>BSBN01000661.1:3000000-3459254 GCA_027924645.1 Cunninghamia lanceolata | reverse complement strand
AGGGTTTAGGAGTTCAGGGTTGCTTGGGTAACAAGGGTTGCATGTCAAAAGCAGTCTCTCTCTCTAAACCCCTAAACCCTAAATAATGCCCCTAAATCATAACCACTAAGCCCTAAACCCTAAACCCGAGCAACCCAAACTCTAATCTCCCTCTATCTCCCTATCTCTCTAGACATCTCACTCACTCTCTATCACCCTATCTCTCCCCTCTTTCTCCTCTACCTCTCCCTATCTGTCTCCTCTCTCTCTACCAATCTATCTCTCACTATCTCCATATCTCTACCTCCTTCTCCCCTGTCATTCCTCTATTTCCCTATCTCTCCCTCTCCCTTATCAATGAAGGAAATGGAAAAAAGAAAATTATGGACTCTCTTTCTATCTCTCTCTCCCTACATATCACTTTATCCCTATCTCTCCTGCCTCTCAGAGAGAGAGAGGGAGAGCAAAGAGTGAGGAGAGGGAGAGGGAGAGTTCTTGTATATCACTTTCTCCCTATCTCTCTACCTCTTAGAGAGAGAGAGTTTTGCTTTTGCAAAACACGCTCGTGTTATAACACAATTGCATTATGTGAATGCACAAAATGCGAGCGCATTATAATATACTCTCGTTATGCATTGCATTGGTTATTTCCAAGCCTAAGGCTTGGATTTGTCTTGGGCTTCCAACCCAAAGTCTTGGACTATGTTTAGGATGTCCAAAGACATGTTTTTCCAGATTGTAGCAAAAACCACATAATTTGGAGTGTGCTCCCCATTAGGTTTGCACTTATTTCAATGAAAACTAAAAATAAATACCACCATAATCTTAATCTCTATGTTAGCTATCTAACCATATAATTTTTTTCACATTTTGAGTATGTTAAGGGTTTCATCTTGAATTTCTTTTGTTAGTATGTCCATTTTTTGGTCAAAAACCAAGTGTCTAGTATTTTTGACTTTTTGTTTTTTAACCGTCATCAAAATTTGAAATAAGTTACATTTTTAGAAACTAGACTCCATTCTACATGTATTAAAAAAAGATTTTTGATTAGTTTTCAAACATTTTAGGGGGGAGCATGCTCAAATTTTTGTTTTTTAGGATGTGTCCACTTTTAAAAATTACTAAAAAATCAATTATTCATGAAAAAAATTATCAAAAAAATCAGGGATATAACTACATGGTGTTAGCTAATTTCTCACTAGAGCGATTATTGAAATACTAAAAAAGTTAACATTTTAGGGGGAGCACACTAGACACTATGTTATGTTTTTTTTAGAAAACAGGACCAATTTGTGTGCTCCCCCTTTTAGAACCCCTTAATCTCAACCCATTTTTTGAAAAAAATTAGTAGTTTAGAAACTAGATTCAGAGCACTACGACTCTTATTTTTGTTCCATCTTCAAATTTGAGTGTACTATCTTCAATTCTCATCAACACCAATGTTTCTTGATTTCAGAAAAAAAGTGGCATCTTAAGACCCCATTTTGGTCCCTCATCTTTGTGCACTTACCCCTATCACCATGACTACTTGTATGCATAGATTTTAGTGATTGTAGTCTAGACATGTTTTCCTCACTCCTAAAATATTTTGGTAATAAGGACTAGAATATGTTACTTTTGCATGAACCCTTCCGACACTAATAATGATGTTTCTTTCTATCTTCAACTACTTGATTTCATCACTCTAAATGATCGAAAAAGATGAAGTTTCTCTTATCAGTTTTTTTTGTAAACTATTTGAAACACTAAATTATATTGGCCTAGTACTCTAGCTATGTTATTTTTTATAATTCCATTATTTCTCAATATGGATGAGTTATTCAAATATTTTCTATGTAAGAGTAGTGTCTAATTTAGGGTTCAATGTTCCATATTACATCACTTTACAAAAATTTCATTTTTATGTAATACTATAGTTCATCTAGTGAAATTTGTCTTGGGGAGGTGGTGAACACCTTAAAATTTTCCTTCACCTAGTAAAGAGATATAAATATTAAATGAATGTTTAGATACACTAATAGTTTTTTTAAAAAAAGAAACAATTAAATTATAGAAAGAGTTTAAGAAAACATGACAAGTTTTGGCCCATAGTTTGTCAAAAGGCCATTATATATTGTGGTTCCTTGATGACTACCAAAAAATAACTTTGAAATTAAAAAAAGGTAATTTCTGTATCAAAAATACTTATTTTATAAATGCCACATATATGAAGGAAACTAGTTGGTAGATAAAAACACAGTGCTTTTTAAGTGTTATATGTGTTATCATAACTTTTTTTTATAACTAATTTCAATTGTATAAAGAAAAATGCTGAAATCATGGGGAAGTCCATGTGCAAGTGTTGAAAATGAGAGGATATAGGCATGTGTTGGAACTACCCAAAGGATTCAATGGCTATCTCCAAAGGAGTTGTGTTTGGAGTCATGCAAGTGACTAAGGGAACTACATGGGAGAGTTTGAAGTAGCATCATCCTCACTAAAGATGAAAAATTCCCCAAGTTGGTGTATAAGTGTAGTAGAGTTATTAAAGGGATTCATTAACATTATTAAGTCCCAAGTGGATGAACATATTTTAATGGACTACATGTCTTGGAAATAAGATGAGTAGAACAACTAAATCTTTCAATTTTAGGAACTTAATAGGACATGGTAGATGTGTCCTTCCTAGCCATAAGATTGTGGGTATCAAATATGTACTCCCAATTGTTCTTCCTAGGATCAAATGACTATAGGTAGAATTCAAATCTTTAGTATTACAATCCATGCTTCCTAAAAATCATCAACCTGAGTAGCTATTAAGGCATATTACACTTAAACTGTGTCACCTCTTATTGTTAAAATAAGAGAGGATTTCTAATTGTCATGGACTAGAGAGAAATTATGTGGGGAGTTTGAGTAAGATAAAAATCTTGGCCTACTTAGAAAAGTAATGATAGGTTGAAGATGGTAGATTGATGGAATCAACTGAATTAGTAAGGTACATGATTATCACCCCTTGAGCAATATTTTCTTTGATATTTCTCATTTAAGAGCTACTAGTATAGAAATACAACACACAACTTATGAAATTAGGTGCAAATCATGTGGGACAACCAATGCTAATAATCTCTTTCCCATTTGATTTTTAGTTGTTTTTGTTTTCTTTGTTAGTCCTTTTTTAGTCATATTTATATATGGACATTAGGTTTAATCATTAATCATGTTGTTTTATAAAAAACAAGCTCACAATCCATTGCTTTTCTACAAGTCAATTGACACCTAATATACTAGGTAATATGGTGTTATTTTATTTTAAAACCATTGAAATGGTTCATAAGTTAGTTCATAATAATCTATTTCTTTCCATAAAGCAAAAGAGAAAAGGATCATTCCCCTTTTCATATAGAAAACTGATGTATTGTAAAGTACTAAAAATCCACATCACATGAAACTGGAGTTAAACATAGACTTACTGAAAGTAAAATCAAATATGTAAAATAACTTCTACTCATTATTCCGAAGGAAAGATAACATTCAAGAGTCCAAGAAAATTTTTAGATTCATAAGTAAAAGTACAACCATAATTACAATGCATATATAAATACGTCTGAAGTCATTTACAGAGTATGTAGAAATAATATTACAAGTGTCCAAATAATGGCATCAAGCCTTACAATCATTTGAATACAAGAAGTACAACTACCATCAATGTCAAATTAATCTATCAAGGAGTCCCTCGACCGCCATCGACCAATCGGCCATCTGCTGCATCGAAGGGACAAGAACATGGTTCAGGCACTTTTTCCGCCCAACCACGAAGCTTGCGCTTCCCCAGTTTCCTTCAAATTGAAGGATACCCGACCCCTGCTCGAAGAGCCTGGCAACCTGAAAACATATGCAGGGTGGAATCTGGTATGTGTCTATCAATCTACATGCATCACTAAAATGAATGCAGCATCTCATCAATATGATATGGCAGGGAATCATACAAAGAATAGCTAGGCTGATTGTCCATCTATTTTAATGGTGCATGTCTATTTCAACATTCATTTCGCTTTGGTCAAAGCAATTAACAGTTGTAACAGTGTGCAAGTTTTGAAAAAGAAACTTACTTCTCTGATAGCTCATATTCAATACCCGTCCCGGAAGACAATCTTTCCCAATACATAAAAAAAATAAAACACAACTTCCTTGTTCTTTTAACAACTCAACTGAAAAATAAAGCATCATCTGAGCAAGAGAGTAAAAATAAGGATTTAGAGACTAAGAATGTCGATATTTATTATGATTCACATACTACTACTTGTTCCTAGGTTTGGTTTTAAGGACAACTTTCTTTGTCTCATAGTCAATTTATGATTAGTTGAAGAAGTCAATTCTGTTTGAAGTAAGCATATTACATGGAATAAAATCATCTATTGGCAGCATCTCAATCAAATTTAAGAACCCGACTATCTTTATTTATAATCCAAGAAAAACATGATTTCCTACTATTTGTTTCCTTGTCACATCAAGTCCTAATTACCATTAGTAAAACTTTTTAATTATTCTAATGGATCATTGCTTAGATTTTAGTACTTATCATTTACAACTATAAGTTCAAAAGTAAATATGAAGTTACCTAGACTGCTATATATTTTGACAAAACAAATAAGACACCCCGTAACTCTAATACCTTGTATTCCACTAAAATTTAAGCACAAAAGGGGGTTTTATGGATAATAGTTTTTTTTTTTTTAATCCTATAAGATTGATTCATATTTATCTAACTAGAATTGACCACTCAGTGATGAAAAGAAGTAACAAAATTTGTAGAAAGTAAAACTTAATATCAGGGTATCTCTCACCGAATAACACCTAGTCTTTAATAATATACTGGAAACTGGTATAAGACAACGCCCTCTTCAAACACAGGTAGGCGACATTTAGAAGCTAGAGATCATTATATTCTAAAGAAGACGTTAGAATTCACACAGAGAAAAGTTTGTCATTCAAAGATTGGTATAAATGTACTGAGAACATTTTCCTTCAACCAGAAAAAGACTTCCAACATGCCGAGGATGTGCTACATAGAAAACGTCTTAAGATAGCTGAGGACGTGCTACACAGGACTTGTCCAAAGGCTGCTATATCCTACCAGAAGCAACGACTTCATTTATACAAAGGACGACTTATTCGTACATCGACAGATTTCCAAATATTCAGTGCTTGGCACTTGGTTAACAGTGTTCAGTATACATTACAAGGTAGACATTCTTTCTAGGAAGAAAAAAGAGAGGCAATCGATATACCGAAATTAGCATAACTATAGAGAAACGACATTCAAGATAATCTACAGGTTGACATACTAAACATTGCAGAAAATAACCACCGTCAGCATCTCTAACATTGCAAGGGATAATCTAAGCGTTGCATGGTATAAATTATACAGAAAACGTCATAATTTTAGGATTTCATCGGCATAAAAATACCACAGGGAAGGTTTTTCATTACTCAGAGAATGTTCTATGGATACGGTGAAGGTTCTCAACACAGACAGATTGGTATACCAAATAGTGAGATTGGATTTCAAAAATAAAAGAAAGGATCGGCATATTAACTCAGAAATCAAAATCTAGTGAGTCGGTTACCAAAGACATCAAACGGATTTCATCAAACAGAGTGCGGCACATCATAACCTTGGGATGACACATTCTACAGAATTTACATCTTTCATCTAAGGAGGAGACCTCCCATACTCAAAAATCTAACGTTTGACTCTTTGACGGACACTCAATCTATATCAACACTTTAATTAAACAAAAATTACATACATGGGGCAAAAACCATATACAACAAGGACCAAACCGGAATAATACTTGTATCAAGAATGTCGATTGAAATTAACTTGATTTCTCACAAGCTTCTGCTGCTCACTCTCCCGTTCTTCTTTGATCGTTCTGTTCTTCCTCCTCCTTTTTCCTTTTTTTTTTCCTTCCCTTTCCTTTAACACAACCCTTGATCCTATTTTCTTGGGTCGACCATGCCTTGAAACTGTAGTTTTCTCCTCCTTTTTGCATGCCATGCATCATCCTATCCCGTTTCCTCCAACCTTACTTTTGGCTCTTTTTATTTATTTAAATCTTCCCCCTCTTTTCTAACTTGCATGCGAGTAATAAAAATAGCTATCTATTATTAATAAAAAGTAAATCTAAAATAAAATCCAAGCCATATTTTTTTAAAAATTAATTACTAGCTGCTATTAAAATTAGATATACATAAAATTAAAATAAACAACACTAAAATTGTTATTTTTCTTTAAAATATCCACCTTATTTCTTTGAATGTAAAAATATAATAATATAATAATATATATATATATATATATATATATATATATATATTATATTTTTATATTTAATAATTTAATTTCAACAAAGTTCACCTTTTTATCTTTATTTTTGATTATTATAATCTAATAAAATCTAACTTGTTTTTCTTTATCGTAACAGGTATTAGCTTTTGTTTGAGACGAGCAAGAAGAAGACAAAGCCAAACAAGGAGTTGCAACATTCAAAATCAAACATTAATTGAATCACGCATGAAATGCAATCTAAGTGAGTGTGTGAGGATACCAGATAAAACCCGTCAGATGTTGCCATGAAGCTAGGACTCCCCTATCTGAACCATGCTCTTGTCGTCGACAAGACTGCAAAAATTTAAACTCATAAAACCATCAATCAATGTAATTATTGCATTTTTAACCATTCAATCAAGTATGAAAAGTATGAGACGTGACATCCTTCCCCAGTTGGAAGAGACATCATCTCAATGTCTTATTACATCACTTAAACAATAATGTATCATCTTCTGAGTATCATAATATCTGAATATGCATGTAAATAAAACATCTAATCTAATTTCCTAAATGCATAAAAGATCTATCAATATCAGAAGCATCCTCCCAAGTGGCACTGTCCACTGAATACTGGTCCCATTGGACCTTATACTACACTATGTCTTGATTACGCAACTTAACGTTGCGCTTCTCCAAGACTCGAATGGGCTCCACTAGCACCACTCCTAGATCCTGTACCTATAGAGCATGCCAATCAAGAATATGCAAAACATCAGGATGATAGGGTTTGAGCAATGACACATGAAAAACATTATGGATCTTAGCGAGAGTTGGCGGCAGAGCAAGCCTATATGCAACTGGATTGATCACTTCAAGAACGTCGAAAGGTCCTACGAATCTTGGAGCTAGTTTGGATGCCTTGCCAAACGAAATTAAACTCTTATGTGGCTTGACCTTTAAAAACACTTTGTCACCCACGGAGAATTGCCTAAAAGTCCTGTTCTTATCTGCATAACTCTTCTATCTATCTGAGGCTTGTTTTAATTTTTCTTTGATTAGCCTCATCTGATCTTCCATTTCCTTCAACATATTAGGTCCAACTACTATTCGGTCTTCAATCCTGTCCCAACTAATTGGAGTTCTACACCTGCGACCATAAAGAGCCTCAAAAGGTGCCATACCTAAGGATGCATGGTAGGAATTATTATAAGCAAACTCTACCAAAGGTAGATATTCCTCCCATTTGTACTGTTGGTCCATACAGTACATCCTTAGAAGATCCTCTACTACCTTGTTGACTCTCTCTGTCTGACTGTCTATTTCAGGGTGATAAGCTGTACTAAAGTTCAACTTAGTCCCCAAAGCTGCATTAAGTGTGATCCAGAACCTAGAGGTCATGCGAGTGTCACGATCTGAAATGATCGTTTCTAGCACTCCATGTAGTCGAAAGATCTCTTGGACAAAATTCTTTGCTAACATCAGTGACCCATCTGAGAGATTTCCCAGAATGAAATGAGCCACTTTCATTAGTTTATCAACCACTACTAGGATGACATCATGCTGATTCTTCAACATGGGCAATCCCTGAATAAAGTCCATGCTAATCACCTTCCACTTGTATTCAAGTATGCTATGTGGATATAGCAACCCTGTAGGATGGACATGTTCTACCTTAACACGTTGACACTCTAAACATCGAGCTACAAACTCTGTCACATCCTTCTTAAGCTTAGGCCAAAAGTACAATGGCCTTAAACCTTCCATTGTCTTGGTCACACCTGGGTGTCCAGAATATGGAGCACTATGAATCTCCTCGAGAACTAACTTCCTCAATTCACCTGAATCTGGAATATACATTCTTCCCTGATATCTTAGAAGCCTGTCTGATTCTATTGCATATCCATCAAATCGATGATCTGTAGGGTCTACTTCTAATGCTTGTTTAACCCTTTCATAGTGCTCATCTCCTTGCAAGTTTTGTATTACCTGCTGTCTCAGATTAGATCTGGAAGTCACCATAGCTGACAGATGTCGATTTCTGCTAAGAGCATCTGCAACCCTGTTCTCTTTACCTTTTATGTACTCGATTCCAAAATCATATTCGCTAAGGAATTCTAACCACCTTCTCTGTCGAGTTTTGAGATTAGGTTGGGTGAAGATATATTTGAGCCCTAAATGATCTATCTTAAGCTCAAAAGGCTTACCCAAGAGATAGTGCCTCCACATCTGAAGTGTGTGAACAATGGCAGACAACTCAAGATCATGAGGTGCATAATTTAACTCATGTTGTTTTAGTTTCCTCGATTCATATGCCACTACTTTTCCTTTCTACATCAACACTCCTCCCACACCTTCACGAGAACCATCTGTAATCACTATGAAATGACCATTAGGATCAGGTATGGTCAGAATAGGTGCTGATGTGAGTCTTTCTTTCAACAACTGAAAAGCTTGTTCACATTTATCCATCCATTCAAACTTTTTACCTTTCTTTTGCAACAAGGTTATGGGTGCTACAACTGTCGAGAATCCTTCTACAAATTTCCTATAGTATCCTACCAGCCCCATAAAGCTTCTAACCTCAATCACAGTTTGTGGTGTGGGCCATTCCATTATTTCCTTGATCTTCTCAGGATCTACTACTATCCCATTTGCTGAAATTAAGTGACCCAGATAGTGCACTTTACTCTGATAGAATGTGCACTTAGATAACTTGCCAAAAAGTTTTCTTTCCCTCAAATGCTGCAAGACTATTCTCAAGTGTCTTTCATGCTCCTCCAATGACTTAGAATAAATCAGAATGTCATCAAGAAAGACCAGAACAAATTCATCAAGGCAATCCCTGAATACACTGTTCATCAAGTTCATGAATGCTGCCGGAGCATTAGTTAACCTGAATGGTACTACTGTGAATTCATAGTGACCATATCATGTTCTGAATGTTGTTTTAGAAATATCCTCATCCTTAATCCGTAATTGATGATAACTAGATCTAAGGTCTATTTTAGAGAATACCTTTGCACCTTTCATCTGGTCGAACAATTCATCAATCCTTAGAAGCGGATATTTGTTCTTGATAGTTGCCTTGTTGAGCATTCTATAATCAATGCACAACCTCAACGTTCCATCCTTCTTCTTAACAAAGATTACTGGTGCTCCCCAAGGTGACACACTAGGTCTGATAAACCCTTGTTTTAACAATTCCTCTAATTGTGCCTTAATTTCATATAGTTATGTTGTTGTCATCCTGTAAGGTGCTTTGGACTATGGTTCTGTTCCTGGCATAAGATCTATAGAGAAATCAAATTCTCTTTTAGGTGGTAGTTCAGTCAACTCATCAGGAAAGACATCTTTAAATTCTCTAAGGATAGGATACTGACCAAAAGATGGTTCCTGAATATCTAGATCTCTTATCTTCACTGCATAGATAGAACAACCCTTTCTCTTAGCCTTTTTCAATTGCATGGCTGATATATGTCTTAGCTTAAGGGGTGTTGGTAATCCATGAATTTCTACCAGGTTCCCAAAGTCATCAAGACATTTCACTACTTTCTCCTCACAATCTACTATAAACTTATGTTCTGACAACCAATTAATTCCTAGAATCACATCATAAGATCCTAGAGGTGCAACATAAAGATTGACTTGAGTTTGGAAAGTGGGAAGATCTATTTCACTACATACAAGACATGAATCTACCCTTCTCTCTGCATTGTTACCATACTACACCATCCACGAGTTTTCCATGTGTCCAGGTTTAACAGTTAACTTAGCTACAACTTTTGGATCAACGAAACATTCTGTAGCTCCTATATCAATTAAAATAGAAATTGGAAGGCCAAAGAGCTTACTGGACATCTGAATGGGTGTAGCTTGGAAATCTACTTGACGATGATCCACTGCTGCATGAATCTGGTGTTGAGGAGCTCTCTGTCGATTTCCATCTCTCTGATTCTCTGTTTGATGAGTACATGCACTAGCATAGTGCTCTCCTCCACAAGTGTAACATCCATCTCTGGATCCCCAGTGCCTAGTTGGATTGTCTCTCTGATTATTGTTCCCATTGTTGCCATAACTACCTCTCTTATTGTTATTTCCACCTTGGTTTCCATTGTTCTTTTCCTGGTAGTTATTGCCTTTCTTAAGATTCCTTATCTAGCGTTTACTATTTCCTTGGTTGCCACTGTCATTCTGATACCTTTTGTTCCCATTCTTCATATCCTGATTCTTGCGGTAATTTGAGATTTGTTGCAGTTTCTGTTCCTATTTGGTAGCCTTTTCGAACACTTCATCCATGGTTAATGGATTATGCATATCAACATCTGATCCAGTCTGCGGCCTTAAACCCAAGTTGAATTTACTAATCCTGAACCTTTCATCAAGCTGATACTGTGGTACATATTTTAATAAGTGAGAGAATTTCTCCCAATACTGAGTCACAGTCATACCTCCTTGAGTGAGGTTTTGAAATTCTGTCATTTTCTTGTCAAAGTAGAGCTGTGGTAACCACCTCTTTCGGAAGAGCTCAAGAAAATGATCCCATGTGACTTCTCCCGCAAGCATTTTCTTTTTAGCTTTCTCATTGTCCCACCAAGTAGCTGCTTCTCTAGTAAGCTAATAAGATCCCCAAATAGCTTTAGTTTCAGCTGACAAATCACGAAGATCAAAGTATTTTTCCATGTCAATGATCCATGCTTTAGCTCCATCACCAATAGTCTTACCATCAAACTTAGGAGGTGTAACCTTTTTAAGGTCCTTTCCTAATTTTTCAGCAATCTTATTTCTGTTATTTGCATTCACTTCACCCTCAGGACCTTGAGCTTCTTCTCTTCTTTTCTCATTCCTATTTCCCCTTATGCCTCTGATTTCCTCTTCCATGGTGTTCATTTTGGTTCCCTGTTGAGTCAGGAGAGCTAGGATTTGGCTCAATTGATTATTCTATCCTTCACCATTCTATCCAGCATTGTTATTATTGTTTCTCTCATTGTTTCCAACATTAGCCCCTCCTACATCAGTGCCAGCATTGTTTCCAACATTGGCTTCTTCATTGTTTCCAGTATCAGGGTTACTACCAGATCTTAGAGTTGCTCCCCTACGTCCAGAGTTCCTAGTGTTCATGATGAACTATCTGCAAGAGTTTACAACCTTTAGCGTAATGGTTCCATAAATTCCTAAAGTGGAACCTCGCTCTGATACCAAATGTAAAGTACTAAAAATCCACATCACATGAAACTGGAGTAAAACATAGACTTACTGAAAGTAAAATCAAATATGGTAAAATAACTTCTACTCATCATTTCGAAGGAAAGATAACATTCAAGAGTCCAAGAAAGTTTTTAGATTCATAAGTAAAAGTACAACCATAATTACAATGCATATATAAATACGTCTGAAGTCATTTACAGAGTATGTAGAAATAATATTACAAGTGTCGAATAATGACATCAAGCCTTACAATCATTTGAATACAAGAAGTACAACTACCATCAATGTCAAATAAATCTATCAAGGAGTCCTCGACTGCCATCAACCAACCGACCATCTGCTGCGTCGAAGGACAAGAACATGCTTTAGGCACTTTTTCCGCCCAACAACGAAGCTTGCACTTCCCCGGTATCCTTCAAATTGAAGGATGCCCGACCCTACTCGAAGAGCCTCGCAACCTGAAAACATATGCAGGGTGGAATCTAGTATGTGTCTATCAATCTACATGCATCACTAAAATGAATGTAGCATCTCATCAATAGGATATGGCAGGGAATCATACAAAGAATAGCTAGGCTAATTGTCCATCTATTTCAATGGTGCATGTCTATTTCAACATTCATTTCACTTTGGCCAAAGCAATAAACTGTTGTAATGACGTGCAAGTTTTGAAAAAGAAAACTTACTTCCCTAATAGCCCATATTCGATACCCGTCCCGGAAGACAATCTTTCCCAATACATAAAAAAAATAAAACACAACAACTTCCTTGTTCTTTTAACAACTCAACTGAAAAATAAAGCATCATCTGAGCAAGAGAGCAAAATAAGGATTTAGAGATTAAGAATGTCGATATTTATTATGATTCACATACTACTACTTGTTCCTAGGTTTGGTTTTAAGGACAACTTTCTTTGTCTCATAGGCAATTTATGATTTAGTTGAAGAAGTCAATTCTGTTTGAAGTAAGCATATTACATGGAATAAAATCGTCTATTGGCAACATCTCAATCAAATTTAGGAAAACCAACTATCTTTATTTATAATCCAAAAAAAACATGAATTTCCTACTATTTGTTTCCTTGTCACATCAAGTCCTAATTACCATTAGTAAAACTTTTTAATTATTCTAATGGATCATTGCTTAGATTTTAGTACTTATCATTTACAACTATAAGTTCAAAAGTAAATATGAAGTTACCTAGATTGCTATATATTTTGACAAAACAAATAAGACACCCCGTAACTCTAATAACCTTGTATTCCACTAAAATTTAAGCAAAAAGGGGGTTTACGGATAGTAGTTCCTTTTTTTTAATCCTATAAGATCGATTCATATTTATCTAACTAGAATCGACCACTCAGTGATGAAAAGAAGTAACAAAATTTGTAGAAAGTAAAACTTAATATTCAGGTTATCTCTCACCGAATAACACCTAGTCTTTAATAATATACTAGAAACTGGTATAAGACAACGCCCTCTTCAAACACAAGCAAGCGACATTTAGAAGCTAGAGATCATTATATTCTAAAGAAGACGTTAGAATTCACACAGAGAAAAGTTTGTCATTCAAAGTTTGGTATAAACAGACCATGAACATTTTCCTTCAACCAGAAAAAGACTTCCAACATGCCGAGGATGTGCTACACAGAAAATGTCTTAAGATAGCTGAGGACATGCTACACATAAATCATCCAAAGGCTGCTATATCCTACCAAAAGCAACAACTTCATTTATACAGAGGACGACTTATTCGTACATCGATAGATTTCCAAATATTCAGTGCTTGGCACTTGGTTAACAGTGTTCAATATACATTACAAGGTAGATGTTCTTTCTAGGAAGAAAGAAGAGAGGCAATCGATATACCGAAATTGGCATGACTATAGAGAAATGGGATTCAAGATAATCTACAGGTTGGCATACTAAACATTGCAGGAAAATAACCACCGTTGGCGTCTCTACAATTGCAAGGGATAATCTAAGTGTTGCATGGTATAAATTATACAGAAAACATCATAATTTTAGGATTTCATCGGCATAAAAATACCACGGGGAAGGTTTTACATTACTCAGAGAATGTTCTATGGATACAGTGAAGGTTTTCAACACAGACAGATTGGTATACCAAACAGTTAGATTGGATTTCAAAAATAAAAGAAAGGATCAACATATTAACTCAGAAATTGAAATCTAGTGAGTCAGTTACCAAAGACATCAAACGGATTTCATCAAACAGAGTGCGGCACATCATAACCTTGGGATGACACATTCTACGAAATTTACATCTTTCATCTAAGGAGACCTCCCATACTCAAAAATTTGATGTTTGACTCTCTGACGGACACTCAATCTGTATCAACACTTTAATTAAGAAAAAATTACATACATGGGGTAGAAACCGTATACAACAAGGACCAAACCAGAATAATACCTGTATCAAGAAAGTCGATCCAAATTAACTTGATTTCTCACAAGCTTCTGCTACTCACTCTCCCGTTCTTCTTTGATCGTTCCGTTCTTCCTCCTCCTTTTTCCTTTTTTTTTCTTTTCTTTTCCTTCCCTTTCCTTTAACACAACCCTCGATGTGATGAGTGCTTCTGGATTGGACTGTGTTCAAGATTTTTCCCTCAACGTTTCGGATCACACTCCATGATCCATCATAAGGAGAAAGATACCCAGAGAAGAGAATGAAAATGATCAATTGTAGACTAAGACTGAATAAAAAGAGAGGTGTGGTGTGGTAGGGGATCCAAGGGTCACTTGGGAGCAGAGCCAGAGGTACCAAGGCTCAGGGACACAAGAAAAATAAAGAGAAAAAAAAAAAAAACTAAAGAGTGATTCGAAACGTTGAGGGAAAAATCTTGAACACAGTCAAATCCAGAAGCACTCATCACAACGATATGGACTGTGGAAAACTAATGATCTCTAAGAACCCTCGATCCTATTTTCTTGGGTCGACCATGCCTTTAAACTGTAGTTTTCTCCTCCTTTTTGCATGCCATGCATCCTCCTATCCCGTTTCCTCCAACCTTACTTTTGGCTCTTTTTATTTATTTAAATCTTCCCCTCTTTTCTAACTTGCATGTGACTAATAAAAATAGCTGTCTATTATTAATAAAAAGTAAATCTAAAATAAAACTCCAAGCCATATTTTTAAAAAAATTAATTACTAGCTGCTATTAAAATTAGATATACATAAAATTAAAATAAACAACACTAAAATTGTTATTTTTCTTTAAAATATCCACCTTATTTCTTTGAATGTAAATATATATATATATATATATATATATATATATATAATATTTTTATATTTAATAATTTAATTTCAACAAATTTCACCTTTTATCTTTATTTTTGATTATTATAATCTAATAAAATCTAACTTGTTTTTCTTTATCATAACAGGTATTAGCTTCTGTTTGAGACGAGCAAGAAGAAGACAGAGCCAAACAAGGAGTTGCAACATTCGAATTCAAACATTAATTGAATCATGCATGAAATGCAATCTAAGTGAGTGTGTGAGGACACCAGATAAAACTCGTCAGATGTTGCCATGAAGCGAGGACTCCACTACCTGAACCATGCTCTTTTCATCGATAAGACTGCAAAAATTTAAACTCATAAAACCATCGATAAGTTAGTCCCAATATAGCCGAAGCAAACGAAATAGCCAAAGCGATCAATTTAACCAATCAATGTAATTATTGCATTTTTAACCATTCAATCAAGTATGAAAAGTATGAGACATGACATGTATTAGGATCTAGGGTAGTATATCTATGTCACACCTTTCATTGGCCTCTATTTTGAATGGTAAATTTTAAATAAATGGTGAGTTGTTTCCTTACTTTGGAGGTCGAACGTTCTTTAACCTCCAAAATAACAAAATCATTGGATTTTTATTTTTAGGCATCTTGAACCCTTCTTCTATAATCTTCTTAATCACATCTTTGTTTGTTTCATGAAAGACTAACATGTTTTGCTCTTTTCCTCTGCTTTCTCAAATACCATATGCAATACTTTTTCCTAGATATGTTAAACCTGATGGTGATAGGTTGTCATTGATGTCAAAAGTGTGTTCATACAAGAGTTGCCATTGTTGTTGTTCAAAGAAGATCTCAGTTGGTTGATCATTTGGTAAAGCATGATTGATCATTTGAGTTTCAATTTGATGATTCAGTTTATATGTCTTGAAGTTGTGAAAATCCAAGTGAGGTTGCAAAGATTCTTTCAGGATGTCATCTGGATAGGAGCTATTCAAAGGTTATCAAAAGATGAGTTTGTGTCGATTTGTTGATGCTCATAGTTTCAATGGTCACATATCAATGTTCTCTTGATATACGTTACATTGTAGTTGACAGTCATTGCAGTTGATATCTAATATACAATGGCATTGCAGTTGTGTCATATGCAGAAATATACAGTGGCTTTCAAGTCTTTTACAAGTCATGTCTTCATATTCTCATGTCAAGGTCTTCATGTGTTCATGATTCCGTTAATGTCATCATATATATTCTTGTGTCTTCTTGTCTTGAACCTCCCTATGTTACAGTGTCATCATGACCTAAAATATTCTCTTTGTGTCTCAGACAAAAATATTTTTGCTATTAGTATTGCATCCAAGTGTGCTAGGGTTCTATCAATTGTATGTTCTTAGCAAATTTGTTAATGCCCTAGTCTAGATCTTGATCATGCTTTAATGTCATTTTAATGACAGTGACTGAGAATTGTGTCTGAGTTTGTAAAAAGGAAAATGATCACTGATAAACTTTTAAGGAGAATTGTTTGTCCTTTGCATTAAAGACTCGAACATAAACTTAAGTCATCCTTTAAGCCTCCTTATCTGCCTGTCATACTTTTAATACACTTTATATTATGTTTTATAGTTGACTTCCTATAACCGATTAAGTCACTAAAGGCGACTTGCTTAAGGGTGCTAATGACATGATGGTGACCGGCCCTCTTTCCTTGTTTAACCTATAGCTTCGGTCCTTCAACAAGCATTCGGGCGGCAAAACCTAAATCTAAGGTTAAAGTTTAAAATTCAAAGGCCGTGAAGACATAATCTAATGGTTCTAGTTTAAATCTCAAGCCTGACTCTTGCCAAGTTCATTTTGACGTTCCTATGAACGTTTTTCTTTTGAGTGCTATGAAATTTGGTTTTTTTAGAAAGTTTCCTTTACAAAAGGATAAGTCTTCTCTTCGGTGGAAAGTTTTATTTAGAAAGCATAAAATGCAAAAGACACGATTTATGACTTAAGGAGGAGCATAAAGCATGGAGTGCTTTATAATTAGTATTTTTCTATTTTCATATGGAGATGACAATGGTCTTTTAAGGAGATTTTTTTTGGTGCTTGTAAAAAGGGAATTTTTTCTTGTGAAGTTCTTTTTTCTGGAGGAAGTTATAAAGACTAATATTGGAAGATTTTTGAAGTGTTTTTGCAAAATAAAAAGATAAATTGGTGATTTGTTTTAGGTCTTTTTGTACAATATGAAGAATCATTTTTGCAGATTGAAGACTCTTGTTGAAATGGAATATGAAGGATCATTTTTTTTGCACAGAAGATGAAAAAGATTTTGTCAGTGATATGAAGAATCTTATTAAAAAGAAAAGAAGAATTTGAGGTGATTTTCTTTTGAAAGGCAGATTGGATAAAGAATTTGAATGCAGGATTTGCAGAGAAGGAGATAAAAATGAAAAGACTAAATATTCAAAGAGATTTTATTTTTTCTCCTACAGGTCCTGATTGAAATAGAATATGAAATGATCTTGTCAATAATGTTGCAGAGAAATTAGAGCTATTTATGCAGACTGAAGAGATTGAAGAGTCATCTTCGTAGGAATATAAAAAGATTTTGTTTATACAGAGAATATATTTTCTTTACAGGATTAAATGGTTTCAATGAAGGGGTTTGACTTCTTGCACATGGAGATCAGAAAGAGATTTTATTTCTCTTTCAAGAGCAAATTGAAAAATCTTATTTCAATTAAAGATTTTTCTTAATTATTGTTCTAGATGATTTGTCTGTGCAGAGTAAGTGAAAGGTTTCGAAATTTTTGAAGAAGATTTACACATTTTTGCAAGGGATAATTTGAGATGTCAAATAATATGAAAGGGTTCTAAAATGGACAGAGAAATAATATTTTTTTATTACAAGAGATTGTTTTGAAATAAGAAAAATTACAGAGAGAAGGTGAAAAGTTTTTTTGTTTGCAGGTTCTTCATTGAGAGAAGATGAAAATATTCATACAGAAGAAGAAAGGTGAAAAGATAATCAACTTGTATAAAGTTGTTTTTCAGGTGCATTAATGGATGAATTAAGAAGGATAGAGATGAAACATACAGTGTTGTGAAGTGTTGTTGAAAATCAAGTAGTGTTGTTGAGAATCAAGCAGTGTTGGTGTTGTAGAGGGGATCATGATACAGGATTGAAATATCTGAGTTTGTATATGATTTGGGAATGATCATTTGACATACACATGAGAGAGAATAAATGTTATGTATTGAAACAGAGAAACCCTCTGAATTTGTGTTTTCAGTTTGTTCTGTAATAGGGGTTGGTGCTCCTTGAAGCTGGTGCTTCTAAACAGTATGCTAGTGAGGCTTGTAGGTCAGTGAGACCTTAACATTTGTCAGTGAGACACATATTGTAGCCAGTGAGGCCTCTTTGTAGCCAGTGAGGCATGTTTGATCAGTTAAGCCAGTGAGGCAGTTTAGAGTGGTTGTTCTACCCCTAGAGGGTTTTCCACTCATGCAATTCTTGTGTCATAATCTTCTCTGTGTGTGTATGATTTACTTATGAAGTTTTGTTCTCTTTCTGTATTCACAGTCATGTGCATATGTATTTGACAGATCAATGCTATCTTTCTCTCCTTGTGCTCTGAAAGTTAAAGTGTGTAAAAAGATTTGAGAATTCACACAACACTGATTCACCCCCCCTCTCAGTGTTGATTGTACTCCTACAAAACCTAGATTAAATCTCAAAATCAATCTCTCTCTCTCTCTCTATGGATAAATAAAATAAATGTTAGAACCTCTGTTTACAATTCAAACAAGATAAATTTGTAAATTAGTCACTTTATTATATACAAAAATTTCCAACTAAAACAATAATGAAGATCTTTATCAACTTGCCTTGTAATTGTCCCTCTTAGATATCCTTAAAAATTGTGATCAACCCATTTTAAAATGATAATCAATGAAATATCTTTATAATTGAAGTTTTGAGACATTTCATAGTGCACTATGATGAGGTTGTAGTAAAAAGTTGATAAGGCTTGAAATAAATATATAATTTTGTTATTTTGCTAAGCCAGTGGGCTATTTGTTTTCAATGTATAACTCATATAAGCCATATAGTTTAATCTGGATTTTATCTTGTAATCCCTCTTTGGGAATTTTGTTATTTATATTAATATAAATATATGTTTAGGTGCTCTGCACCTTTTAATTAAAAAATGAAATAAACTTAGATTTTAAAGAGTAGAATTAAACAATCAATAAATAAAGTTTGAAACTGAAACCAAATCTTGAAATCTCAACATATAAACCCTAAATGGATATTGTTGTTTTTTTGGGATGTCTTATGCCCAATAAATTATGATGAAAATGTTTCATGAAAGCACTACCTAAATCTACAAAAGAAGTTGTAGAAGCATGTTGCAATGAATAAAACTATATGAATGTGGGACCACTCAAGATCCTTGGAAATAACCCAACAAGCAAGTTCTTATCCCCGTGAAATAAGTGAAGCATGTATAAAACATGGTGCCACAAATCCATGCAGATCATACTTGTAAAAACATGAGCAAGCCTCCATATAGAAACTTTCCACTAGAATCTCACTATATCACTCTTCCTCTAGCCAAGCCCAAGTTTCTTTTTGATGTACCATCAAAATTTAGTTTTACAAATCCTTCAAGAGGGGGACACCAATTATCATCTCTATCAATCCTTCTTTCATCCTTATAAGTAGCTTGCATTTTTCGTAGATTTGTACCTCTTATCCCTTGAATAGGAACATCTCTCAACTATAGTTTATATTATGTTCAATTCCTTTTGAAATGCCATTTAAACATATATTGAACTTTGGAATGTTGCTTTATAATCATATCTTTTCATGATATAATTAAATTTTATTTTTTAACCATCATCTATTATCTAATAAACTATAAATATTTGTACCTATCAACTATTTAATAACATCTTTAAATATTATCACTATTAATAATTATCTTATCAATTATTAAAATAGTTTTTAAAATGATTATATACTAAAACTGTATATGCCTAGGATAAGTTTCCTCCTCCATTAATATTATCGAGTCCAAAGACCTCCACAAACATATGGAGACAACAAAGCTGACCAGATGGGATGGGTATTCGTCCACAATTATCCTTATAATTTAAGCCACAATTTCCATCTGGTATGGGATCTCAATAATAATAGAGAAAACTCAGAGAGTCCCACAAGAACGAAGCACGAAGCACTTTTTTCTAAAAAGTTTTTTTGATAACATGTCTGGTTTTTTCTTCCTTTGTGTGAGAAAATTCCTTTACAATAAAATGTGCAATAACAATATAGCAGGACTTGGTTTTTAAGGAATATGATGCTTCCTTTAAAAAGAGCGGACACCAGTCACTTTGGCAAATGATACTTATCAAAACAAAGGTCTAGCTTTTCCTTTCCATTTATTTATTTTTCATCATACCGCATGAGAGTCAAGTTACTACATATTTGACTCCTCCTTCCCTCATTTGGAGATGATTAGGAAGATTGGGGAACTCCATTAACTCGAAGGCAATAGTAACTTCCTGCAGCATAGGTGCTGAGAAGAGCTTCACTTTGAGATGACCAGAAATCTGCTTTGAGGCCCCCTCTTCTAACTGCCTTGAGAACCTTATTAGGGTAAGCAGTACCAGTCACTACCACTTTGCCATAATTCACATCAACTTCTACCTTCTCAATGCCTGACAATAAAAAATTATAATCTTTAACAAAAGGAAAAGAAAAATTATTCATAAGCTCTCTATCATCTTCTTCTTGTTTTCTTTATTTAAAAGAAACTTTCATTCAAGAACCATTTTAGAGTACTATCTTTTATCTTCTTAATTCCATGAGATGGTGTATGGGTTTTTATTGGAAGAATTTTTATTTTCCATATAAATAATCAATACATTGATAATGAAAAAGCTTATATTGTTTTTGATTAGATAAGTGCTTTTAACAGGGGCTATGAACTGGAAAGGGTTTTGAAAGGACCCAAAAATCTTGTACAACAAAAACAACCAACAACCACAAGAGATAAGAACACAGATTCAAGATCCGAAAACATAAGACAAAACCAACAAAAAAACCAGACCTAACACAACAAGGCCACTTGTTGTTAACATGTTAACTCATTGGTGAGGAGTAGATACCCATGTAAATACTTAACACATCGACCACAATATAAGAGTTTCTACCACCTTACCTGTGGAATCCTTTTCTCACACCTGTCTTTCTTGAAATTTTTTAAAGAAAAATATTATTTCATCATTTATTGAAAACAATGGACTGATCAGTACCTTTGAGTTTCGCTATGCTTCTCTTAATCTTTTGCTCACAGTTGTATCCTACCATCTCAACTTTCAATTCCACTGTCTGCAATAAATTTTGAAAACAAAATCAGTATGTCATAGAAGGGAAAAGAAATTGCAGAAAAACAAATTGAAGTATGAATAGTGAAACCTCCATTGCTGCTGGACTGTTGTGATATTTTTCCTACGTGTCAATATCCTGCAACATCAGCTAGCCCAGATTAGAAGAGTCTTAACACCAAGAGATTAATATAACTTGTGGCTACATTTTGAATGCCCTTTGCAATGAAATCATTGCTTTACCAACAGAGATATACAGAGGTGCAAACAAAGAGGAAGACCTGTATTTTGAGATAAAAAATCAAACCAGATCAGCAGTATTAGATATAACCAAAGGGGATTCCACACAAACTCACAAGTCCATTGCTTTCCTTCATTGATTGGACTGTTCTGGCTTTATATTGTTCTTTTCCATGCTTTGACTACATGCTTTATGTGTTTGGATTTCATTGTACCGTGGAAAAAGAAATGAATTATTGCAAAGCAAGGTATAGAAGAATCTACAGCCTATGATATAACTGAGCAGAAGATTTGAGATCTAATAAATATGAAATTAAGTAATCTAAAGTAGAGTAGAGAATATTGCGCTAGCTTGAGTACCCAAGAAATTCCTGGGACATGGCCAATTTTTATAAGTTCTTTTCTTGATTCCATTGTCATTCAAGTTCGTCAAATATTATATGATTTAAAAATATGAAAAAATGTGCACAGATTCGATGAGTGCTTCCTTGACCTCGTGGGAGACAAAAGTTGCTTGAAGTGAGCAGTAGGGTATCAACATAACTAGTGGGATTATCATATTTTGTATCCTCGCCTGTATTATACTTTACAGAATTTAGAATTCAGGCTAGAAGAACCTATGAATAACCCAAAAAAAAGCGAGTCTGAGGTATAGACCTAGTTTCAATTTAAGTTTCTTATGCATATTTGTATTATAGCAGTTAACATTTTTCTTGTAACATTTTTATCTTTCATAATAGGTCATCTGTATATGTACATACCCATATACATGTAAATACACCTATGTAATATTCTTATTTGAATGTTATATATATATATAATTTTTTATTTTAATGTTATTGTACAATAAATTTAATAGACAAAAGGATAAAACTTGTTGCTATTCTATTAAAAAATTGACGCTTTTAAAAAATATATAAAAACATTTTTGATATTTTGTAATAATAAAAAATAGATTACATGTATATTAGTCTTTCATTACTTGTGGTAATTTATTCTCCCAAACATTTTTTAACAAGGTATAATACTCACTTTTGTTAGAATCTGCAAAATAGATGATAATGTAGAAACTAATGTAAAAAATAGAAACTATGAAACTGTTAAATACAAATGATTGAAGATCAAAATAGCATTACAAAGTTAGAATCCAACAAGAGAAATGCAAATGCTCCAAAAGAAAAATAGCATTAAAAGAGCTCAAACAATATTTAAATGAAAACACAGACTAGAAGAGTGAGTATATATAGACTATGCAAGAGGGAGAAGGTGGCAAATAGTATACCCAAAGCATCTAAAAATAGGAAAGTGTAACTCACATGGAAGATGCTGAAACCTCACTCAACTCGTCCATTAATACCCATCTTATTAATCTAAGCAAGTTTAACTCAAAGTGTAGGAAAAACCTAGATAATAGTAATATAAAAACCTTTTAGAAAAATAAAAAACATACACTAACACCCCACCTCAAGTGCAATGTAGGTGTGTGAAAAGATGGGTCCTATCAAAAGATTCTTGATGAGGTACCCATGTACATAGAATGAACCCTTCACCCACCCTCTCCCCAAAGAGAAGAAGCCCACCCAAGAAAAGAGATAATAGCCCTCCCCATTCATCTACCCCACTCCTCCTAAATAGAGAGAAAATACCCCCTTAGAGTAGAGAGAGAAGGAAGGACTAAGAAGCCCCTCCAAAGAAGAAGCCTCTTGCACCCCAACAACACTTGTAGATGAAGATACTTTCTTTCTATGAAGGGTTTGGTGAAAGTATCAACAACTGGATCTTGTTGAACACCCATAATACTGAGGAGGGGGGGTGAATCAGTATTCTATTAAACCTTTTACTTATTATACCATTAATCTATTTGCCACATTTGATAACAACAAAGTAAATTAAACATAGAAGAAGCAACCACAAAGCATCACAAATAAACACCAAGAATTTTTACGTGGAAAACCCTAAATAGGGAAAAACCATGGTGAGTGTTAGCTCACAAAATTATGTAATAACAATACTGAATTACAAGGAGACTCACTACATTAGGGCTCACTGCCCAAAGAAATGCTCACTGCAAGAAAGGCTCACTGCTAAAATAGGCTCACTGCCTAGAGAAAGAAAGAAGGAAAAGAGGATGTCTCACTGCTAGATTGAACTGCTTTGATTGCATCTATACATGCATGGTTATAGCTCCAATGAAACACATAAATACTGTCTCTTCTTTTGCATTTGTTGCCCTTACAGAATCACCTTACTTCACATGTCACACATACATATATTCATATTCACTCGCTTCATCCAAACACTGAATTTGATCTCATATATATCTACAACCCTTAAAATCTTCACATTAGGTTGGCATACATAGATGAAGCGTATAATTAATAAACTTGTAGTTTATCGGCCAAATCTACTTACCAAAATGCATAGTGGACCTAAATAACATTTGAAATACCTTCTCATATGTCAGTTTCATCTATACCACCACTTAGGATTATGTTCTAAACAATAGAACTTACTGCATACAAATTAAACTTGTCATGTCAGCCTCAAACACAGACTACCACTAGTTTAGTTCATCTGTCAGACTACAACTTTCACTATGGACCATAAGATACTTTCAAAATCATATCAAAGACTCTTCACACATCTCCAAGATTACCTTTAGAATTTCAAGGCATGATATCATCTTGCAGCAAAATGTAGACCATCAGAACTCAGACCCTGTCACAGTCAAACTCTGTCAAATCATGTAGCGATACTCAGTAGCTTATAACTATCTTTCTAGTGGAGTTCAAACTCTACAACTCTGGATTTAGACACTTCATACAAGTGTTTACAACACCTTAAAAATGCATAACAAAATATCTAACACCAGAGGAATGCGGACCAAAACAAATGAGTGTTTTGTTCTGATTACCTATGTTATCTACAATGCCAGACTTAGGCTACTTGAAGATATACTTCCAGAACTGATCAAGGTCTAAAACTCAGGATATAAGATCATCTAAGAGTTAGAAAAATCATGCTAGAACCGCAGGACCAGATCTACAACTGCAAACCAATGCCAATCCAAACATTGTCTCTGAATACTGCTAACACTTATCAGTTATCTTAATTGTTGATAGCTGAGAGGGGGGGTGAATCAACTATCTTAATTATTTGACTTTCTTTTCTTCTTTAATAATTTGTGCAGTATCAAAACATATAAGCATACATGAACATGAGAGCAGAAAGAAATCAACACACATAACACAAGGATTTTTACGTGGAAAATCCTGTTAAGGGAAAAACCACGGGGTGACTAACCCAAGATTGTATTCTCTGTTAAAAGAATAGAAGTACAAAATGGCGCTTGCCAATTAGGGCTCACTGCCTGAGCACACTGCTCACAAGAGGCTCATTGCCTACAATAGTTTATAGAAAGAAACCATGTATTTGAACTGATGAGAAGCATCCACATATGCCAAGGTTTAGTTCCGGTTAGGCTCAATATACTGATCTACTGCACTTCCTCTGTTTTAGTGCTACTGTTCTGTCACATACCAGACCTGTATTACTATTTCCACACTTCTCTCTACTTTTCTTTGCACTCCACAACACACCATATCACACTTCACATCAGAATCCATCAGGTATATATATCTGCACAAAGGATTTCAACATTTTTCTAGTCGGCATCCAGAATACTCAATATTTTCTCAAACTCTGATCAGTCGGCTGAATCCTTTCTTACTAAGTGATGCATATCAAAGAGATAGTTGTAGAAGTCATCAATCATGTCGGATAACCATGAATGATCCCTCAAGAAGCTTGATCTCCATCAATTCCTCATCCGGATTAAGGTCTGATGCTCTGCCGGTCAGTTCTTCCTCAGTCTATTCTGCCCAACACTTAGGTGGTCATATCTTTTCACTCTTTCATCATTGGAGGCTCAATCTCTGGAATGTAGCAGTCATGGTACTCCTATTGACTTCCGCAAGTCCACACTTTTCTTAGATACTTCCTCTGAGAGATCCAGACCTGACTGTCAGACCTTGCTGCATGCTTTGTTCTTGCTTATCAGACCAAAATAATCTTCAATCTGACTTCCGGTATAGACATACCATGTGCTGCGGATGAGTGGGATGGACTTTGTTGCCATCAATGACAACACTCATGAAGTCACACAGTGTCTCTTGCCAACAATCTCCCCCTTTGGCATAGATGGCAACACTTAGTGAAAAATGACTAAGTGTTAAAACAAACTCCCCTTGGCTGATGCTCTATCTTATGAACACTTTTACCAGAGCTCCCCCTTAGCTGGATTCCACATTTTTCACTACTCCTCACTCCCCCTTTGACATCAATGGCAAAGGGTAGAATCCACACACCAAAATTTTCAAAAAAATAGTCTATACATAGCCGCATAAGTATATATACAAGTTTATACTTACATATACTTAAGTATATCTGCAAAGGTTGTCTTCAATTGGACAAATTCTGTTGCCCAACTTTGCTTCATCCTGTCCAAAATTGAGATGTGACCACTCAACAGGAATGCAAAAGCTTCTGCCCTTTTTAGGTCTGTCGGATCACTGGTCCGGGCTATGGTCTAAGCATCAGTTAGGGCCTCATGCATGGCCTCTAACTTAGGGATAATTATCCCTCTAAGTTCACCCATCCTACTTATTATATTCTTCCTTTCCTTTTCAAGTTTCTTTAGTTCATTTAGAATGGCAATAGTCTGGCATTCTTGATTTATTATGGATGTGGTGAGAGGATCAAAATTCTGAGATAAACTTGACAATTTACCTTCTTGTTCTTTTACTTTCTTCTCAATATCCTTTGTCACTTTAGACCAGGATAGACAAAATTTATATATTTCTCCACCATCTTTAAGAGCATTTTCTAGGCTCTTTATCCCAATATCTAGATTTCTCCTATCATTTGTTATGAGTCCTTGTACTTCGGAGAATCTCTTTCCCAAAAATTCTTTCCGGACCTTTTCTTCTGTTGATTTCTCTAAGGAATCAAAATGTGTGTTAATAGAATTAACAAGAGATTTCAGATTATTGGATGAGGAGGCCGAAAGATCCTTCTGGAAGGATGGCATGATCTTCTCCAACACATCGGATGCAATCTCTATCAACTCACAGTCTTCCATGTGTGACTTCAGAAGCTTTTCTTTTGCTTTGGCTTGAGCAAAAGATGCGACCTTCATTGTCTAGACCCCAGAGAGTCAAAATTTAGTGGTCCTTGAAATAGGTCCGGTTCATCTAATTCCACTTGGTCAGGAAATCTTTAATTGCTTCTGTAGTGTCTCTTGTCGGAGACTTGAACTTCTTTCCTTTTGCAGCCTCAGAACTGTCACCTGAGGTCTTCATCTTCTTTTCTTCCCTTTTTCCCTTCTTCTTTACTTCCTTTCTCTTCTTGTCTTGCTTCTCCTTCAGTTTTGGAGTCTGTTGGGGGATCTAGAAGAGAGATATTTACTTCTTCATGGACTTCCTCTTTTGGAACAGAGGAATCCAGGTCCTTAGTCTTCTCCTCAATTGTCTCCTTTGACTTCTGTAATTTTCTCAGTGGAGTCTTCCTTTGATGCACTTAATCCTTCGACATCAGAAGGTTCATCACTTATGTCCTCTATAATAGGAAGATTGAATCTTTTATATGCATTCCAGAGGATGTCTTTAGTCTCTTTTGCCACTTGATCAGTCTCTCCGAGCATAAGCTTGTTCATTTTGGCTTTGCTTCGGAACTCATCCTTGCAATCTTTGAAGATCATGTTCATTTGTTTAGGAGTGATGGAAGGATAGAGATGAATAACTATCTGTTCCTAGATCTCCATATCCTTTTCCTTAGCATTGTTCTTTCTCATTTCAAGTTCCTTTTCTAAGCTTTTGGGAATTAGAGATATGATTTCAATGAATGCTTTGTTATAGATGTTTAGATACCTAACGGTAGCATCTTGCAAGATCTTCTGGTCAGCTTCATTGTATTCATCATAGAATTCTATCATTGGTTGCAGATTTCCATCCATAGTGACTGCCTTGATGACATCATTAATGGAGAGAGTAGGCTTTTCAACGAATTCTTCTGCTTCTTCTTCTTTGTTTTTGCCAGTAGATGATTCCATAGAGGTTTTCTTTTTCTTCTTCATTTTCTTAACCTCCTCATCTGATTCTGTCTCTTCATCATCTTTTTGACTTGTATAGGACCTTGTGGCCTTGGTTTTTGTTCTCTTTTCTCCCTTACCGGATGTCTTGGCTTCTAGTTTTGAGGCTTTTTGGCTCTTAGAGGTGGTAGGTGTAGAGCTTTTGGAGGATCTGGTCTGGGAGGGGGCTTGCACCGGATCACTTTCTTTTTTTGATTCTTGTTTCTCTTTCTCTGCTCTTTCTAGTTTCTCTCTATTTGCATTGACTGCTTCTTTAGAAATGCCAAATCTTTTGGCAACTTCCTCTACTTCTCTTCTCACTTTTCTTTTCATCTCCGGTTGTCTTAGCTCAACATAAATTTTCACACTCAACTCTTGAAAGGTTCCAAACCTTTCTGCCTCAGGGTCCTTGGGCTGACTTAGTAGGTGTTGGATATGAAGCTCTAGGATTTTCTCATCAACCTCATACCCTATTGGCATAATCCAGACTATCCTTGGCTCCACTTCATCCATTAGGCATTGATCAGTGTCTACCATAAAGCACATTGTATCCTTGTATTTCTCAACCAATGATTGGGGGATTCTTTCTTTGGCCTGCATCATACTTTGAAAGTTCTTGAAGTATCCCCAGAGTGCTGTACTTTGAGCCTTGGCATCACCAAGCCCATGCATGTAATCTCTGATTTGTATGGCAACCAATCTGTCATTTTGCCATACACAACCACTGGATCTGGGGAGCTCATTCATGTAGTAAAAGAAGAGACATAATATCAGGCCACCATATTTGAATGAGTTCTTCTTGTCCTTTTTGATCTTTTGTAAGTTTTCCAGTAGTTGGCTCAGAAGAAGCTCACAAAGATCATAATTTGCATTCTTCGTTAGCATCTGATAAGTAGTATAAATTACAGTTTTGGATACAGAATTCTCCCTACTGGAGTGATATATCTTGTAGCCAATTATCATGGAGGCAAACTTGATATCCGGATTAGTGATATCTTCTATTGTCATTGCTCTCTTGTCAAATTTTGATCTGGTAGCCTCACTTACAATTTGGTTTTTGACGGATTTGAGAGCAGGTAACCCACCAGATGAGTGCAATCAGGTTACCGCCCTAATAGCGTCTTTTGTGATCTTAAAAGGCCTCATCAACCACATGAAGTTGTCATGCACTCTGCTTAGAACATACCGGACCCATTCATCTTTTGCAAAGCAGGGGAAATGGATGCAATGTCCAAAATGCTTGTCCCAAATGGCCTTGTACTGAGGTTTGAGTTCAAATGATTCATCTATTAACTACTTGTGATAGATATCCATCAGCTTGGATTCCCCAAATTCCTCAATATTCGCATGAATGTATGCCCTAACATCTTCGACATGCAAAACCCCATGCAGAATGCTAGAGAAGGTGCCTAAAGGATCAACTTCTAGAGATTTGTAAGGGTGTTCTTGAACTTAGGGTGCGGCCTATAAATGATTTTGACAACATTCAGAGTAGCCATCTTTCAAAAGATTCAGAGAGAGATATTCAAGAGCAAAAATACCTTTTTACGCCTCTAGGGTTCACAATATGAGCCAGATAAGATTGTTGGTTGAATCGACTTCTGCGGTTGATCTTTGAGAGATTTTGAGGCAATTTTGCTGCAGAGCTCCTTCTTTCTTCTTCTCGAATGCAAATGTGCAAATGATGAACAGAAGAACACTTACATTTCTGCGTAAACCCTAATTCCATATTGCAATAAATGCACAATTTAAGTCATTCCAGTTGCCTTGTTCACTTTGTTCTGAGAGAGATCTTTCTGGATTAATGAGATGCAATTAGATTGGTTCTTGGTGATAAATGACAATCTATCTCCCATTTTTCAATCATTCCATTTATCCACAGATCAAGATATTTGAATTTTAAATCATACTGGATCTGTGGGAATCCTACTTTTACCGGATGACTGTTAAACCAGATCAATCTTGGATGCTTAACCTCTTGAAAACTTCTTGCGGATCTTCCATATCTTTACCAAGGCTTATTTAAATATTTCTCTGAGAACCCTTTAATCTGCAACTTTCCATGTGCCAATTTTTAGGCACCAATTGACTGGCTGGGGGAATTTGTTTTCCTTTTTGACTCCCCCTGAGCTAGAGCTCATCTATTTAGTTTTTGGAAGGAATATCAGCACCAGATTCAGGTGCGGATCCATCCCCAACATTTTCTATACTTCTCTTTACCCAAATCTTGTTCATCTCCCTTTGAACTTCATCCGCATTCACTTTTCCTTTTCCTTTATCTTGATTTTGATTATGATGCACCGGACCCCTTTTATCCTGATTCTTACTTCTGCAGAATTTGGCAATATGACCGGATCTATTTCAATTGTAGCAAACAACATTTCTTTGTAGATTTGACTGATATCCTCTTGATCTGCATTGATTAGCCATATGTCCCATTCTATTGCATGCAAAGCATCTACCATTGAATGAATTGTTCATTTGCATATTTCTACATTCATGAGATTTGTGATCATACCTTTTGCAGTTAAAACACTGTCAGGAGAAGGATGAATTAGTCTGATTCATTCTTCTTCTGCACTGATTTACTTTATGACCGAAGTTATTGCAGTTGTAGCAGTATCCATTGAAGGATGGATATCTTTGAGCATTTGGTTGCCTTACCGGAGGTCTTCTAGGCCTATTCCTTGGATTTCCTGATCCAGAGTTCTTCTGACCGGATCCGGAGCTTTCCCCTTTCTCATACCCCAAGCCTTGCTTGTCATCTACCCTCTTTTGGCTTTCAAGAAGAACTTCAAGTTGAGCAGAGCTTATCTTGAATTCTTCTTTGTATTCATTTGTTGTTTGAAGATCCCTTTTAAGAGTGTCTATCTGATTCTCAAGTTGTTCTTCATTGTCTCTAGCTTCTTCAAGATCAGATTCCAGATGCCTGATTATTTTATCCATTTTATGGTAGTCTTCTGACTTCTCCTTGAGAGATTGTTTTAGATTATCTTCACTTTTTCTTTTCTCTTCAATTTCTTGGGTGAATTTCATAACTCATGATTCCATTTCATGTCTTACCATAATGACCTCTTCTGATAACTTCTCACATAACTTGGTTTTCTCATTCAGATCTTCATTAGTATCATTGGCTTCACTTTGACTTGCTAATTGTTGAAGTAGTTCCTTTCTTTTCTTCATTGAGATACTTAGTTTTTCTTTGAGTTCATTTATGAAATCATCAGCTTGTTTGTGTCTTTCCCTTAGGTTATTGACTTCAGAGTGAGATTGCTCAAGATCATCTAGGGAAAACTGAAGTTGATCCCTCATACCGTACATATCCATTGAGATTCCCAGATCTTCTTCAAGCTGTTAGGCTCTGTCTAGAGGAACTTAGCTCTGATACCAATTGTTGATAACTGAGAGGGGGGGTGAATCAGTTATCTTAATTATTTGACTTTCTTTTCTTCTTTAATAATTAGTGCAGTATCAAAACAAATAAAGCATACATGAACATGAGAGCAGAAAGAAATCAACACATATAACACAAGGATTTTTTCATGGAAAACCCTGTTAAGGGAAAAACCATGGGGTGACTAACCCAAGATTGTATTCTCTATTAAAAGAATAGAAGTACAAAATGACACTTGCCAATTAGGGCTCACTGCCCAAGCACACTGCTCACAAGAGGCTTACTACCTACAATAGTTTATAGAAAGAAACCAAGTATTTGAACTGATGAGAAGAATCCACATATGCTGAGGTTCAGTTTCGGTTAGGCTCAATATATTGATCTACTGCACTTCATTCTTCCTCTGTTTTAGTGCTGCTGTTCTGTCACATACCGGACCTGTATTACTATTTCCACACTGTTCTCTACTTTTCTTCGCACTCCACAACACACCCTATCACACTTCACATTAGAATCCATCTGGTATATATATCTACACAAAGGATTTCAACATCTTTCTAGTCAACATCTGGAATACTCAAGATTTTCTCAAACTCTGATCAGTCAGCTGAATCCTTGCTTACTAAGTGATGCGTATCAAAGAGATAGTTGTAGAAGTCATCAATCATGTTGGCCAACCATGAATGATCCCTCAAGAAGCTTGATCTCCATCAATTCCTCATTCGGATTAAGGTCTGATGCTCTGTCAGTCAGTTCTTCCTTAGTCTATTCTACCCAACACTTAGGTGCTCATATCTTTTCACTCTTTCATCACCGGAGGCTCAATCTCTGGAATGTAGTAGTAATGGTACTCCTATTGACTTCCCCAAGTCTGCACTTTTTTGAGATACTTCCTTTGAGAGATCTGAACTTGACTGTCAGACCTTGCTGCATGCTCTATTCTTGCTTACCAGACCAAAATACTCTTCAATTTGACTTCTGGTATAGACATACCATGTGCTGCAGATGAGTGGGATGGACTTTGTTGCCATCAATGACAACACTCATGAAGCCACACAGTGTCTCTTACCAACAATACTCAACAACTTATAACTATCTTTCTAGTGGAGTTCAAACTCTACAACTCTGGATTTAGACACTTCATACAAGTGTTTACAACACCTCAAAACTACATAACAAAATATCTAACACCAAAGAAATGCGGACCAAAACAAATGAGTGTTTTGTTCTAATTACCTATGTTCTCTACAATGCCAGACTTAGGGTACTTGAAGATATACTTCCAGAACTGATCAAGGTCTAAAACTTAGGATATAAGATCATCTAAGAGTTGGAAACATCACACTAGAACCGCAAGACCAGATCTACAACCGCAAACCAATACTAATCCAAACATTGTCTCTGAATACTGCCAACACTTAGCCAAAATGACTAAGTCTTCTTCACCGGACCAAAACCTCTATTCTAACCTTGTTCCTTTTCTTGTTTCCATCAATGACAACATCTTCAAACATCAAACTTAGCCAAATTGCAAACAATCTCCCCCTTTGGCATTGATGGCAACACTTGATGTGAAAAACTATTATACTGCTCCCCCTTACTCTTTTTACACTGCTCCCCCTAGCTTCATGCTTCTCTTTTTATTTTTTAGTTATTTTCTTTTTATGTTTTTCACATGCTCCATTCCCGCCCTTTGACATCAATGGCAAAGGTGTATGATATAGAAATATGTACAAGTTACCAAAACTTAAAAAAAAAATGTTTGTATTGTTCGCATATTTACAAGTGAAGTCAAATTGCTTACTATTTTTTAGGGAGAATATCTTTGTAGATATTCTTCAAATGTACTACATATTCATCCCATTTGTCCTTAGCATGCCTCAAAACTTGGATGTGCCCATTGATTAGAGACACTAGTTCTTCTCCTTTTTCAATAGTAGTAGGGGCCTCAGTATTTTGCCTCATCTTGTCTGCATCTACTACAAGTGTAGCCATAGAACCAATTTTGAAACTTACTATCTCCTAGAGCTGGGTCATTCTATTTTTTATGACCTCTTTCTAAGTTTGCAACTTATTTATCAGAGTGAATAATCTCAACTTCTGCTCTCTAATTACCAATGACATCCTTCACCGGATCATAGCTTCTTGGGATCTTCATTATTTGAGCTTCCCATTCATCTATTTTCTCTTTTATGTCCTTATTCTTTTTAGGCCATGTAAGACAAAATTGATACATTTCATTGTCTTCTTTGATAGAAGTCTAAGCGTATCCTATACTCTTTTCTAACAAAATTTTATCTTGCGAAACTTTGTTATTTAGCTCCACTAGCCTTTTGTTGTCAATCTCTGCCCTTACCTTCTTCTCTGCTACTTGTTCAAGGGATTCAAAATGAGAGTTAACATATTCAATGAGCTTCTTCAACTGTGCGGTAGGAGCCAAGGATGTGTCTCTCTTCAAACCAAGCATAATCTTTTCAAAAACTGCCGATGCATCTCCTATTAGCTCACTGTCCTCCATGTGAGACTTTAGAATCTCTTCTTGTGCAGTAGCTTGAAAAAGTAATCATAGATTTAACTTCTGCAAAGGAGACATTGTTGCCAAGTTTATTGGCCCTTGCAACAACTTAGGAGTAGACAAAATTCAAGTTTCCTTTTTCTTCTCCAAAAAGTCTCTCAAAGAATCAACTGTATCCTTTTCAACAGTAGCTCTCTTATCTTCAACATAAGACATCTCAACATCTTGTCTCTCTAGAGGTTCTTCATGAGTAGGCTCTTGTTCATTTCCCTCTCTTTCCAGAGCTGGTTCTTGTCTATCATCATTTGTTTCTAGAGCAGAGTTATCTACTATATACTCATTAACCTCTTCTCTTTGCTCACTCTGTCTTTTTGAGACATTCTCCTCAGGCGTGACATTTTCTTTAGAGCTCTTTTTCTTTACAAGCTCTTTTATTTCTTTATCCTTTCTTGGGATTTCTGGAGGAGTAGCTAGACTTTGTTCCATATTTATCTTCAGAACTACATTATCTGCACCAACATTCTGTTCCTCTTTATTATTGTTAGTAGTAGTTGGGATTTACAGCTCATGTAACACATTTAGTGTTTTCTCCTCAGTCTCCTTGACCAGATTCTCAATGTCACCAGACATTAGAGTGTTGACTCTCTTATTGGTTCTGAATTCATCACTAAGCTTCTTAGTGACTTTAATCTTTTCTTCTCTTGTGATGTTTGGGCAAAGTTTTAACATGATATATTCCTTTATCTCAGCATCATTGGCCATGGTCCCTTCTTTTCTTACTGTCATGATGCTGGCTAAACTGTTTGGTAACTCATCTATAACTTCAATTAATGTTTTATTAAACATATCCAAATATCTTACAACTACTGCCTCAATTATTACCTTATCTACATCCAATCTTTCATCATACATATCAACAATAGGTTTCAAGTTTCCATGCTGAGCAAATGCATTGATTGTGGCTTCCAAGAATATTGTTGCTTCTTCTTCTCTGATCTTAGTCTTTTCTCCTTTCTTCTTCTTCTTGTCTTTACCCTTTCCAAAAGGCTTCTCTTTCTTGTTTGTAGTTGTTTCATCTATTTTTTCTTTCTTGGCCTTGACTTCTTCATCTATTTCTATTTCCTCTTCTTCCTCTTCTTCACCTCCAAGGCTTACATATGCTCTCTTTGTGGCCTTTGCTAAATCTTTCTTTTCTTCTTTTCTTTTAGTTTCTTCTTAGGCACTTGCTTTTTAATGTTTTAAGGTTTTGTCTTTTCTTTCTCAACCTCTATAGTATGAATTGGTTTGAAGTCCTTAGAGATAGTTGCTGTAGAGAAGGAGGCTCTTGTTCTCCTTCTAGAGTTGGAGGTAGGATTTTCTTTCTCAGATTTCTCTTCTTTCTTCTTCAGATCTCTTGATGTTTGTCCTTCAGGAGTACTTGTAGCCTTGGGTGCCTTTGCCTTGGCTCTTGCTTCATTTATTTATTCATCTGTAAATCCTTGGCTTTTAACAAACTTATTTGCCCATTTTCTTGCATTCTTCTTGATTTCAGGTTGTTTTTGTTCCAAATGGATTTTGAGAGATAATTCTTCAAATGTTCCAAATCTTTCCTCCTTAGGGTCATTTGGTTTGCTCAATATTAGATCTGCCAAACCAATTAAGACATCCTCTTTGACTTCATATCCCATGGTTGGAACCCATATAGTTCTAGGTTCTATAGCCTCCATGAGGCATTTATCTTTGTCTACCATAAATACAATGTCCTTTTCATATTTCTTCACAATTTTTTCAGGGATCCTAGCCCTAACCTGCATTTTCTTTTGGAAATTCTTAAAATAACCCCATAGTGCTGCATTTTGTTTACCAACATTGCCAAAACTTTGCACATGATTTATAATTTGTGTTTCTACTGGTGAATGGTCAAGCCAACCAATATTGTCCATACCTGGTAACTCCTTCAGAAAATGGAAAAATAGGCAAATGATTAGAGTTCCATACTTGAATGGGTATTTTGTGTCTTTTGTCCTTTTCAGATCCTCCAACAATTGTTGTTAGAGAAACTCACATAGGTCATAGTCTGCATTGCTCTTTACCATTTCATATGCTATGTGTATAGAAGTTGCTGAGACTGAATTCTCCCTATTGGAGAAGTGGACCTTATAACCAATCACCATTGAGGTGAACCTTACTGTCAGATTTTCAATATCATTCACTGTTAGTGCCCTTTTGTCAAACTTGGCATCGGTCAATTGCATCATAGTGTTATTCTTCACAGATTTTAATATTAGAACTATTCCAATGGAACACATGCTAGTGAATGCCTTAATGACATCCTTTGTTATCATATAAGGCACATCAAGCCAAAAGAACTCATCATGAATCCTACTCAAGATATACCTAACCCAAGCATCATTCGAGAATACTAGAAAATCCAACCAGGTATCCAAATTCTTCTCATGCAGAGCACTATATTCTTCTTTCAATTTAAAATTATCATTTGTCAACTCATCCAAGTATATTTTCCCTAACTTCATATGATCATATTTTTCTAAGTTTATGTGTATGTATGCCCTAATGTCTTCAGTGTGCATAACCCCATGCAGAACCTCAGAAAATGCACCATCCAAATCAATTTCTAGGTATTTGAATGGGTTTGTTGAATTTGGGTTGGGGCCTCTCGGTAATCTCTATTACTTGAGGAGTAGACATCTTTACTGACTCAACACATAAATTTTTCAAGAGAGAACTGTAAATACCTTTTGTTTCTGGTTAGGGTTTCTTCACACCAATCGCTGAATACTTGGATTTGCCTTATCTTCACTTGTTAGATCTCCTTAGACACTTGAGGGTTTGAATGCAATATGATTTTATTTCAAATGAATCCTCTTTTAACCCCTTTTCATCAAAACCTAATCATCATAAATGTTGATTCAAATAGCTGTCAAACTCTTACTCTGCTATCTACAGTCAATCTAAATTGCTTCACAATCAACCACATTAGATTCTTTTCTACCGGAATCTTCTTCAAAAGCTCTATTATCTTGTTTTCTAGCTTATGCCTTCATGTTGAATGTCAGCACCACTTTTCTGGCTGGGGGAATAAGATCTTTCATTTAAGCTCCCCCTAAGCCCGAACTCCCAGTTTACTTCCTGGAGGAAGTATCTGCACCAGAGTCTTGTGCAAACTCATCCTTGACTTCATGTACCTCCTTAACCCAAATTTTATTCACCTCCTTCTTGATCTCTACTAGATCTGCCTTTTGTACCAATTTCTTCATCTTTGTCTGATTATCCTTCTTCATATTCTTTCTTCTACAAAATTTTGCAACATGTCCAGGCCTGTTGCAATTGAAGCATACAACATTTCTTTGACCATTGTTCCTTCCATTCATTCTTGATTTGCATTGGTTAGCCTTGTGTCCAAATCTATTGCATGCAAAGCAATTCATATTGAAAGATTGAGCATTTCTTCCATTATTATAGTTGTTCCTTATTTGACTTCTACATTCACTAGCTCTATGACCAAACTTCTTGCATATAAAGCAGTTACCTTTGAAAGTTTGAGAATTCCTTCCATTGTTGTAACCATTCCTTATTTGACTTCTGCATTCATTAGATTTATGACCTACTCTATTGCAAGTAAAGCATTGACTAGAAAATGATGGAACATTTTGATTCACTTTGCTCCTACATTGAGTAGCCTTATGACCAAACTTATTGCATATATTACAATAACCATTGAAAGAAAGGTACCTTTGAGCATTTGGTTTCCTAACCTATGGTCTTCTAGGTCTGTTCCTTTGATTCTAGATTTGTTTGCCTTTGTTCTTCTTGATCTCAACATTCTTTTCTTGACCGACTTTAGAACTTTCAGATTTCTCAAATCCCAAGCCTTCTTTGTCATCAAGACTCTTCTGACTTGCAAGTATTCTATCAAGTTGGGCAGCACTCACTCTAAATTTATCTTCTTGAATCCATGCCTATTTCAGATCAGCTTTTAGATTCACATCTTCTTGTTCAAGATTTGTACAATCTTCAGATTTGCTTTTCACCAACTGATTTAGGTCTTCTTCTGGTTTTATTCTTTTTACAACTTCCACTTTTAGATCATTCAAGGTTTCATTTGTTGATATCAATTGTTCAGTAACCTCCTTATATTTTTCTTTGAACTTCTTGACTTGCTCCCTCAATTTTTTGATGCACTCATTTGCTTCCTTAACATTATCTTTCAGATCCCTATTTTTTGTTTCAACCTTTTCAAGATCTTCAAGGGAAGCCTTGAGTTCTTCTTCACTGACAAGCATGCAATCTTCTTCTACAATTTCTTTAGGAGGAGTAGAATACCTTTTACCTGCCATGTGTTCAATCTCCAAGATCTTCCTGAAGCTGTTAGACTTCTTCCAAGGAACCAAGCTCTGATACCAATTGTTGAACACCTAGAATACTAAGAGGGGGGAGTGAATCAGTATTCTATTAAACCTTTTACTTATTATTCCATTAATCCATTTGCCACATTTGATAAAAATAAAGCAAATTAAACACATAAGAAGAAACCACAGAGCATCACACATAAACACCAGGATTTTTACATGGAAAACCCTAAACAGGGAAAACCATGGTGAGTGTTAGCTCACAAAATCATTCAATAACAATACTGAATTACAAGGAAGTTCACTACCTTAGGGCTCATTGCAAGAAAGGATCACTGCCAAAATAGGCTCACTACCTAGAGAAAGAAAGAAGGAAGTGTAACATCAGAAAATGTCCCCTTGGGGGATTTTCCCTCTTTAGGTTTAACTCCCGGGTCTTTTGTGTGCATTTAGGACATTTTACATCATATTCCAACCTCCCAATGAGAAAACCCCTAAGTGTCTAGACAAATAGGACCTAGGGGGACTACTTAAGATGACCCCTACCCAAAATAGGGGGAGGAATTGGATGCCTGCGCCCTAGTCCTGCCCTATTTTGGGGCAGTCCCAATTTTTGGGTGTTGGCTTGTGACTGTTATTTGGGTCCTATGCTGACATAGTAAGTTTGAATTACGGAAATCTTGTTGGGAGTGTTTGTAGTTGCATATAAAAGCATGTTTAGGCATTCATTTGTAAACTAGATTTCAACTAGATGATTACTAGAAAGCTATTGTATTCTCAAGGTGATTCAAGGCTTTCATTGTGTTGCAAGAGTAGATTTTTGTGGTCTATGTGTTTGTGTTTGCAGATTTGAGCATCAATTTCCTCATGGAATGAAGATCATCTTCCTCCCATGAGATCTTTACTACAAGGTGACATTTATTGTGTTTGTGATCATTATTCATTTGGTTTTTGCCTCTGCCTCACAAGGGCATGCACTCTCTATCTGATAAAGGTGTTTAGAAGACTTAAGTGTCCTTCCGGGGCTTGACTGTGGCAAGCTCCTAAACACCACAACCCCCTCCCAAAGTTTCATGATTGAAGGTTATAGTTTGATGATGCAGACAAAGTGAAGTTGTAGGAGGGCATATTGGAGTGTCAAAATTGTAGATTAGTGAAAGAAATAGCCACCTGGACTTGGGCATCCACTCTTTTGTCCCTGAATTTTCCACCTCGAAACCCCGAAACTAGGTGCACAGTCATTTGTAATTTTACAGCTTTCTGTAGAGGCATTTTCTATTATTCATCCGTTTGTTGCCGTATTTGCATAATTAAGGTTTTAATGGATAATTAAGCATAAGAGAAGGAAAATTGATAATCAAATAGCCTAATCCAAGTTTCCCTACATTTTTAAGTGACCAAGGACCTGATAGTGCTCTGCCACTCGATCCGAGGGTCCTTGAATGTAAAAGGTGAAAGGAGGATTTAAACACTAAACTAAACAAATCCAATTTTCACCTAATCATTTTGGTGAACCCGTGTTTTTGGAGTTAATTGCAACTTGCAGAGTGTTTGTCTTCAGATTTGGGTTGATTTCATTCATTCATATAGTCATTCATCTTATTGCATTGAGAAAAAATAAAAAAATTAAAAAAATTGAATTTTTTTTACATTTTAGGGTTACTAATTTGCACCAATTCATTCTAATTTTTCCTAATTCATGATTTTTGCATCAGATCTGATATAAACTATAGAAAATTACAAAAAATTAATAATTTGCATTGCATTTTCATCATATAATTGCTGGGTTTTGTAGAAATTTTGACAATTTTTGTATAACCTAATAATTCCAAAATCTAGGGTTAGTAGGCAAAATCTTCTTTCAGATTTTTCTACTGATTTTAGAGACTCATTCAAAATTTAATTTGGATTTATTCTTGCATTTTAGTGTAAATTTGCAATTAGATTTCAAATATTTGCATTTTTGCATAGAAAATTTCAACAAAAAACTAGCAATTTTCATGCATTTTCATTAAATTTGCACTTGAATTTTACATCTTAGAGCTTGGAATTTTTTTTCAGATCTGATTACACCTCATTTTCATCATAAATCAGACTTCAAAACATTCATATAGCATTTTGTGTCAAGATCTCAAACCTAGGGCTTATCGACTCTCTAAATTTGCACCATAGGCATGTTGTGAAGAATATTTTTGCACTAATTAGTTTTTATCAGGGTAATTATTTTCTTCCCCTCCTAAAAATATTCACAACACCCTTTTATCGGGCTCTTGTATTGAAAATTTGGTGAAAAACTACACATTTTTCTATTTTTGCCCTAGGGTTTGGCCTAGTTAGCACTCCAAGTGTGTTGTGAAAACATTTATGGATTTAGGTGACTGATATAATTGATTTTATTTTCTACACCTCCTAAAATTCATTACAACACCCCTTTTTCTAGGTCTTGGAGTTGAAAAACTGTGAAAAATAACCTATTTTTGCTATATTTTCACTAGGGTTTGACCTTAAGTGGCACTAAAAGTATGTTGTGACAGATATTTTGACATTAAGTGGATGTTATAACTGATATAATCTGATTTCCATCATTGTTTTCCTCACAAAACCCTTTGTCATGCTTCTTTGTATCGAGATTTTGTGAAAAAATTGCATATTTTGACATATTTTCACTATATTTTGACTTATCTTCATCTTAGATTAGCATCAAGAGCATGTTGTAAAGGATCTTATTGCTGTTTTGGACTGATATAAGACATATAATTTTCTTCCCCTGATTAAAATCCTTACAACACCCTTTTATTTCATTCATTTGCATTGAAAAAGTATAAAAAATCAAGCATTTTTAGGCTATTTTGCATATAGTTTTGCACTTTTCTTTTGCACCAATTTTGAAAAGTTTTCAAAATATGATTTTGCATTGATTAGAGCATATAAACATGGCCTCTAATCTCAACAACAACAATGGGTTCCCTCCTAGACCTTACATGAAAAGAAAGGCCCCTGAACTTGAAATTGTGTTTACACCTCATGATAGAACAATTGGAGACTCTGAAGGGCCTCTTTACATTATTGTGAAAATAATGGGAAACCCTGTGGATGGAACTCTTATTGATCCTAATTGCATGACTAATATCACCACTAAATAGTTCCTCTTTTCACATCAATTAATGCAAGGTTCTTATGACCCTTCGAGCATGATGATTAAAACACATAAGGGAACCTTTATCAAGCCTCTGGGTAAGATATCATTGTTGGTAACACTATATGGAAACCATGTCAAACAATGGTTTGATGTTGTCCCTATTTCTGACCTCTTCCCTATTAAATTGGGACACCCTTGGTTAAAAGAAATGAAAGCTATCCCTTCAACAATACACCATTGTCTAAAATTCCCTTTTGATGGATGTGTGATTACCATTCCTTGCAAAAGTACAAACCTTTGGTTGAGAAAAAGCATTACATATTGGATTATTTTTGGGATAAAACTGAAAAGGAACTAGAGTTATGAACATACTTTACCTTTTTGAGCTATAGAAACTACAAAGCGAAACTTTTACACCCAATGCCCGGTCCTTCTATGCAAGAAATGACAAAAGATAAACAACTTGCATGTGAAGAGAACCTTAGACCGAAAGGACAAGGTCCCTATGTTGAGGTTCCTCCCGCAAAATCCTTACAAGGATCAGGAGGTCATTGTCAACAACAAAATATTCCACCGTGAAAAATGAGGTTTGATACCAATGCTTCATCTTCTAAATTGCATAAACCTATGAAAGAGAAAAGCCCTATCTTACAAGAGATAAGTAGTTAAAGAAAACGAAATAGAAAAGCAAGAGAAAGAAGAAGAAGAATACAAGCTTATGCCATAAACCTTGCCTCTCAACAAGAAAACATTAATCCTAATATTGAACCAAACAAACATGATCCTAACAATAAACAACATAATGAGCAAGACATGAATTGGGCTATGGTACCTTATGTCCCAATTTCCTCTAACATTAGGGAGTGGGAGGATGATGATGATTTGCTTGATGATACCCGCTAGCTCGACAAGACCCTACAGGTAAGTATCTCTAACCCTTTACCTCTCTCATGATGTGCTTCCCCCGTGATGTGTTGTGTTGTTTAGGCCTCCTGGGATGACCCCTGATTCTCTTGTAAGGTTTGGGATACCAGGAGACTACCTCTGTTGTGACCTTCTTTTATTTGTATCATCATTCTTCTATACTGCCTCTCTCTCTAATTTCATCATTGTGTGTTGTGTCTTACGGACATAGCGTTGCGGTTGGTGACACTGGGGGCACCCTCCTACGTGACTATCCCTAAGACACTTGTTTCTCCTCTCTTATTTATTGTTTTACTTTCCTCTAGTGTTTCTATCTAGTGGGTAGATGACGAAAAACATTTATACTGATGCAGACCTAGTGTCCCTTTGGAGAGCAATCAAAAATTAGACTTAGTTCCTAATATGATGATGGGGTTGTATATATTATCCGACGCTTGGCTAGTAGAAGCACTCCATGCTTTTTACGTAGTGATTTTGATGGTATGCTATCTCATTTACAAACTTTAACAATACTGCTACTTTGTGCACCTTTGTTTGTCTTTGAATCTAGTCTTGGTGGTACTTGATTTAGAGAGCTTCCTGATATAGCCCTACGATTATCCTCGAAGTCTAAATTCATTGTATAACCTTGGCTCTTTGTGTGGTTAATCATATGCATTGATGTTGTTTATCATGATGTTGTAGATACTAACATGTTTCTTGCAGGGATGTGTTTGTGGGAACATTTGGCGATTGTGAAGTACATGTTACCTCTGGGGGACATGGGATTTGCGAGAGCTTGTGTTTCCTTATGTGTTTTCTTCCTACCTTAACATGCTTGATATCGATACCTGATATCAACCACCTTAAGGTGGGGGCATATATAAGGTAAGCTTTTTATTGTAGATGTTAGCTATGTGCTTGTCCTCAGATGCAGTTTAAAGAGCAGTGCGATGAGTGCTTCCTGCATCCTGAGTTTGTTTGCAATCAATCAATCAATCAATCAATCATGTAAGCCCTCTGCGGAGTCAGGATATCACGTATATCCTTTTTATCTTAAGCCCTCTATGAAGGTGAGGATGGTGTATTTCTCGGAGCAGATTACATCATCCTGTCATTTTCTAAAAGTCCTCTACGGAGGCGAGGAGTGGTTCTGTGACTAACTCAACCCTTAAGCGTGTCTTTGGTGATTATTATGGCGAAGCCCAATCATCGGTGTGTTCCTGTAATGTACCTGAGATGGTGTTGGACCTAGAAATAGGAACACTCCATCACTTGTCTACCATGTTTTCTCTGTGTCTTCAAGTGTGTGTTTGGTGTACTTGCTTTGTTTGGCGTGTTTGTTGCCCCATATGCAGTCTAAAGACTAGTGCGATGAGTGCTTCCTACATTTTGGGAGGTTTTGCATGTCTTGTGTGTGTGTTGCCCCATATATGTAGTCTAAAGACCGACGCGATGAGTGCTTCCTATATTATAGGAGGTTTGTTTACTTTCCAGTACTTGCATCTGCATATATATGAGAAAAAGAAAAGAAAAGAAATCATGTCTGTCTTCTATGCATTAATGTGTCTTCTATTCATCTGCTGTCTTCTCTGTGTTCTGCATGACTGTAACTGTCTTCTCCGTGTTTTATGTGCCTGTTACCATCTTCTATGTGATTGGCATGTCTTCTCCGTGCTTGGCGTGTTTGCTATGTTTGCGACTGTACTTTAATGCATGTATTGGCCTTGCATTTATACATACATTAAAGTGGGGGCTGAATGTAATGTCTAAAAATGTCCCCTTGGGGGCTTTTCCCTCTTTAGGTTTAGCTCCCGAGTCTTTTGTGTGTATTTAGGACATTTTACATCATATTCCAACATCCTGATGAGAAAACCCCTAAGTGTTTGGACAAATAGGACCTAGGGGGACTACTTAAGATGAACCCTCCCTAAAATAGGGGGGAGGACTTGGGTGCCCACACCCTAGTCCTATCCTATTTTGGGGCTGTCCCAATTTTTGGGTGTTGGCTTGTGACTGTTATTTGGGTCCTATGCCAACACGGTAAGTTTGAATTATGAAAATCTTGGTAGAAGTGTTTGTAGTTGCATATAAAAGCATGTTTAGGTATTCATTTGTAAACTAGATTTCAACTAGATGATTAATAGCAAGCTATTGTATTCTCAAGGTGATTCAAGGCTTTCATTGTGTTGCAAGAGTAGATTTGTGTGGTCTATGTGTTTGTGTTTGTAGATTTGAGGATCCATTTCCTCATGGAATGAAGAGCATTTTCCTCCCATGAGATCTTCACTACAAGTTGACATTTATTGCGTTTGTGATCATTATTCATTTAGTTTTTACCTCTGCCTCACAAGGACATGTACTCTCTATCTGACAAAGGTGTTTGGAAGACTTAAGTATCCTTCTGGGGCTTGACTAAGGCAAGCTCCTAAACACCACAACCCCCTCCCAAAGTTTCATGATTGCAGGTAACAGTTTGATGATGTAGACAAAGTGAAGTTATAGGAGGGCATATTGGAGTGTCAAAATTGTAGATCAGTGAAAGAAATAGCTACCTAGACTTGGGCACCCGCTCATTAGTCCTTAAAGTTTTGTGATGGAAAAACCTTTGGTGCAATAGGAATAGGTTGCAGATCTTGTCCGTAGATCCTGACAAAAAGAAGGGCATTAGACTTGGGCACCCACTCTTTTGTCCCTAACTTTTCCACCTTGGAACCTCAAAAATAGGTGCACAGTTATTTGTAATTTTATAGCTTTCTGTAGAGGCATTTTCTGTTATTCATCTGTTTGTTGCCGTATTTGCATAATTAGGGTTTTGATGGATAATTAAGCATAAGAGAAGGAAAATTGATAATCAAATACCCTAATCCAAGTTTCCCTACATTTGTAAGTGACCAAGGACCTGATAGTGCTCTACCACTCGATCCGAGGGTCCTTGAATGTAAAAGGTGAAAGGAGAATTTAAACACTAAACTAAACAAATCAAATTTTCATTTAAACAGGAAGAAAGGATGGCTCACTGCCAGGTTGAACTTCTTTGATTGCATCTATACATGCATGGTTACAACTCCAATGAAGCACATAAATACTGTCTCAAAACTCTTCATCTCTGACTGCTCTGTTTCACTGCCCCGCTCTTACATGAAAATAAGATCTCTTCTTTTGCACTTGTCACCCTTACAAAATTACCTTACTTTGCATGTTGCACATACATATATTCATATTCACTCACTTCATCCAAACACTAAATTTGATCTCACATATATATATATATATATATATATATATATATATATATATATATATATATATATATATATATATATATATATATATCCACAACCCTTAAAATCTTCGCATTAGGTCGACATACACAGATGAAGCATATAGTTAATAAACTTGTAGCTTGTCGGCCAAATCTACTTACCAAAATGCATAGTGGACCCAAATAACATTTGAAATACCTTCTCATATGTTGGCCTCAACTATAACACCACTTAGGATTAAGTTCTAAACAATAGAACTTACCGCATGCAAATTAAACTTGTCATGTCAGCCTCAAACACAGATTGCCACTAGTTCAATTCACCTGTTAGACTACAACTTTCACTGTGGACCACAAGATACTTTCAAAATCATATCAATGACTCTTCACACATCCCCATGCTTACCTCTAGAACCACAAGGCATGATACCATCTTGCAGAAAAATGCAGACCATCAGAACTCAGACCTTGTCACAGTCAAACTTTGTCAAATCATGTAGCGATACTCAAGAACTTATAACTATCTTTCCGGTGGACTTCAGACTCTGCAACTCTAGAATTAGACACTTCATACAAGTTTTTACAACACCTCAAAACCATATAAAAAATATCTAACACCAGAGGAATGCAGACCAAAACAAATGAGTGTTATGTTCTGATTACCTCTATTCTCTGCAATGCCAAACTTAGGCTACTTGAAGATATACTTGTGGAACTGATCAAGGTCTAAAAATTAGGATATAATATCTTCTAAGAGTTGGAAACATCATGCCAGAACCACAGGACCAGATCTACAACTGGAGACCAATGCCAATCCAAACACTGTCTCTCTGTCACTGTCTCTGTATACTACCAACACTTAGCCAAAATGACTAAGTCTTCTTCACCAGATCAAAACCTCTGTTCTAACCTTGTTCCTTTTCTTGTTACCATCAATGACAACATCTTCAAACATCAATCTTAGCTAATTTTTGAACAGATCTAAAGCGAAGTAGTAGTAGTAGAGATCAATGACATCTCTATGGATAAACTCCCAAATGTAATGCATGTAAACCTTTATATGCTTGGTGCACTAGTAATAGACTAAGTCTTGTGAAATCTATATGTGACTCTAGTTGTCACAAAATATGGTTGATGGTTGTCTCAAATAGATACCAAAATTCATTGAGAATGTGTTTGCGCCAAATGGCCTCATTAGCAGCATTGATAGATGCCAATACTCAGCCTCAGTGGAAGAGAAAGCAATAGAAAACTTCTTCTTTCTTGACTAACAAATAAGACCTAAATCAAGATAAAAGTTGTAACTTGAAGTGAACTTTCAATCCTAAGAATTGCCTACCCAATTTGAATCTATGGAGCCCACCAAGTCAATATCAATGCCCACTGCATAGTGAATCCCAAAACTATGAGTACCCTAAATGTAATAGAGAATCTTCTTGGTTTCCTTCTAGTGTAGCTCATGGGACTCTTGCATAAATTTAGAGATCATTGCCCACATCATATGAAATATCAAGCTTCATGTGATTCAAATAAATGAGGTTCCCAACAATCTATTGTTGTAAGGTACTATCAACCAAAGGTGAGGAGCATTGAGCCTCAGGTTTGACTCTAAAAGGAAAGGGAGTTAGAATAATCTTGTAGTTAGTTATGTGAAACCATGAGAGTAAATCAACAAAATACTTGGACTATGCAATGGTAATCTACAAAGCAGACTAAGATATCTCAATCCTAAGAAAATAATGCAACAAGCTCATGTTATTTGATGAGATGTCATTGTATCTCATATTTTAATAGATAATCATCTTGTCAACCCAAGTGGTGTCCGAAGGTTGTCTACAAAAGGGAAGTTGGGAATCCTTTCCTAGGAGTTGTTCTACTCTATTTGGAAGGAAATGTGTACACACACTAATGTAGTCTATTAGATTTAAAAAATTAACTAGGTCTAGCTATGGAATTGAAATGCTTATGCTGAATTGAAAAGACTAACTACATAATGAAAATGCTTATCCCGAATTAAAAAGACTAACTACAAAATAGAAGTGCTTATGCTTTTACAATAAGAAATATTAGAAGTGAAAATTTTCTAATAATCCAAATGCTTGATAATAATGAAATCGCAACTATCTAATAATCTTTTTCCATTTTTTAAAAATATAGATAACAAATGAAAACAAAAGAAAATTTCAACATTCTTTTTTTGGTTTTCTAGAATCTTTCCTTATAGTAACTAAAAAATGCAAGAAATTCACAAACAAACACAATGGTGACTATCATAACAAACCTACAGATAACACAATATAAAAACAACAATATTTACTTCCACATATTTATGTAATAAACATCAAATTACTTATCTACAATAATACAGGTTCTTCTCCAATGAGTGGCTAGCTCTCTAGAGATCAGAATTTCTCTTAAACCACCATATTCAACTCAAAACTTATGGAAACTAAAAAAATAGTAATTTATTTACTCATAATAACCCTACTTCAAGTTTGCAATTATATTGAATTGAGAAAAAGCTAGATCATATGTTTTTTTCTTGCAAAGATAAAAGACAAACAACAACCAACTCTACTGACTCATTAACTACCACTACTCAACTGAATATTTATGAAGTCGCTATAATACAATGACATGTTGAACATGCATGCATTATTCAAATCTTATCAGGATTCTTAACTAAAAATAAATACATAAGTTTGTTATCAAATTAATACAAAGTTTGTTCTTAAGCATAAATTAAGGAAAATATCTTCAGTGATGACTCCTTACAAAATTCTACTATTTGTAGAGGTTACTTCTATAATCAATGAATTGAATTCCTTGATCATACTTCTACACATGAGGAATCTAGCATGATAAAACTAGAACATTATTGTTGAGTGTATATTCATTCTAGAATCCGAGGGGTCTATGCTAGTACAATCTTCTTTCAAGTTTGCAACCTCTATAATGTGTGAGTCTACTTCCACCTTCTTTGGAGCTTGATGCCTTAGAAGTTTGTGAAATTGTCTCCAAAGATCATAGTAATTAATAATGCCTCAAACAAACATTAATTTAGCATGAATAAAAAGGTGGGAAAAGGGAAAAAGGGTACTTTGGCTATGAGATTAATGAGGCCATAATTAGCTTCATCATTATTCACCAAAAACCTATCATGAAGGGTAGTTTTCAATGCTATAATGGATGAAGGGTAACTTCAAGTGATAAATAGGTCATCAACATAGAGAACTAGAAAGAGGAGAGAACCATCCTACTATAGAATGTAGATATTTAGATATGAATGGAAATGAGAGAACCCAACTCTGAGAAGGAAAGAATCCATCTTGATGTACCAAGCTTAAAGAGCCTATTTTAGGCCATAGATAGATTTCCTAAGTTAGAAACCCAAGGAAGAGTCCTATAGAAAACCCTATGGCTATTCCATATATATCTCCTCTTTAAGGTATCAATGAAGAAATGCACTCTTTAGGTCTATCTAGTGAACCTCCCATCAATGTGCGACAGTTCATTAGCAATTGTCAGTTGAATGGAATTCATCTTTTCAACAAGCACAAAGGTCTTAGAGTAATTAACACTAGGAACCTAGGAAATACCCTTTGCAACCAACTATGCCTTATACTTATCCAGTGACCCATCTACTATTAGTTTTTTCTAATAGATCCACTTGCATTGAATAATTTTCCTTCCCTTAGTAAATGGACCAATATCCCAAGTGTGGTTCCTAATCAAGGAACTATACTCCTATATAACAACATCCTAGTCAAGAATGTCAAATGTCTCACAAAAATTGTGGATCAAAGGTAGAAGCAATATAAACATGTGAAATTACCTAAAACTATGAACATGTTTTCTTGGTGTCTAATGGATCCCCAACCCAATAACCTATAGCCTATAGTGTCTATCAAGCCTAAAGAGGACCTAAAGTTAGAGAATCAAGAGGAGAATCATCAACCTCTAAATGATGACTAGGAGAGGAAGGAGGTGAATCCTCATCACCACTCCTAGAATTTGAAGTGGAGGATGAAGACTAATCATCATTAGGAATTTGCCTACATGGATCTAAATTCTTAGAGGAACTGAATCATCTAGCCCAAGTGATTCCAATGTGAATTTAGAAGGAAGAGAAGTGTCAAGAGTGGAACTTGAAGAGCCCTCCTCAAAGTGAATACTCATTTCAATGAATATCTCATGCCTAGCAGTGTGGAGCAACTAAAAACCATTAAAACCATCTAGATAAACTACAAATATCCAAGGCATTCTCTATAGATCCATGGCCTTACATTTCTCTAGAGGAATGTGGGCCAATGCACAAGAACCAAAAAATTTGAAGTGCTTAATTGTTAGTTTCTAATTGCTCCAAGATTTGAAAGGAGTGACTTCATTCAAGTATCAATGAGGAATGTAGTTATAGATATAACAAGCATAGTTAATGGTGTAGACACCTAAAAATGACCATGTCCTCATAACCCTTCAACATCCCCTAGACATTCATCTTGCAACATATTGTCCCATATTCCTTTCCCAAATTAATTAGATAAATCATAATTATTTAATTAATTCATTTTCTCCATCACCTAAATTAAATAAATAAATTTTATTTATTTATTTAATCCTTTTTTCCTTTTTAGACAAAATTAATTGAATAAATCCTAATTATTTAATTAATTTATCCTCCCATCATCCCCTCTCTAATAATTAATTAAATAATTTTATTATTTAATTTAATTATTGAGAGTCACATGACTAGCTTATCCTCATCCTCAATCACTTGCCACAATCAATAAATGAGTGTCCACAAAAATTAAAATTAACTTTTCATCTCCACCATTCATTTTATACTACATCTTCTAATCCTAGCCATTCACACAAGGATAAACCCTAGAAATCCTTATCCTTGTCCTAATGTGCTCTCAACCAATTTTAGCCATTGATCTAATCTTTTAATCCTATCCCTTCATTCATCATATCCAACCTCTATAAATCAAGCCTCAACCAAGCCATTTGGACATCATATCTTTATAGAACACCATGCTGTCGAAATCATCCTAGCTCTTCCATTATGATCCATTATCATTATCTAGTTGTTATGCTATAGGATTGAGCAAGCAACATATCAAATCATTATCAAATATTATAAGATTTTTTTGTCATTTTCATTATATTTCTTAGTCCTTTGATCCCTAGATGAGGTGTTGTTCAAGTATGGAATAGGTTAGTGTGATCTAGATTCCATATTTATACTACACTTTTTTGGCACTCCCAGTGGGACCCATGTCCTTGATTTAACCTTTTTTTGGGAATAAATTCTATCTTTTTGTTGCAAGTTACAGATCTACACCTCTAACTGTCATAGAGTGCCCGTGTTCCTGATAGGCATGCCTGCATCTAAAGATGATGTGCCTATGCCTAAAATCAGCGTGCCTGTGTTGGTTGTTGGGGTACCCTTGTCTACCATTAACTTTTGTGTTTGCAGATCTCTAACAATAGTTTTATTTTGATTTTTCTACAAGATTCTTGTTAACCCTTAGATCTGACCTATTGATCATCCAATTATCAATTTTGTAGGGTTTTATCATACTTTTCTTGTAGGTTTGTCAATCATTTCTAGATCCATGCCTACACTTCAGGTTGCCACAATTTTGTTCAGAAGAACCATGCCTTTGTTTCTATAGTGATGCACATTTTCTTCAAATATCTACACCTTTTCTTCATAGATCTACACCTTTGCTTCATAGATCCATGCTTTTGACAGGAGGTATCACAGTTCAATTTTTCAAATTTTTGTTTATCTCTGAATTTGTGCCCTTAACTGTATTTCTATGCTTTTTCTTGATTATCAAATTTCAACTAACATTTTGGGGTTCTAGAGATAACACATTTATGCAACTTGTTTATGCTTGTCCAAGATCATAACTCAAACTACTAACAAGTTTGTTGCAAGTTTTCGCTTGTCAAAGACATATCATTTGAAACATTGTGTTTTCTTTTCTTGGTGGATTTGAGTGTGACTTAGAGTGTGTATGCTCTTCCCTTTAACTTAGTGTTATCTTGGGAATCAAAAGCATCCATGAACTACATTCATCTTCACACACACATATTTTTATCTAAGGTTAATGAATCTTGTTTTGTGGGTCAAGTGCATGTGTATGCTCTCCTCTCACACCGTTAGGTGATCTTTAGGATCAAAAGCATATCTTGATTCACCCTTTTCACCTTAATTTTTCTTGTTTGTGTGTATGTCTCCCCTCATGCTTTGTATGATCTTGGGGATCAAAAGCACCAAGTATAATCTTTCCCTTAGGAGGCCTTCCTTTAGAGACACACCCAATCTAAAGAATCGACCTCAATCATGTGTTCTGGTAGGGTATATCAAAAGGGGGAGAGAGAAAGTTGTACCTCAATCTAGTCACATCTAGTCATTGGGACAACCTTGGGGCCTCGGGTGATTTCGGACACAAGGTGAAGTGGTTTTTGCTTGATTGCTTATGCCACATCCCTTCAACGAACTAGTGTTCATAGACTTGGTCCTCATCATACCTTGTGTATTTGGAGGACTCCCCTAGAAGCTTATATAGCCTAGTTTAAGACCTTTCAATCATCTTCTAGTGTGGTGTAGGGTTTAGCCGATCAACTCTGAAGTTACTCACCATGTACTTCATCAAGTAGAGATAAGTACTCTCTTTGGGTACGAGGCATAAAAGTCTCCAAGGGAAGGGATAGTTGGTGAAACACATTTATCCCTAGTTATCCACTTGAAAAGGTGTTCCTAGTTAGGTAAGAACATTGAGAGGTATTATATTTTGTGGGCCTACACTATGAAGATACACCTACTTGAATAATCTAAGTTGTCATTGTGTATTGTGTGTATGTGCGCATTTGCATCAATTGGTGAAATCCCTATCATTTGAAAAACTTATGCATGTGTGTATGAACATTGTGTTTGTCAATTTGTTAATTTTCTAATTTGCCCAAGTCAAGCTTTCAAAACCATTCCAAACATTTCCAACATCTTAGAGTCCTTAGTTAAACATCTTGAGATGATCCTTGTCACACTATAGCTTAAGGTTGACTTTTATGAGATCAACATCCATAGTCCATATTGATTCCATCCTTTTCATTTACCTTATCTTCCATCCACATCAAAATTTTCCATTGACTCTAAATTGAGATTTTAGCCCTTGATCAAGACCATCATCTTTTTAATTCTAGCCAATCAAATCATAGCCAATCATAGATAATCTTTGCTTAAGGTCATAAGTCTATCTTAAGTATTTGAAATCTATCCTCATCCTTAGTCAAATCCATTCAATTCGGTCTTGTCCCTTGATCTTAATCTCAATTTTAGTCCTAGTCATCATTATCCTTTTAGTCCAAGTCATCATCATCCTTCTAGTCCAATCATCTATCCATCCACATCATCCCTAGTCTTGTTGTCATCCAATCATTCATATTCCAATCCAAGATCTCCAACACATCAACCTTTTGTCACATCATTAATATTTCTCATGTTTTGCTCCCCATAACTAGATTACAAGCCAAGAAAATCATGGACTCACACATTAATAACCAACCATCTTCACCTCCATCCACAAGTGTGTATGATGATCAAGTTAAATACTCACTTGCTTTCATGACATCTCATCATATGGAACCTTTTCCATACCATAATTCCATTGACACACAAGAACATGAACAAAGTGTTGACCAAGATGAGCATTCTGCTGATTTCATGAGAAACCTCCCACATCTGGATTTAGTCATGCAGTTTCTTATAGACCAAGGGGTAGAGGTTCCTTCACAACCTAAGACATTAAAGCTTAGAAATCCCATTACTCCCAGTACTTCATCACAACCCATCATGGAAAATCCTCAAGACAATCCAATAGGTAGTGTGGCCTTACCTCCACCTCTTAATGATCCTAATTCCACTTACTCCTGTCAACTAGGTCTACCCACATCACTTATCCCACAAATTTCTAAGCCATCTAGAACATCACCAACTTCATTTCCACCCATTTCCATTCCTCAACAAACACTAGCAATCCCCTCTCAATAACTCTCTTCACAAACCACCTATTCACATGTCTATTCATATACTTCATCCCAACCTAATACATATTCAATTAGGGTAATCCCACAATAATGAGTCCCACTTTTTGGCCAAGATGGACAATGATATCAACATTTTTAATTAAATCTTCACTTTCTAGGACCTATAGAAGCTAAACCATTAAGAATTTGGAGATGATGCAAACTAGTGATTTGTGTGTAGATTCTAAATAGATATTTTTTATTTTTTTTGAAATAAATCATGAATCTTTCAACGTCTCCTTTAATAACTAGTTTTTAATGGTAAACAACATTTTTAGAAAGTAACGTTTATGTCGTCTAGCATAACTTTTTTTTCTAGAAAGGATAAAATTATAATTTTTAAAATATAGATTTTTAACATCAATATCTAGTGCATGGATATTTTTTCATAATTTTTGTTACATAATTTTTTAATTAAAATTTGAAGTCAGGGTAATTATAATTTAGACATAGGTGTATGTCGTCAAGCATAACTTGTTGTGTATATATTTAAATTCAATTTTTTTTGGGTGAAACAAGGACATCAATACCTAGTGCATAAATATTTTTCATAATTTTTTTCTCTATTTTTTTATTTTTGTACATGTGTGGAATAGAGACATTGATGTTCGGTGAAAAACCTATGTTCGATAGAAAATAGAAAATAAATATAAAATCAAATGAAACATATTCAAAATAATATTTTTTGCAAAGCTTATACTAAGGGCTACATATTTACAAAATATAATTTCTAAATGACTTTATTTGATCCCCCCAAAGGTGAAGCAAAATTTGTTTTTGTCAGCATTTTGATAAGTTTAGAGGAGACTCCATCAAGGGTTTGATTTAAAACTGGGGGGGTTCTTTCCAAGGGGATTTGATATAATGGGATTTTATCAAACCCTTTAATTAAACCCCTTTAGATGGAACCCCTCAAGACTTAAATCATTAATTTTTCTAAAAAAATTATATGTGATTTCAGACAAAAATCAAGATGTCCCATAAGTGGGACACACTATTGTGACAACACTCATTAACACATCCTATACCTATAATCAAATCAACCCTTCAAACACTCAACCCATGGTCTCATATCCACAACACTCTTATCATCACACCACATCCAATCCTTTTATGTCACATGTCACTACACAACTATTGTCACATGGACCTATCAACTCCACCTCATCATCACCAAACCCACCTCCTTTGGATCATAAAATGCAAGAGATGGTAGAAAATGCCCTTCAAAAACTTCAAATTGAAACCCAACATAAACATTTCAAATTTGAAGACTTTTGTCCTTATCCATTGGATCACTCCATCATGACAACTCCTTTTCCTCCTAATTTTGAGGTCCCCAAATTTGACAAATATAAAGAAAAAGGAGACCCTAGAGATCATGTCAAACAATTCTTTATGGCTTTTCAAGAGGTTTCCCACTATGAAATTTATCTCTTGAAACTTTTTCCACTGAGTTTGATGGAACAAGCTTTAGATTGGTTTCATCATCTTACTCTCGGTACCATCACAACTTTCACTGACTTATCCAAAAAAATTGTTTCTCATTTCTCCTACAATGTTGAACATGAAATCACAATGTTGATCTTTGTAATGCCAAACAACATAATAGAGAAATATTTGCTTCTAACCTACGAATTTGGAGAGGATTTCAAGTCGAATCCCATGGGTCATCCCCAAAAAACAATTAGTTAGCATATTCACCCAAAACCTTAATCAAGAAATGGCCTTTCATCTACAAATCAATTGTCTTTACATATTTGAAGAGATTGTTGAGAAAGAGATCACCATTGAAAAAACCCTTATAACTAAAGCTTTAGTCAAATATCAAACCAAAGACAATAGCCCTACAAATGATAAATTCAAACCTTGGGCCAAGAACAAACATGTGATTAGTGATGGAGTCACCGATGTTAAGCATGTCCAAACAACTCAAGCCTCCCAATCTAATGTGCCAAAAGTCCTCTCGACTAGTACCATCACCCTTCCTAAGTGATAATTTAGAACACCTCCAAGTTCACGATGACATTTCACACATTTAGAAGAGCCCATTGAGGCAATCTTTCAAAAGATTATGCAAGATGACATAGTCACATACCCTTATATAAGACCCTATGCCAATTATGAGTCCAAACCTACATGGTATAATGAACAGGAATATTATGATTATCATCGTGTCCATGTTCATTCCACACATAATTGTATGAGGATAAAACATTATATCCAAGACCTTATTGATCAATGAGTGTTGGAGGTGATTACTAGACCTAAATATTCCAATACACAATTGGGTGTTTATAATGACCCTTTTCCAAAACATCAAACCAAGTCTATTTACACCAACCCCAATCAATCCCAAGATAATATAGTACCAACAATGTTCTCTATAACAAAGCCCCTCTTGATTATGACAATGTCATAGGAAGAATTGATTATGATCCTTCACAAGTTTCCACCATCATCATTAGAGCCCCATCCCCTAGATGCACTATCACCACTCGTCGTGAAACCATTACTATCCTGCAACATTCATATTCCTCATCCCATCCTTCATCTTCTTCATCCTCACCTTCACCTTCTTCATCAACTCATCCATCCCATTATAATATCCTCAATCACCTTGGGAAGACTCCTAAGCAAATCTCCATCCTAGATCTCCTTAAGGTCTCCCCCATATAAAAAGCCATATTAGACTGTGTCCTCCAAGATTCCCAAGTCCCACATGATATTGACCTTGATCAATTCCAATATCTTGTGAGTCACCTTTCTTCTACCTATCACCTCACCTTTACCCAACAAGACATGCCATCTATTGATCCATTTCATAACAATACCCTTGAATCATATAGAGGTCTTGATCTCCATAACCAAAGTCAAATGTGTCCTTCTGGATAATGGAGCTGGCTTGAACCTATACACCTTGAAGTTCATAAAATAATTTTGGGATATTCACAAGTTGACTTGGAACCATGCCCTCACACTATCAAAGGCTATGATGATATTGAGAGAGAATGTGAAGGCACCATATGTCTTCCCATACAAGTTGGACCCGTCCTTTTACACACTATATGTCATGTCCTTACCTTGAGCTTCCATATAACATCTTACTTGTTCATCCTTGGATCCATGCTATGCAAGATGCACCTTCTACTTACCATCAATGTATCAAGTCCCCACATAATGGTGTTGAAATTACTATCCAAGTGGATCCTAGACCCTTTGCATATTGTAGGGCCTTGGGAGTTGCTACTCCTAAAGATAACTTTTGTCTTAACAATGACATTTCAACTGAGGAGAAGTTTATCTCTTCCACATCTTATGTTCATCCCAATTACATTCCTTTCACTTCATCATCCTCTAAAGATCCTCAAGTTACCAAAGTCAAGATTATCGACAAAGTTTGTGGACAGTATGAGTTACATAATTCTTGCCATGTTGAAACACTTCATGACACTTCTTATGGTCTAGGACACATGCATTCTAGTGTGGAAACTAAGGATCCTCATGTTTCCTCTACAAGTCTTGATGATCCCTCTAACATGTCGTTGATGGAACCATCAATGCCTCTATTGAAGACCTTAACATTTCATGCTTATTCCATGATAATGCCATCTCCACCATTGAGCCCTCATTGCCATATCCCCCTTCCACTTCATGGGACCAACAAAATCCAATCTCTGACACTTCTTGTCACAATGATGGAGTACATATTGAACTCCTTAGTCCTATGCCTACAAAAGCAAAGAATCCTAAAAATCTTAAAGCATTGGACTTCAAAGAAAGAAATCCTAGGGTATCTAGAGTCAAAGAAAAGTTTATTTTTCCCCTAGCATCCAAAGAGCATTTACTTGAAAAAAATCAAATCCATTTGAACATCAAAGAAAATCCAAAGAATCTTTCTAAAAGTGAGATTGTTGGTCCCCTATCACTTTCACTCCATAACATTTCCACCACCTTCCATCATCCCATCTCACATACACCTCACTCCATCCATAATCGACGAGGTTATGATGGTTCCCATTTACATTACCTAAACACAAAAGAGACTAATCTTGCACTTAAGGAGGTGCATGATGGTATCCTTGGTGCCCATCCTAGTGACATTATCCTTGGAACACAACTTCCACCTTTCGCCCACCATCATGATCATTGTCCACTTGGTCCAAAGTCCATACTTCCACATGATATCCTACCTTTCCATGTTTAGCTGTTGCAATATCCAAAATCAATAATAATAATAATAAATAAATAAATGAAAAATAAAATAGAAAAATAGAAAAATAGAAAAAAAGGAAAAAATAGTAAAGAGAAATAATCTGTCCTATGGTGAAAACCACTTTTGTGGCACCTTGGATAAGTACCATGGTGAAAACCTACTCGTAAGCGCCATGTGTAGTTGTCAGCTTCCATTATCCTCTAGGTCACTTTTCCATGCTTTCCCGTCATTCCATTTTCATCTAATATATTAGTCTCCCATTACATGTCCTATTTACCATCCTTGTTATTTGTTAGAGTCTTCTCTTCCCTTCCTGTCATATACATTCCATCCATTTCATCCTATAACCCTGCTTACACTTGGGGGCAACATATTGTGTTGTATTTTGGACATAGGTTTTCTAGTAACCTCCTAATTGTCCTTCGTATAGCTAAGTGACAAGGGTCGCTATACCTTGGCATTTAATCATGTTTTCATGTGTCAAATCCAGGGCTATGTCCTATGCTGTTTGCAATAAGGAACCTCATAATCAATAGTCCTCAAACTAATCCTACTGGTTTTACTATTTCAGGAATCAATGCTACTAATTTATCTGCTATGGAATAAAATTCTGAAAACACAAATACTAAAGAAGTAGATTGCCAAAAAATAACCTATTTAATATAAAGCTGGAAACATGCATTTACTGAAAACAAACTATTAGCAAAAATGAATCTATCTATTGAAAGCAATGAAACTATACTTCCTAATGAAATCTATAAATAAATTGAAGCAATAGATACTAGCCTCCTATCTTGATGGCGGGAGTGGGCCCTTTCTCCGTGCCTTCAAGACTAAAGACTAAAGCAAGAACTCAGTACAGAAATGTAATAACACAATATTTCCTTTAGTCTAATTTCATCAAGGTACGCTTGTATTCAAAAAATATGTCTGTCTGAAAATGTAAATTATAATAGTCTAATAGAAAAAATCCGTCTCTATTCTGTTGCTCCTGTCTAAACATATATTAGTCCAAACGATGAGATATCTTTGGAACTAACTATTCTATCCATTAGTCTATCTATGAGATACAACTAATCTCTTATTTTAACTAAAACATATAACTGTTTAAATGAAGAGTATAATCATGCAAACTAAAAAAGGCTTTAGTGGAACAGAAGTCCCACTAAATCTAGAGTCTTAACTTAAATAACAATGGGCAACGTGGCCCTGAAATATAGGTCTTAACAAGTCTTTTAGAACTCATGTAAAATCAAATAAGAGGGAATCAGATCCCTGGCAGTCAACTGGAGTCTTCGCTGGATCCTTTTGGTGTTGGCTGAGTAGACTCTAGAGCACTGCAGTTGCCTCTTGAGATGTAGATAAACAATAGCATTGAAGACTCTACACTATCACCAACAGCTCCGGAGACTATGTGTTGTTGCTAGCAGCTCCGGAGATGCATCCATGATTCTTGTATAGCTCTAGAGATGATTCACTGATTGCTTTCTTGCTCCCTCTTCTCTAGAATACCTCCAACACTTAGGGAAAACATTGGAGTTTGGTATAGTATCCTCCATATTAGCTCTAGAGATTATTAGGACCAACTCTGGAGATCTTCAAAATTGCCTTTGCCCATACAACTACACCTGTAGATGCAAAAATAAAGACTTTTCTACACATTTCCATTAGTTTGCTGCACATTAGTCATTTCATAAAAAATAACGATCTTCAGTAATTCAACTCTTATTAGTGTAATTAAGACAAGTCTTATCGGTCTCTATGGTTCAATTACCAAGACACCAAAATGAAAGGATGGGAAAAAGGGAAGTAAAAAGGTGTATTATTCTGGGTGCTACCTGACGCTCATCATTCCCCCTAAACTTAAAGGTTGGAAGGTCCTCCTGCACTTCACATCCTGGACTTGTTGAGGTGGTATATTCTATCAGTCAGATTGTACTCCTCATGAGTAGACCAAGTGGTGAGGTTTGTATTGACATTCCCTTTGAACTGCTCAACCTGTTTCAACCATTCTTGAAATTTGGCATCCTCCATCTACTCAGCCCATATAGGTAGTTGCTCAATAATGAGGGGTGGCCTGAAATGACCACCTATCCAATCTTGTTTATATTTGTGCATCAATTTGGACACTGCTCTTGCTTTCCTGATAAATAACCGGAGGTTGGCTGGGGACACCACTTCTTTCATCTTTTGCTCTAGAGTTAGAGTGTTCCACCTCTTCTTTCCAATTGTGATCATTTGACTGGATAAGTTGTGCATGAAGAGACCAAACTCAATAGCACACTCTTGTAGGTGTTTCTGAAATAGGGGCAATATTTTTGTTCTGCCTTCTGGGAATTAAATTTTTACTCTAAAATGAATTTCAAATCCTATAGGGTTTGGACATTCTCTCCTAAAGACTAGGCTTGTTTCTGCATCCTTTTTGGTGTAAGGCTCCATCCATTCATTCCAGATCTAATGATTTCTCATCAGTGACATAAAGGCTCTGAGATGACATCCCCCTACAAAGTAGTTGATGAATAAAGTGTGGTCTTTAATGAATAAATCATGCAAATATAGTTCACATAGAAAATTCTTGTCTTCATCAAAACTCTTCATGTATACCTCCATGAAATTATTCTCAGTTTGTATAAATCAGAGAGAAATAGAGATGTTTTCCTTTGGAGGATCCGCTCTTGTAAAAATAGAGCATAAATTCCACTAGAAGGTCTATAGGATATGATTTTAGTAGAGAGAGTGGCCACCTTGATGACCTTTTCCTCTAGGGCCTGTACTTTTTTTGACATGACGGTTACTGCCCTTTGTAGTTGCAGCATTGGTTTGGATTCCTCTAGCTCTTGACATCTTCTTTCCTAGTGAAATAGGGCCTTAGGGATGTCTAAATGCCAAGGTACAACGACCGTTGTCACTAAGTTCCTCCTCTTTGGGCATCATACACTTCCATGTTACATGACCATCTGCATATGTTGATATCACTTATTCTATCTTACATCCATGGCCTTAAACATTTTCCATAGCACCCTCACTCTTTTTCCTCCATCTCATAATAAAAAAATCACCTATCCCATCTCAAAACATTTCAAAAAAATCCAAAAAAAATCTAAATATCCAAATATCCAAAAATCCAAAAAAAAATCAAAACATATCCAAAAATCCAAAAAAATCAAAACATCTCCAAAATCCAAAAAAATCAAATATCCAAAAAATCCAAGCAATAAATTCAAATTCAATCCATCCTTAATCCATGCTAATCTAGTTAAACAATCTAGCCAAATTATCCAATCACATCCTTGGTTTTGTTTCCAATCTTGTTGTCAACTCAATCAATCATCATCATCCTCAATGGGATCTATTGTTCATGCATCCTTGTGGTGATCTAGGAATATATCGTTCCCCACAATGACAACACTATCTTAATCAATCAATCATCGGTTTTCAGCTTGACAGGGGCAATACCTTGTTTGTGTTTGAATCATTTGTGCTTACTTTCTTGTGTGTATTATATTTGATCTTGCATTTTTGTGTGTTTGTTGGATGTTCTTATTACTCCAACTAATATTCATATCTTGTGCATGGTGGAATAACTTTTTACATACTAGTCATCCTTTGCATCTAAGCTCATTTCATACCTTTTGTGCATTTGGACTTTAATGCTCTAAGTTTCCTTCCTCACACGTTTAGACAAGGTTGTATTACATTGGGCGTGTATAAGGACACCCTTTTTGTTTACCGTCTCAAGTACTTTCATGCACATGAAAAATTGTCAGCCTGGTCTTTATACCTTGGTGCATAATATCTAGTGCTATATCAAACTATATGGTTGTTAACTTAATGCAACATAACATCTTTCTCATCCATTTTTATTCATCCCTTATCTTTTCATCCATTTTGAGAGCATACCCGTGTTCTTCCAACCCACCTATCGTCTCGAGGGGGCATCCCATCCTTGCATCGTTCCTCCTTGTCACTTCTTTAAGTGGTTGGGGAATCATTTTCCATACTTTCCTCCATCCATACTTTATCTTCTTTGAAATTATGTTACTTCTCTTAGTCGCAACATCATCTCAAAGAGGGGAAAAATTTAGACACCTAAAATTGACCATGTCCTCATAACCCTTTGACATTGCCTAGACATTCATCTTGCAACACATTGTCCCATATCCCTAAATCCTAAATTAATTAGATGAATTATATTTATTTAATTAATCTATTTCCTCCATCACCTAAAATAAATAAATAAATTTTATTTATTTATTTAATCCTATTTTCCCTTTTAGCCAAAATTAATTGAATAAATCCTATTTATTTAACTTTATCTTCCCATCATCCCCTCTCTAATAATTAATTAAATAATTTTATTATTTAATTGAATTATTGAGAGTCACATGACTAGCTTGTCCTCATCCTTAACCACTTGTCACAATCAATAAATGAGTATCCACAAAAAATAAAATTAACTTTTCATCTCCACCATTCATTTTATACTACATCTTCTAATCCTAGCCATTCACATAAGGATAAGTCGTAGAAGCTTCCTTTGTTTCCCTAGAAATCCTTATCCTTTCCCTAATGTGCTCTCAACCAATTTTATCCATTGATCTAATCTTTTAATCCCAGCCCTTCATTCATCATATCCAACCTCTATAAATCAAGCCTCAACCAAGCCATTTGGACATCATATCTTTATACAACACCATGCTATCGAAATCATCCTAGCTCTTCAATTATCATCCATTGTCATGTCCATTATCATTATCTAGTTATTATGCTATAGAATTGAGAAATGAACATACCAAAATCATTATCAAATATCATAGGATTGTTTATCATTTTCATTATATTGCTTACTCCTTTGATCTCTAGATGAGGTGTTTTTCAAGTATGGAATAGGTTCTTTGATGTATCATTTCCTTATTTGATTTCATATTTATGCATACACAAATGGCCTCCACCTAATACTAAAATGCAAGAGATCTAGAGTGTACCATGCAGTTTGCTATCTCTTTCAAAGACCCATTCTTTTGTTCTGCCACACTATTCTAGTGAGGACTGTATGTAATTGTGCACTACAAATCAATCTTCTCTATTGTACAAAAATACTCATAATGATGGTTGACACTCACCAATATTGTATGTTCACAAAACCCTAATGGATTTGTCTAACAGTTACTCTATAAAAGTTTAGAAAGCACTCAAAGATCTTATATTTCTATTAGAGAAAGTACACCCAAGTATACCTAGAAAAGTCATCAATGAATGTCAAAACATATCTAACCTTGATAAAAGAAGGATGTGGGAATGGTCTATCCAAATCAAGTTATGAACTAACTCTAGTATCTACGAAGCTCTCCATGCCTTGCCTTTGTTAAACTTCTCTTTGGTATGCTTACTAAGGTACAACCCTAGAAAACACCATCTAAAAAGTGAACATAAGGCAACCTTGTAACCATGGTCTACTAGTTATGCTACTGTAATTAACTATAGTTAAGATGGCCAAATTTCTTGTGCCATAATTTACTTACCTTCTTATTATGAGTAAGAAGAACAATCAAAAGAGGATCAGGAACAAAGTGATAAAATAGATAAAGCTAAGACTAATGATTTTATCTCCCCACTACAACTATAAAACCACTATGCATCTCACTACTAACCATTGAATTAGGAGTGACCTCAACTCACTTGACCAAATTGATGTGACTTAGCTGATAAAATGATAGGAGATTAGTTGACAATGGGGCTACATAAAGAATATTCTAAAATGTGCCATCCTCCACATTAACATACCCTCTCCCACACACCTCAATAGGAGTGTCATCACTCATCAAAATAGTCGACACAGTACAAGGCTCTAAGGATATGAATTCATCCTAAGACGAAGCCATGTGGTGTGAAACACTTGAATAAAGAACCCCCATATATGGTGAAGATGAAACTGCTACAAGGGCATTTTCATTTCTTTGCCTCTTGATGCTATTTTTTTTTTCGTAGATCCCTCATGTGAACTATATTTTACTAACTCAGGAACACTAATGTTATATCTTTCAGAGGAGTGTTCTTTTGAGTTTGATATTGGTAAAAATGAAGAATTAGATACCCCTAATTTTTCTCACAAAGATATAGTAAAGAAGAATTTACTCTCAACTTTTAATAAGGAGGAAGATAATTACATTCCAAATGGTAATCAACAGGATGTTTTTGATTACAATAGGTGGCAAAAACAAGGGGCCAAACCCTTAACAGAGATTACATAAGAAAAAGCACAGGCTCAGGAAACAAAAAGAGCCTGGAACCAAAACCCAGGAAAACCCAGCTTACAAATGGTAGAAAGTAAGCGACAACAAAAAACTAGCAAACAGACAGTAGAAGGCACACTAGGACATAGAGTCCTCATAATCTTTAGCAAGAACTTCAAAAACTTTGTCCAGCTCTTGAGTTCTGTCATTGTCAGCTCCCTGGGAGAAAAGTTGAATATCTTGCAAAAGGGTTAAGTTGATCATGGAAGACCTGCACAGCATGTGGGTAATGAACTTATAAAGAGTAGACATCTTGAGTTGCAGAGCCACCATCTTGTCCTTTAACTGAGTCACTTCAGCAAAAAGAGAGTTGCTGTCCCTGCCCTCATTCACATTGCCATCCTCAGCAGTAGCCCTGATATCATCATCTTGAATCTCTTTAGGGACAGACCGACTGTTCACTTCCACCTCTTCAGCACTAGTAGGATTTTACTCCTTCATGTTCCCCTCTCCTTCACTAGTATCATACTGGGCCTCCACAAGGCTCTGATGGTCAAACTCATCTTTATCACTACCAGTACCAATCACATTCTCGGGGCTGTCCCTGTAATCATTCTACAGAGAGTCATGGCCATCAAACTGCTCCCCAGAAATAGGATTTTCCATGCAATTTCCTTCAAATCATCACTATCGACCTCCTCATCATGAGAAGAAGCCTCAGAGTTACTTTCTGGGTAGTCTATAAGTTTAGCCTTGGGGACTGGCTTCCCAACAATTCTGGTAGAGTGTCTGACACTAGGGGATATGCTTTTCCCTTTGCCCTTTCTATCCTTTTTACCAGGATTCTCAGCAGACATGTTTTTACTTTTAGGGGTCTCATGACTGTCTTTGAGGGACCTAAGAATAGCCACTTCCTCAGCCAGCTCCGAGAGGCGATGAAGCCGCTTCCTAGACTTAACAGAGTCCTTCATCTTAGAGGTAGAGGTAGACCCAGGAGTGGGGGTATTAGTGTCCATAGAGGCTGAAGTTGGGCCATCATGACTATTATTCATAGGAGTGTGAAGGGAATCACATTTGATAGAAGCCAACAGAGTATTGGGGGAGGGTTCCATAGCCGAGTGATGGAGAGTGGTAGGGGGCATCAGGGCCAAGTGAAACTGGTAAAGTCTGTGTATGAGGCCTTGGTGAAGGGGCACAAGATTCTCCAAAGGCCTAGAGGTTAAATTCTTATGAACTATTTTAACTGAGTGTTCTAAAGAAGAAAGTAGGTAGTAAGGGAAACAAATAGCCAAGTTTCTGCAAAAATGATTGAGCAGGGGAAGATGGTAGTAATAGAACCTGGCATAACGGCCTTCCAAGGTGAAGTACTTCATGATTGAAAAGCACATGTCCACCCATGGCTGAGGAAGATTCGCCCTTTCGAACCCTCCCTGGTAGGGTACCAGCTCTTCACCGTCACCCAAGAAAAGGTTTTGGCTTTGCGCGTTGGAAACCCTCGACTTTCTCAGCAACTTAATGCCTTTAAGGGATAAGCCCGTCGCCTCAGCTATACTTTTCTCTGAGATCTCAAAGCTGACACTGCCAATGGTGACTCGTCTGTCAACCCACGAAGAAGCACACTGGATGGATAACAACTCATCATGCCCATTAAGGCATTCTAGGAACAGAATTATGCCCCCCTCGTTGCAGTAATGCCAGACAATGGCATTATCTTTTAATGTTTCAATTTTGGTCAACTTTTCTTTTTTTGAGGAGGAAGCAAAAGTTTTTGTTGATGAGACCCTTCAAAAAGTTGCTTCTGATCTCATTGATGAACTTGCGGATGAGGTAATTGCAGAAGACTCTCATATACTTGAAGGTATTTCTAATGTTAATAACATTTCTGATTCAACTTTGGTAAGTGACAATCAATTAAATCTGGGGAAGTTGGACTAGAAGGTTTTGCTAGGTGATGGGATTGGCAGTGAAGTTTTTGATTTTGCTACAAAAATGTCTATTTCCTAATCCTTAAGTTAGGATTCTCCTACAAAATCTAGGTCTATTTCTCCTTCCAAGAGAGGTCGTAAACCAAAATATTTCAAAACTCAGGAAGAAATTAAAGCTGGGTTGTAGGCTACCCTTGAAACCTATTTGAGATCGGGGAGAGTGAGAAACTCTCCTTGAGAACAATGAAGATCCTATCTTGGAATGTTAGGGGCATTAATTCCCCTAACAAGAGACACTTGGTAAAGCATCAGATTGATTCTTCAGGTATGGACATTATTTTTCTTCAGGAGTCAAAGTTATCCCAAACTCAAGCTGATATTATTTTTCCAAATTGGTTCAAATGGAAGTTTCATCATTTTCCTTCTCAGGGGGCTTCAGGAGGTTTGGTTATTCTCTGGGATAGTAAAAGATGTGATGCATAACTAATTTGTTCTACTCAAAACTTTTTATTGGTTAAGATAATTTCCCCTTCGCTAAATTTTTGGTTATTCAATATTTATGGACCAATTTCGACTAGTGAAAAAAAAAGGTGTTGGGACATTTTAAATGCACTTTTGGAAAAGTTATCTGGAGAAAAAGTTATCTTAGGGGGAGATTTTATTGCTATCACTTGTTTATCAGAAAAATTGAGAGGGATTTGCCCTCCTCAAAGGGTAATTGAAGATTTTAATGATTTTATATCAGATAACGCATTGGTTGATAGCCCTTTATTGAATGAGAGTTTCACTTGGTCTAATAGAAGAAAGGATTTTTTAAATATTGCAGAAAGGTTGGATAGATTTCTGTTCTCTTCTGAATGGTGCTTTAACTCTAAAATTTCTGGTACTTTTGTTCTTCCTTTCTCTGCATCAGATCACTTTCCCATTTCTCTTCATCTAGATTTGGATATGATTAGAAAGAAATTTAGATCTTCTTTTAAGTTTCAATCTATGTGGTTTAGAGATAATAACTTCTTACTCCTGCTGGAATCTTGGTGGAAGAGTGCCCCTTTTATGAAAGGTTGTTGCATGTTTTGGCTTAATGAGAAGTTGAAATTTATAAGGGGAAAAATTAAGGAATGGAATAAGTTTTCGTTTGGTAACATTTTTTCTCAAAAAGCAACATTACAATCTCAACTAGAATAGATGAATGCAGTCATTATAAGAGAGGGCATGGATACCGCTTCCTTTGAATGTGTAAAAGCTCTTCAATCTAATTTAGAGGAAGTTTTAGCTTGAGAAGAAATCTTTTGGAGACAGAAATCAAGGGAGACTTGGTTGAGAGAAGGAGACCGAAACACAAAATTCTTTCATGTATCGGCTATGGTAAGAAGATATAAGAATTCTATTTATGCAATTAAAGACTCTATGGGAAACATTTTGCAAGATGATGTTCTTATTCAAAAAGAAGGAGTTAATTTTTTTCAAAAGCTCCTTACGAAAGAAAATATTACGGTCCCCATTTTGACTATGCGAGAAGTCTTAAATCATATCCCTACTTTGATTTCACAAGAAGATAATTTGGAATTGATGAAACACTTTTCTTTAGAAGAAATTAAGGCAGTGGTTTTTTCCTTAGACCCAGACAAATCTCCTGGTTTGGATGGATTTACCCCACTTTTCTTTCAAAAATGTTGGGATTTTGAAGGTAAGGATGTATGGTTGGCAGTAGAAGAAGCCCGTAGAAATTGAACTATTTTGAAAGAGATTAATTCTACCTTCATTGCTTTGATTCCTAAAGTTGCTACTCCCTCCTCCTTTGCTGATTTCAAACCCATTTCTCTTTGTAATACTTTGTATAAAATCATTTCTAAAGCAATTACTTTAAGACTTGCTATTTTTATTCCAAAAATTGTTTCTGATGAACAAGGAGGTTTTGTTCCAGGCAAAGAAACATCTAAAGGTGCTCTGGTGGCTCATGAGGTTTTGCATTCAATTCATGAACATAAACTTCCTGCTATGTTGGTTAAACTAGATATGTTAAAAGCATATGATAGAGTATCTTGGGACTTTTTGTTCCAAGTTCTCCTTAAGTTTGGATTCTTTCCTAAATGGTGTAAGTGGATTTCCTCATGTATTTCTGGTGTAATCTTTTCTATTCTGATTAATGGCTCTCAATCTAAATTCTTCAAGTCATCTCAAGGGATAAGGCAAGGTGACCCTTTGTCCCCTTTTCTTTTTATAATAATGGCTGAAGGTTTGATTCGATTGATTATGAGGCAAAATTCCTTGGGTAATTGGAAGGGGATTAAAATTCTTAGAGTTCCCTTTGCTATTGCTCATGGTTTGTTTGTAGATGATACTTTGTTGTTTGGGCAACCTGTGATGTTAGAATCTAAATTTATGAAGGATGTAATTTCTAAGTACTATTTAGTTTCGGGACAAAAAGTGAATCAGGACAAATCTAATTTTTTTTTCTTCTCCTTTAGTGCAAGAAAGGGTTGCAAAATTTTTGGGTTTTCAAGTGGATGTCCTCCCCTCAAGATATTTGGGAATTCCTCTTTTCTTGGGGTTTATTAAAAATATGTTTTGGGATAAGCTTATTACAAGTATCAAATGTAAAATTTCTTCTTGGAAAGGTAAATGGTTAACTTTGGCTGGCAAAATTCTTATGATTAAAATAGTTTTATCAGCAGTGCCTGTATATATGCTTTCAGTGCTTATGGTTCCCAAGTCTATCCTTTCTTGCCTTGTGAGTATTTTGAGAAAATTTTTGTGGAATGGCTCTAATATGAATGGGAAAAAGATCCCTTTAATCTCTTGGGACAAAATTTGCATTCCGAAGTAGAAAGGAGGAACTGGGATCCATAACATTGAAGCACAAAATAAGGCTCTTGGAGCCAAATTGGTTTGGAATTTATATGAAAAGCCAGAATCAAAATGGGGAAAAATTATGTTTGCTAAATATTTAGATTCTTTTTCTCCTGAAAGGATTTTTACTATTCTTAATCCAAAGGTGGGTTCTCATATTTGGAATTTTTTGATAAAATGTAGAGAGGTGATTTCCCCTTTTCTATCTTAGGTTATTCATGATGGAAATTTTTCTCTCTTTTGGGATGATTCTTGGAATAGTCATCAACCTTTGTCTAAAATAGAAGGCCTTCAAGAAATTAAGCTATTTCTCTACCAAGCTTGGGAAACAAAAATTAAAGATTATATTGAAATTGATTATAACTCAGATATTAATAAAATTATGTCGAGAAATTTTGATAATTTTCTGATTCCCCAAGAGCAAAAGGTCCTGCTTAAAGATATCTTGAAGGAAAGAAGAATTTTTATGTCAGGAGGAAAGGATAAACTTATTTGGGCCCCCTTGAAGTCTGGGCGTTATACGGTTAAACAAGGATATCTAAGTATCATTAGTAAGGATTCTAATTCACCTATTAATTGGCCTTATAAGCTTTGTTGGAGTGGTCCTTGCCTGCCTAAAGCAGGAGCTTTTTCCTGGTTAGCTCTGAATTATAGAATCCTTACTAGTGATAGGTTAGTCAGGCTTGGGGTTGCTAACCCTTTCTTATGTCCTTTTTGTTCTGAAGTTGAGGAAACAGTGGATCATTTGCTGCTGAGTTGTAATCTTTCTTCAAAAGTTTGGTATTGGCTCCTTTCAAAATTGTTTTGGCATGGCCCCCTTCCTTTCTCTCTCCTTCAAGTGTTTCAAAGCTAGCCCATCTTATTCTCAAAGTCTACCTTTTCTTCACTATGGTTGGTCTCACCAAGTATTGTTATTTGGTCTTTGTGGCTAGAAAGAAATAGTAAAATTTTAAAAAAAATTAGCAATCCTTTTGATGTAATTATTGGAAAAATTGAGAAATCCATTTCAGAAGTAGTTTCAGCCTCACTATTTTCCAGAAAGGTAGGTTCTTTAGGTTTTACGTCTTGGGATGATTTGATGTTAAAAAGTTGGAAGTTATTAAAATTGCCTAATTCAAACTGTTTTAGTGCTGATATCAAGATTGATAGATCCTCTATTAAATGGATTCCATCGCCTGTATCTTTTATAAAACTAAACTTTGACGGTGTGAGCAGAGGTAATCCTGGTAATTCTAGTGCTGGTTGTGTTTTGAGAGATCATAATGGTTTAGTTCTAAGAGCTTTGTCAGTCAAGCTTGGTTTGTGTACAAACAATGAGGTAGAAGCATTGGCATTAATAGCTGGCTTAAACTTAGCTTTAAAATGTGGCATTACAAATCTTATAGTGGAAGGGGATTCATTGAATATTATTTGAGATTTTTCAATTAAATCTTCTCCTAACTAGAAAATTGATTATATTTTAAAATTTGGAAGGAATCTACTTGACCTCTTCCAATCTTTTAAAATAATCCATACATACAGGGAAGGCAACTTATTAGCAGATTTCTTGGCTAACTTTGCTTTTGGCATTATTGACTCTTCTAAGGAATGGGACTCTAATTCTTTTTTGTTGATCCCTGGAGTAAGTAACATCTTGGCTAAGGAAAGTATTAAATAATTTGGTTGGTATTTGTTGCAATTTTTTAGTGAAATTTTTGCTTGTTATAACCTTGATCCATCTCTATAGTGTGGCATCTTCCGTTTTGACAGCTGATGTTGTTTTGTTGTTTTCTTCGAAATCATGACCTTTGTAGTGCTAGATTGCTTTCTGTTCTATAGGATTTAGTTGTTTCTATATGAATTGTTCGATTACAAGAGTCGCAGAGGATTATATTAGGGTGAGTTCATGTTGTTTCTCTGAATATACATTCGTATGTATATCGCAAGAGTACATGACTGAGTACGAAATGCACTGAGAGATCCTAGCAATGTGCTTTGTTGTCAGAGAAAAGGGTTTGTGTAGCTGTAGAGGTTGCAGAGGATGTTGTCAGCATGAATTTTGTGTTGTTTCACCAAATATACAATTTGTGTATATATCGCTAATGTATGTTGAGAACATTTCATGTGTATATCGCAAATGTATGTGAGTATCATTTCATGTGTATCCTGTAATTGTATGTCAAGGTTGTATGTTGCGAATGTACTTTGAAAAGATACATTGAGTTAGATACAAAGGATGACAGGTTGTATCAGTGACATCGGGGAAAGATAACTTAGATTACCGGCTGTAGCAAGTCAAGTCTTGCATATACAAGGTTAGATCGACAAAGGAAGTCTTTGGGTGGCTGGTAGTGAAAGTCTCACCAATAGGTGAAAAAGAGAATCTCCATCGGTAAGAGATGTGAGATCGGGAGACAAGATTAAAGATTAGGCCGACAAAAGTATGTCACAGTGAAGAAGGGTTCGTGGACAAATCGACATGAAGTATGTCCGCAGGTGGCAGCTTTTGCACAATGGTAAATCTGACAGGAATTATTTCATTCATTGAATTCGATGTTACTTACCTCTTTATTCTTGTTTTTTGGAATGAAATTTGTAATCTTTTTGCAAGTCTTTCTCTTGCTCTGTTCTTTCTTCTTTCTAGAAAATTTAAAGAGACTTAAAGTATTGGACTTTATTATGGGCTCCATCCAACAAAATAGCAGAATCCTTTTGCCCATCCAGAGCTGGGAACGACCCTTTCTTGGTTTTCTTAACCTGAATTCTATGCAAGAAGTTTTTAAGTTATTTGAGGATGCTGTTGAAAGAGCTATTACCTAGGTTTGTGGATTGCATGTTTTCCTATTTATCCATCTCAAGCCGTGTCGAATTTTCTTTCTAATGCTATGGATTTTTTGCAAAACTTTGATATGGTAAGAAATTTGGGTCTTATATTTGTTCAAGATGCACATTTTCTTGTAGATGCTTTTAATGATGTTTTAGAGGATTATGATTTGCATTCGGGTACTACTCTTGTGGGAGGTTTGTTTGAGTGTAGGGATCTCTTTCGCCACCCTGTAATTCACTGCATTTTCGCATGCATTTTTGCATGGCCTCCAAAACAATTGTATGGTGTCTTTCTAGAATTCTATCCACTGCCACAGGTGAGAGTTGGGGAGGCAATTGGCAGAAGAAGAGGCTCATGATCTGCAGGGTCTTGATGATGAAGAATTGCAGGAGGGCAATTAAAATTTTTGTGTTTTGTAGATAGTTTTAATTTTGTTATCTGTTGACTTTATCAGTTGGTTAGTTTGTAATAGTTCTATTTTCACAAAGATTTAATCTTGTAAGGTTTTAAGCCACAAACTTTTTTTGGGTTGACTCATCCTTCTGAGTTAATTTTGTATTGTATCTATTTTAAAGGGCTACAATCAGAGGTTTTCTTTGCCAATTCTTTCCTGCCGGTATGCCTTATTGAATCTAGCATTTTGTAAATTTCATTATATAATTAATATAATTTTAGTGGCTTTGCCACTTTTTCTCAAAAAAAAAAAAATGTTATTCTTCTCTAGAATATGTGTCAAGTGATCTATCTATTTCTTCAAACACTTATTTTTATCATGACTAGGCCTTTTACAATAGACACACTTGACCTTTTCTTTCTTATACTTTTCCCTTTTTAGAAGAAGAGGTCTCAAATGTTGCTTTGGATGTAGTAGGATTTTGTTCCTTTTTCTTTTTCTTGTTCTTATGGATTTTATCCTTATTGCCCAATCCTTTGTATTCTTTTATGTCTTGGTTGGCAACTAAGAAACCATTAAATACTTCATCACTTCATCATTGTAATTCACACTAAAGTAATGCAAACTAGTAGAGACAACTTAGCACCATTGGGTTTTAATAAAACATGACAAATGATAGATGGGATGTTGATAGAAATCTAGAACTAGGAGGATGCCATCAGACAAAAAGTGCTAGTGGAAGTGGAGAAGAAACAACTTGAGGACACAAGGAAGAAATGTGCTACCATACATACCATGTTAGAAGTGGAGGCTAAGAATATGTAGACAACTGCAAAAAAACATCAATACAATATATACCAATTTTGTCTAGGGTGGTTAGCCTCCACTAAAGCACTCAAAATTTAGATGGAGAACATTGAAAATTAGATTATGCAAGCATCCACTACTTATGATGAAATGACAAATCTTGATGGAAATGTCAAGGCATAGCTTAAAACTCTACACAATCACTATCAATAGCTATATGATCAATGCAAGGGTTTGTGGGCTTACATAAATTAATTAAGAGAAGTGGTTTGTTTGTAGTTGGCACATGTGATCGAATTATTAAAAAAGCTATGAAAGTCACCAACTCCATTCAAATCCCAACATGCATTACAAAAGGTGAGATTTCTCTAATAAACTTCACTAGATAGATCTACTTACTATAGAAATCTATACAACAATGGGACAATATGTATGTGTAGACACCCAAAAATGTCCATCTCTTGCAACATTACATCATTTAGACATCTTGTAGCATGTTTTGCCCTAGGTACTCATGTCATCACCTAATTAGTTAAATAAATCTTATATATTTGACTAATTTTCATTTATTCCCTTTCTATTCATAATCCCTTCTTTCTTCTAATGTTAATTAAATAATTTATATTATTTAATTAATTAAATCATAAATCCAACATTAATTGAATAAATCAAATATTTATTTAATTAATAAAATCCTAAAAATATCTTCTTGCTTTCTTTCCAAAATTGCAACTCATGTGTATCTAATTAATTTATTTAATTAGATAATTCATCAGTTTCGCCTCATCTTTTTTAGGATTTATTTCTTTTAAAATAGAAAATCAAATCTTTCTATATTTTTAAATCCTATCTTATCTTGTTTTATTTCCTCTTTTGTCAAATAAAGAAAAAATCAAATCCTTATCAAATCTTATCTCCAAAATCAAATCTTCTTCCTTCCACATCAAAACCCTAGTTAGTCTTGCCTATAAATATGATCTCTCACAAGCCATTTGATATGGATCTTCTTCTAATATCCTCACTCTACCGAAATCTTCTTCCAATTCTCTCATCCATCTCTATCTATCTTCTTCATCCTATCGTTATGATACAGAATTGAGCAATCAACATCAAATCAGTCTACATCAATCAATCAGGCTTTCATCCATCATTCAAGATATCTGAGGTATTCGAAGGGTTTGGGTCAAAGGTATTGCATGATATTATTTTATCATTTAATTTTATCTAAATTTTTCGTGTACATTTTTTGGCATGCTCGGTGGGACCCACCTCTCTTGATCATTTTTGTAGGTTTTTGTTATAAAATTTGCATTCTTTTCTAACCATCATTTGTCAAGTTTTGCAAGAGAATTTTTTCAGGTGATCTCCTAGCTCAAATTTAACCTCACCATTGTGTTTGGGAGGCTGTTTCCATGAATTTTGACTAGAAACTTGCCTAGGTTTCATGAATAAAGTGCATTTGGTGAAGAAAATAACATTTGGTCCGCAGAAACTCGCATTTGGTGAAGAAACTCGCCTTTGGTATGCAAAAACTCACCTTTGGTTTGTAGAATCTTGCCTTTGGTCTACAAAAACTTGCATTTGGTCTGTAGAAGCTTGCATTTGGTCCGCAGAAACTCGCCTTTGGTCTGCATCTCGTCACCTTTGGTTGATTAGGGTTTTTACTAAGTTTTAGACACCTGAGTGCCTTTCGTGAACAGTCAGTCACATTTGCACAATCCTTGGTTGCCTTTGCACAATTGAAGATCACCTCTAAAGGACAGGTAATCACCTTTGGTAAATTTTCTATCGCCTCTGCATTTTTGGAGTTCGCCTTTGGTTCTGTCATACGCCTTTGGTCTATGTTTTGCAAATCTAGGTTTTTCTTGGGAACTAATATCCATTTGTGTAGCTTTTCAAATCATTTGTCAAAGAATGGAGAATCTAAAAAACCACTGACATGCTTCTTGCAGGATCAATCGGTCGAAGAGCAATCTTGTTTTTCACTAAGTTAGGAACATTTGGACTTGGTGTTTAAAATGAACCTTGTTTACTCCATGTTTGTTTTATCTTTTTTGTTTGCTTGTTGTGCATGTTTGTAACCCCAAGGTATAGAACCAAAGTATCCTCTCCCCTCACCTTCATAAGGATCCTGGGTAAAGAGAGAAATGATTCTATTTCCTTCTTAGAGGGCCTGCCTCCTGTTGAAAGAGGGAATGACCCAAGCGGTAACAAGCTAAATCCAAGCTTTTTCGAACCACTATATAAAAAAATGTGTTTGTGATGAAAGTCATGAGCAACAGGTGTGGATATGTCATACTGACGAATGTCTCCCTCAGTACCCTTATGGTGCGTGAAAACCTGTAGAGCGTAACCTTTGTAGTCTAGGAGGCCTCCTAACTAGAGCGATTCGTCACATGTATGGCCGCCTGAATGAATGCCCTTACTAAGAATCAACTATTGTAGTAGCCAAAATCCTTCTATTTGCTAGCATGGGAGGTCAGACCTCTGAAGCTATCCCACGTTCTCGCAGTTTAAAGTAGAGCTAGCAAATTCCTTGAGATCTTCGGGTCTTTAAGAATTTGGAGTTTGGTGTGCCTGAGAAGTGTGTACCATGTAAGGGGGAGCCGGTGCCACCAAACTTCTAAGCTATCTTCTCTGAATAAGTGTGGATCGGATTTATCCACAGTGTGAATCCAACAAATATTATCTTTTCTAGCCTAGGTTGTACATGTTTGTGTGTGTCTTGTGTGTGATCGTGTCTATTATCTTACTTTCTTGTAAACATTCTCACCTCTTAATTACTCCACATCCTTGCATCCTAATCTACCACTTGTAAACATGGACATGACAATCCCAAACAAGACCTATGAGAATGATCCTTATGGCACCAAAAGAATGCTTGATACACTTGAGTGGTTATATAGAAAGGAACAAGTCCCTACGCCACCACAACATCAATAATTCACACAACATCAAGTCATAAGCCAATACCAACAATCCCAAATTCAAAAAACTCAACCACAATACCAACTTCAACAACCAATGCCCTCTCAATCCTATGTGTCATACCCCTCCATTTCATACCAACCTAATCCATCCACCTATCAAGTAAATGCCACATCAGCTTAGCCCATTCCATATCAATCTTATTCATCCACCTATCAAAACAATGCCACATCACCTTATCCCACATCCTTCCATAACAATCCCACATCAACTTATCCCCCTTCATACCAACATAATCCATCCACCTATCATATCAATTCTACATCACTATATCCCACTTCTCCTAATACCAACCAACATCCATATCAATCCACACCACAACATCATCAAGTCCCTTTACCACAAGAACATGCAAGGCAAATTTACCCAATGCTAGATTTAATATCTTTTGATGAGGGAGATACCAATCTAGAGCAAGTATGTTATGAATACCCTCCATCACTATCCACCCAAATGCCAATCCATGAGCCTACTAGTCCTATCCCAACACCACCATGTGGTCCTACTCCTAGTCCATTGATCCACCAACCTTTTAATCCATCCAACCTTATTATCCCTCCATCCAATCTGAACCTTAATATATCCAATCGTACTATTCCTCCATCCAATTCAAATCCTAATATGCCAAATCCCATTATCCTTCCATCTAGCCCAAGTTCTAGTCCATCTAATCCCATCATCCCTCCACCTAATCCTAAGCCTACACCATCCACCCTTATCATCCATTCATTATATTGTCTGTCCACCCATACACTTTCAAAGGATGTGATCCATTAGATACTGGCAAGGAATCAACCATGTCATCAAAGTCATGTCCTTGAGCCTATAAAAGAATCCTTAAACGTCATGTCTAGTCCTTCGATCCCTTCATGCAATCCAAGTCAACATCTATCATACCTTCATGTTGATAACCTTCAAGAACATGTCAAGCCTATCCAAGAGCCTTCCGCTTCCATCCAAGCAACCCAAGAGGTATGTCAAGAATATAATCCTAATCATGTGGAAATAGTAGCCCCTAATTCCAATCAAGATCAAATAATCTCCATCCAATCTATCCATAACATTTATCTTTTTCATAATCAAGATATTATCCATGATGATGAAACTATACATGAGCAACTTGATCCTATACCTATTCATGAAAAATATAACCAAGACCTACATATTCCATTTAATGATAGTCTTGTTGACTTCCTTGAGCATTCACCCTGTTTCATGGCCTTCCTTCAAACATCCACTTCCTTTGATGAGACATATGACACCCAAGCAAGCATAGAAGATCAAACCAATAGCTTGGATCATAATGAACATAAGCAAGATCCTAATGATCCTTCCACATCCACTATCACCCCTATTTCGAATCCACCATCACATCCTATTGGTCTATCCACTTTCCTCCATGAATGTTCTTCCTTAGGAACACAACAACCATTGTCATCCACTTCACCCTCTCCATTCAATAATGAACTCAAGTCTAGTATCCAAACTACACCTAGTCCCATTATCCATCACATGCTTCAAAACATGAACTACCAAGGTAAAGGCTTGGGCCTTCTTGAACAAGGAATTTTGGAGACCATACATGTCAAAGTCCCCCCACATTCATATGGACTTGGATACACACCCCAAGGTAAACAATCTACAAATGTTAGTATTTCCTCAATGCCTCTTATGTCCACCACTTCCCATCACAAATCCCATCATATACCCAAAACATATGTTGCAATTCCACCTCCATCATCTTATAAATATCAAAAGCATGTGACCATACACCTTCCACCATTAACTCTACCACCGTTACTTCCAACTCGTACTATCTCTCCATCCACTTTGCCACCATTCCTCCCAACACCTAACACTTCTATCATCCATAAATACCCTCATATTCCTAATCGTGACCAACAAATGCACACATCATGTAAACATAAAGCTTCCACTCATTCCACCAAACCCATGGGATTCAAAACTAAACATTTGGATGCCTCTACACATAAAGGAAAAAATCCTAAGGGTCCTAATGCCTTAGGGTACAAATGCAAAGAATCAAAACAAAATCCATCTAAAAAGTTATCCAAATCCATTCCTTCACTAGCAAAGTCAAAAACTAAAATGGTATGGGTTCCTAAGCAAAAAGAAATCACATCAAAAGAGGCATCCACCTCTCAAAAATCCCAACAATCATCTTCCATCCAAAAATCCCACAAGCAAAGCAAAGGTCATAAAAATACTAAGTCCATGTGGGTACCTAAATCACTAAATCGACCATCTCCTAAGTGAACAACACCATTGCTTTCTACACCACCATCCAATCACAAGCTTCAATGTTTATCACGGTGTGTGCAACTATTGGTCACAATTCCTTTCCATACTTCCATCTCCCCATCTTTCATCCATTATCCTACATATCTCACTCATCCTATTCCTATGGTCCATGCTTTTGCATAAGCCTTTCATCCATCCTTTTGCATAAGCCTTTCACCCATCCTCTTGCATAAGTCCTACACAATTTACATCATAATCCACTATCCTTCCATCCATAATCCATATCGTAATCCACCATCTACCTAATCCATCTTTCATGCAATCCTCTACCAACATCTATGAGCACACTTGACATGGTCCATGCAACGAAATCATCTAGCAGGACTATCAGCTTTCAAGGAACTAGACACTTGAGTCCCTTTCATCCATATCCACTTATAAGTTAAAAAAGTCAAAAAAAAAGTAAAGAGAAATCCCTTTGTCCAATGGTGAAAACTTGGTAAACAGGCACCTTAGATAAGTACCATGATGAAAACCTGGAAAACAGGCATCATGTGTAAGATTTATCTTCTATGCAACTTACACTTGGGGGCACATTGTCTCATTCAAACTATTTTCTCCCATCATGCCATTACCATATCCTATCCTACCATCCTTATCCATTACACCCACATACCTACCCTATTGAGTCCATTCATCCTTCCTCTTTTTGATCTTGATAAGAACATGGGGGAAAAAATGTTGAAACATGGCTTGGATATCTCTTGATATACCTCATCCTTTCCATCTAATCCTATCACTATCCTATCGTCATGAGCCTTGTCATGAAAAATACTAAGTATTACACCTAGAATGGGGCATGTTATTCCTATGTGACATAGCCTTTGGGGATCACATCCTTGCTCTCTTATGCATATATCCTTTCCACTCCACTGTCTCCTATCCGTTTATCTATCTATCGTACATTCATCCTTGTACCTAGACTTGGTTTCCCCTTGTCATTGGTATCTAGCACAAATGCTATACAAATTGCAATCCAATGCCATCCCAAAATATTTCCAAAAACACCCAAAAAAATCACAACATATCAAAATCCCCAAAAAAATCAAAACATATCAAAATCCCCAAAAAAAATCCATAACATGTCAAAATCCAAAAAATCACAACATTTCAAAAAACACAAAAAATTCAAAACATGTCAAAAATCCAAAAAAATCAAATATTCCCAAAAGACAAAAAAATCAAATATCTAAAAATCCAAGCAATAAAATCAATCCATCAAATCACTTTTTCCAATCCAATCATCACTTCATCAAATCACATCAATCGACTCATCATTCATCCCACCATCCTCATCATCAAACATTGTAGGAACTACATCTCATCTCTATCGTTAAGTGCCTTGATTCAGTGGATATAGGGTATGTAGGCAATCTAGGATACAAAGGAAGTACTTAGATTCAGGCACAAGAGATATACTTCTTCCATCTTTCATCCTACTTCTAATCTTCACCAATCATCATCTTCATCCACCTCATCTTCTTCTATCATCTATCTCCATCAATTCATCAATCTTTCAAAACAATTCTTCCAATCAATCGTTCAAATCAATTCTTTAATCACTTATTCTATTTATCATCATCAAATCCATCCAATAAATCCAAATGCAAGTCATCCTTTATCCATACCAATCAAGTCAATCAAGCTTGTCAAACTATCCAACCACATCAACGATCTTGATCCTAGCCTTGTTGTAAACCACATCAATTAATCATCCTCATCATCATCATCATCAATGGGATATATTGTTCCCGCATCCTTGTGTTGATCTAGGGATATATCGTTCCCCATAATGACGACACTATCATCATCAATTAATCATCAATCAATCAATTAATCATTGGTTTACAACTTGATAGGGGCAATACCTTGTTTGTTTTTGAATCATTTCTGCTTGCTTTCTTGTGTGTGTTATCTTTTTATCTTGCATTTGTATCACATTGGTATCATTCCAACTAATGTTCATATCTTGTGTATGTTGGAATAGCTTTTTACATTATCCTTTGCATCTAAGGTCACATCATACCTTTTGTGCATTAGAACTTCAATGCTCTAAGTCTTCTTCCTCATACATCTAGACAAGGTTTTATTACGCTGGGGCACGAGACACATCATCACCTTGGTCCTCATACCCTAGTGCATAACGTCTAGTGCTATATCAAACATCATGGTTGCTCACTTTCATTGCAGCATAATGCATCATTCATTTCTTCTATCCATTTCCTTATCTTTCTTCCTTGACCAATCCATTTCATTTCAAGAGCCTACCCGTGTTTGTCCAACCAACCTATCCTCTCGAGGGGGCATCCTCATCCTATCTTTCCATCATCATCTTCTTTCTCTATCCATACCTTAACTTCTTTGAAATGATGTTACTCGACACAAATCTCATCATCTCAAACATCATCTCAAAGAGGGGTAAAATGTAGACACCCAAAAATGTCCATCTCTTGCAACATTACATCATTTAGACATCTTGTAGCATGTTTTTCCCTAGGTCATCACCTAATTAGTTAAATAAATCTTATTTATTTGACTAATTTTCATTTATTCCCTTTCTATTCATAATCCCTTCTTTCTTCTAATGTTAATTAAATAATTTATATTATTTATTTAATTAAATCATAAATCCAACATTAATTAAATAAATCAAATATTTATTTAATTAATAAAATTCTATAAATTTATCTTCTTGCTTTCTTTCCAAAATTTCAACTCATGTGTATCTAATTAATTTATTTAATTAGATAATTCATCAATTTTCCCTCTCATCTTTTTTAGGATTTATTTCCTTTAAAATAGAAAATCAAATCTTTCTATCTTTTAAAATCCTATCTTATCTTGTTTTATTTCCTCTTTTCTCAAATGAAGCAAAAATCAAATATTCTTCCTTCCACATCAAAACCCTAATCAGTCTTGCCTATAAATATGACCTCTCACAAGCCATTTGATATGGATCTTCTTCTAATATCCTCACTCTGCTGAAATCTTCTTCCAATCCTCTCATCCATCTCTATCTATCTTCTTCATCCTATTGTTATGCTACAGAACTGAGCAATCAACATCAAATCAGTCTACATCAATCAATCAAGCTTTCATCCACCATTCAAGATATCTGAGGTATTCAAAGGGTTTGGGTCAAAGGTATTGCATGTTATTGTTTTATCATTTAATTTTATCCAAATTTTTCGTGTACAATATGTATAGCTCATGGGGATCTTCCCTTCCCTTTCATAATTTTTCATTTTGGTAGACAATGCCAACATTTCTTGAGAACAAGACATGGTTTTCAAAGGGGGGATGAGGTTGGCAGGACAACCAAACTTCAATATAGAGCAAGTTAAACCTACTACAAGTGAAATGTCGCACATCCAATTGACCTGCATCACATCCAAAAGACATATTAAGAACAAAGGACACATTCCTTTGCATAATTATATACTGATATAAGTAGAAGATATGCTAGGATAGTAAGGATATATATCAATAGAGAAAGGATGAAGAAATGTATTAAGAAAAGAGAAGTAATCTATAAGGAATGATATGGTTGTATTAGAGATATAGATTATAGAATAAAGGACTGTTCTATACCAAATGATGACATATTGAGTATTTGATGAATTATGATTGATAATGACTATAAATTTATGAGTTTATTTAATTTTGCATGTTCTACTCTATCACATCCTTATATAATATACTACATAATCCATGAACCCTTCTCTTACCACTCTTACTAGGGTATAAATACAACTCTTAAGAGACTAAAGGTCAAATCTTTGATCTATGCCCCATTTTTTCCAACATACATTATTTAGGGATGTGGCCAAGGTGGTAAGGAAATGTGATGCTTTCCAAATATTTTCAAGTAGGGTTAATTTTTCATGTGCCCTTCCCCTCACATATGTAATAGTTGAAGCTCCCTTTTAATGGGGCATTAATTTTATAGGGGAAATCATGGAGGAGAAGTCAAGTAATGGGAAGAAGTGGATACTTGTGGAAACCAATTACTTCACCAATTGGGTTGAGGAGATTCCCATTAGAAATGCAACATTAAATTAGTAGTTGTATTCTTACTAAGTAATGTGATTACAAGGTTTGGCGTACCCACAAGAATAATGGTAGATAATGCTATGTGTTTTAGATCCCACAAACTCTCACACTTGTGTACCAAATATAAGATTAGCTTAACTTTCTCATTTCCCTATCATCCCTAAGGTAATGGTCAAGTTGTCTAGTAATAAGAGTATTATGAAGATCATCAAAATAACACTATATGTGAACATGAAGAGATGAGATGATAAATTCAAGTTTGCAATGTGGGAAGATAGAACAACATATAAGAAAGCTATTGGTAGGATCCCATTCAAATTTCTCTATGGAATAGAAGCCAAAATATCAATTGCCCTTGAGTTGTCAATGTACAAGATGCTCTAACAAGATAAAAAGGAGTAAAAGGATGCCACTTCCTTAAGAATACACGAGCTAACAAAGATGAAAGAAAAGAGTTACACATGATGAAAATCTACAACAACAGAAAAAATGAATCATCTGTTTGATCAAAAGGAAACTCAAAGATGTTCCCAAGTAGGGGACCTAGTCCTCATGTGGAGTGCAAGTTTAGAGGATAAAGGAAAGCATGACAAGTTTGATGCTTTGTGGACAAGTCCATATGAAGGTGCAAATAAGTGTGGCCAAGGCACATTCTATATCAAGAGTCTAGATGGAGATTTCATGGAGCTACCAATTCATGGTTAGCATCTAAAAAACTACTTTTCTTGAGAGTTTGGGCTTTCTCATGGCCTATGTACATATGTTCTTTTTTTGTGTGTTTAACCCTATTTTTTGGTTGGTTTTGTGTTGGTCGTGCTGTCACCTTTGACATTTTAGTTTGCTTCCTAGAGATCTATCTAGTTCTCTCTATGCCTACAAGATGTACACATCCCTAACAAGAGCCTGTGATGGAACTTTCCCTAAAATTACAAAACATTCTAAGTATAGTGCCCCCTTTATTACCTTGGCACACTTTATCCATCTTTGATATTGACCAAAGAATTTTCTAAATGGGCCCCTTTGGTCAATTTGTGTATCATGGTATTGTTTGGGCCCTTTCAAGTATTTTTCATGTTATAAAATATTAAAATTTTAAAGTTGGAAGGTTTTTGGGTTAATTTTCATGTTGTGGCAAAGTTCTAAAACTTTCATGTATGTTTGCACTTTTTGGAAAATTCCTCCTTTCCTTCTACTTCCCACTTCCCCACTTTCCTTATTTGTTTGCAGATTTGTAGACCTTGCATAGAATTCCACACATCCCTCACACATTTGCATGTCTTGATCACATTTATTTCCCTTTGCAAATTTGTGGAATTTTTGTGCACCTTCACACTTCCCACAAACTTCCTACCTCCCCTCACCTTTTGCATTCCTACAAAATTTCAGCACTCTTAGTAACTCCCTGTGGACTTGTGGAACCCATGTAGTTTCTACACATTCTTTCCGCCATCCTTCTAGTCTCTAATTCCCCACATCTCTCATTTCCTACCATACATTCACTCATGGACATTTTGACCTCCCACAAACATGCCCAAACCTAGCTTCCACTTATTCCTTAGAGTTCCAAAACTCAACCAAAAGGCCCTACCTACCTCCTTGCACTTCCCAAGAATCCATTAATGTTAATATTTTATTGTATTGGAACTTTACAGCCACTCAAATCTTTCCAAAATGTTTCTTGACCCCTTAAAGGCATAGAGCCACATACAAAGCCATGTGAAAATAATGAAAATAGGTATGGCATTCTAAATATTATTAATACGAACCTTACTCATGGGTGCCTAAGATGATGTACACTAGCCTACTCTTCTGAGTGTGGGAAGGATATTTTTCTACTCTAGGTAGTACTACATCGAATCCAAGAGAGATTTCTTTTGCATGTGGATGTCCTAGCACAATTAATGCATTGACTTGTGCATGACCTTTGAAACCCCACATAAGCAACCAAATAAAATATAATTTGAATGATATATATAGGGATATCATTAGTAATATAGTTTATCCATTCTACTATCTTCTTGATTCCAAGTATCTCAAGTCATTCTAGGGTTTCAATATTTTCAAGTTCAGTTTGCAAGTGACAAGGTCATATGTTGTAAATCATAAGGAGGATTTCATTTTAATTTCTATATGTAATTGAATGTATCCATGGAAAACTATAATGATTTAGGGAAATATTTGATCCTAGTTGTAGTTTTCTCTTGCCACATTTGTTAGTATGAATGTAATGAGAGTTAGATGAATACTAAAAATATTTTAAAGCATTGAAAGTATTTATAATGGTCATCCTTTCATTTCATGTGGATCATTGTAGCTTTGAGATGGATTGCTAAGATTGATCAGTTGCATAAAGAGTTATCATTAGTTTTGTATGCAAGTCTAGATCTAGATGTGATTTGTGGGTATGTTCTTTTCCTCCTTGTAGGTTGTGACTTCGTTTTCCATGGGAGTAGGCACTAGTCCTAAATGGTGAATGATCAAACATGTTCTCATTATAATATCCTCTATAATCATTAGTTCAAGTTTAGGATTAGGATCTGTTATGCTCATAGATTCCATTGATATAACTAATGTCACATTTCATGCAAGTTTAAATTAGTGAATCATTGGAGGAACCTATGAATATGCTATCATTCTACTACACGTGCATGGTTGGATTAAGGGAAATCCATCCATAGGAACATACATAATATTGTTATCTTTAGATACATGTATAATAATGTTATTATAAGATTAAGAAGAGGTCTTATAAGAAACTTATATCCAATAGGTTTAGTGACAAGTTTTTGGGGATCATCACATACTGGGTATAGTTGTTGAACATTTATTTATTGTTTTATCAATATGCATAAATTTTCCTATTCAAGATACCTCTAGGAACACCATCCCAAGTTTGCCCAAGCTTGAAGTGAAGGTGGGTTTACCCAATCACAATAATCAATTTCCATTCAAACCACTATCTAAGCATAAGTCTTTCCCATTACCTTTGTTGACACTATCCCTAGCCTTAGGTTTTGGAGTCAGTCTTTAGAATTTGTAGGAATACATGTTTGAGATCTAATAGTGAATACAAGGAATATCTTATTCATTGGAAGAGAAAAATGCCTTAAGGATGAGGGTTGATGCAAAATGATAAGGGTCAAATAAGAGAAAATGTTTTTATGCTTAAAATGTTTGACACTCAAGCCTCAACACCAAAGAGTTGGCACTGAGGAAGATAAATTTGGTCAAGACTAACACCCAAGCCTTGTAAAATATTTGGTAGCACCATATATCTAAATAAACTTAAAATCTAACCTCAACATACTAGACATTCAATCATAATGGATTAAATATATATTGTTGATAGATTGAAAAGATTAACTTTGATTGATATGGCTAACAACTTTATATTGCTAAACTTTTAACAAAATTAATAATTTTGTAGAGGAAAATGTCTACTTTCAAATATAAATAAAAATTCAAAATTTAAGTTTAATTTATAAAACTCTAATGATTTTCAAACATAGTTTTTAACAAAATTAAAAAATATATGCTTGCTTGTCTTTATAACTTTTGATTTTAAAATTTGATTTATAAAAATATAAATGAAACCATTTTCTAGGCATCATTCTCTACACAAGATTATTTTTGGTCAAATTAAGTGGGTTGTATGTAAGGGGTTTGAGATTTATATATTAATCCTATAAATAATAAAGATTAAAAATAATAATTTAATAAAAAATAATTACAAACAGTGAAATGAAGCCTCAACATCTATTGCATTTATTCATAAAAGGATTTTGAAAAAAACACTTCCATTTACTACTTTTTAGGCAAGTCGTACACATGCATGTTTTTACCTCTATTAAAGTTTTTTAATGCTCATTTTTGTACATAATTTACTTAACCAAAATTTGTAATGCCTCTAGCTCTTATGCCTTGTCATCTATTGACTTCTATTTTGGATCTGCTACTATTATTAGCAATGATATTTTATTGTGCCATCAAGGTGTTTCTGATGGGTTTTTGTATTGGCATCTAGAATTTTGACTATGGATACATATGTTATGATCTTATATCTTGGACTTCACTATGTTACTATTTCATTGCTTTTGTTATATATTGTACAGATGTGGTTATTATACTTGGATTAGCATTCTAAATTACTATTGGTTATTGCATCTTTATGATTATGTTTAATGACTCATGTTAGAAGTGATGCTTACTTGATTCATATGATATGATGTGACATTGGGTGTCTATGCTTTGCTTCGACTATTTTATATGGTGCAAGTATGCTTGATGTTTGACTTGAGTGTGTAGGTACAAGGTTATCCCCCAATGATGGTTATATATGAGACATTTGTATTGGGTAAAAATTGTTTGTTAATCTTTATCTCATTGGATTTGAGTATGAGATAAATCTTTTGAATCCCTATGTAAACCTAGATCCAAATTGGTGGTGATTTTAGAATCTGCATATTGTGAAAACCCATGAAGTGTAAGTGTGTCCTTTGCATATGGTTATTTTACCATGTTTAGCTGTATTTAAAATTATTTTGAAATACATGTTTTTCATGTTTACAAAAACGATATCAATTGTGCTTTAATAGAAAAAGGCCTATGGTAATTTTTTATTTAGGTGAAAAGAAAATTAAAGTGAATTTAATTATGTATGGAATTGGAATAATTAGCATAAGGAAAATAGATTTGCTTTATAATTAGAAATTTAATTTAATTTAAAAATGTCACGGGGAACATTAATTATGATTTATTTTCAATGCATTAACTTTATTTTTAAATGATTTTTGGGAATGATCTTTTAGAAATATTTATTTTTCTAAAGGCAATTTCTATAATATCTAGTTTTAAGTGTGAAAAGAAAGGAAAAAGAGGAAAGGATTTAGGGAATTTTGAATAAAAGAAAAAGAAAGATATTTTATTCTCACTTTAGCATTTTGCTTGGAAACCCTCTCATTTTATTCCCTTTGAAAATAATTCATGCATTTAGAAAAGAAGGAATTTAGTATTGATTGGTTTAGGAGTGGCTTGGATTGGAGATCGTCTAGTTATGGCAAGGATTGTTGTAGTGTGCTTGCTTCAAAGGAAAATTCCTGTCCATTGTGTGGGATTGTGTTGGAAGTTATTTTTCCCCTTTGTAAATGCCTTTAAATTTTAAATTGAAATGGTATTCTTCCATTGCCATGCCCACAAAAGGTCATTACATATGGCTTCCTTGTTGTAGGATTTAATTTGAATTGAAATTGTATGTTAAAATTTCCATGTTTTAAATTTATGATTTCAAATTTTAAGATGTCCAAAATAGATCCATTACTATGGAAAAATTTGTTTGGAATTCTTTTTCTCAAATTTTATTTGAGAATCATGTTGTCGTGCATATTATGCATAAGAGAGTAGTTTCAGATTTTGCAAATTTCTTTTAATTTAGAAAATGGTAAATTTGGAGGTTACATCTAACTCCATTAATGGAGGAATGAAAAATATTATGGTTTTGCAAGTCTTGGGAAATAAATGTAAAATTGCATTTTAGGGCTTAATTGAATGTTGTATTTTGTGAAAAGATTAGTCTCATTAATAAATTGGAATCTTTCATCTTTTAGCATTGTGTTATGAAAACAAGTGCATTGAATTCCATGCCACACCCAAATCATAAATTTGGTGTGATGGATTTTTAGGGTTGAGGTGTAGAATAGAAAGGAGTGGACTCTCACCACTTGCTGTGATACAAAGGAATCAATGGAAAGAGCATGTGGATGGTTTCAAATCAAGTGATAATATAATATGTATTAGGATATTAGAAACGATTTAATCAAGAATTTCCCACTATGATTTAAATTCTCACAAAGGTTTAGTCTTAGTTGTGAAGGACATCTGACAACTTTAGGAGTGGGTGAATGCCATTGAATTCTATGTGGCCATCATTCTACTACAATGGCAGTTCTTGTCTTATCTTTAGGATCCTTGTCCAAGTTCCTTCAATCAAATTTCATAGTGGATGTTATCGTCATCATGTATATGTATGCTTATGAGATTGTTGCATTTTAGTGTATTCATGTGGATTTGGTACATTTTATATATGTTGAGTGGTGTGTGTGTGTTTCCATATTCCCTTGTACTATGTGTGTATGTGTGCTTGTACCCATGTGCCCATCTTTCAATTCGGTGGGGTGGGCCTGAGGGTTCCACATGGTTGGGTGGCATTGTACCACCATTGGAGACCACATGGACATTCAATCTACTTGGAGAGCATGTCAAGAGTATTCTCCTTTGATAGAATGGTGAGTTTTTTAACTATAAACTTTTTCTATCTCATTATTTCATTTTTAGTCTAGTAATCTCCTTTCCTTAAGATTTGAAAGTGAAAATCATTTCCACCTTGTTCCTTGAGAATCATGCTCTTTAGGAGACTCTTATGTGGCTAAGTTTGAGCCCATGATCCCTTGAATGTTTGACCCAAACCATTTTTAAATAGCTCAAAAATTAAGGAATTTATGCCTCGATGAGTGCAAAAAATAAGATTGCTATTTTATGCCTTAGTGTTTTTCAACACTCCATTTTGCACATTGACCTAAAGTGTAGGAGGTCTAGAATTCAAAATCCCATCGCACTTTGCACTATACACGTTGTAATCAATTTATGGATTTTGCGATCGTGCAAGAGGTCTGGAGTTTTGAGTTCATTTACACTTTGTAGATGTGTAAACTACAGATGGTTTCTAAAGTTTGATGTTGTTCTAAGCTAGGAACCAGAGTTCTTTTGCACTTTGCAAATGTACAAATTGTAAAAGACTTTCAAAGCCCAAAGTCATCTCTAGGGTCGATGGTCAGGGTTGTTTTATCATTTTGTATGGTGCAATGTGTAAATGAAACTCAAATATTGATACGGTGTAGAGTGAAAATGCATCCCAAAATCTAAACCTAATCTTGTGTGTAGGTTGTAGGTTGCAACCTGATTCTAAAACCCAATCCAAGTTCAAGTCCTTCCCTGAAGTCTAAAGTTTTGGCAATTTTAAACTATTTACTTCCTAAAACTCTAAGATATTTGAGGGGTAGCCTAGTTTCTTCAATATTTACTTGAGATGGGATACATGATGCACATTCAATTGGAGGTGAAAAAGATGAAAATGACATACCTTCAACTTGACGTGTGAATGATAGTGTCCCACCAACTTGAGAAGAAAATGAAGATGTACCTTCTACTTCACCTGTGAAAGATGGAGTGTCTCTAATTCGAGAAGATAATGATGGTGTTCCTTCAACTTGACCTATGGACGATGGAGTGCCTCCAACTTGGAGATTCACTTTCCTCATTGCACAGAGGTTTTGCATTCATTCCCTTTGTGCCACCAATTCCATCTCTCTCTTAGCTTCATTAGATGTTTCATGTTCCTCTTCAATTGGCAATGGTGGAATGTCTTCTTGTATGGTTGACAATTTCCTACTTTCTTGACTTCACCTCATTCTTTCTCTTTTCCTCTCATTCTCAGCTTCATGCTCTTTTGGTGTTAGAGTCTTTGCCTGTTTGCTTGGCATGATGATGATTTCCACAAGCATAATGAATAAGACAATGTGTTATCGATCAGATATGCACCCTGCTAAGCTCACAAAAGACTTAGCTACCTGTTGACACATGGAAACACTCTTAGGATGTGGCTTTCCTATAGTGAGAGTGAATCTCTAGAGTGAGTTGGTTCTCCTTAAGATTTTCTAGTCTAATGACTTATTTGAGAAAAGGGAAGAGGGATAATTGAAATGAAATTCTATTTTTTTATCTAAAGATGATCTAAAAATCTAAATATTTATCCACAAACAACTCTCAAGCATGTAACCTTCTTAGTTTCACCTAAATCCAATAAATCCAAAAGAACTTTGTATGAAGGTTTAATTAAAACACAACACACAAGCTGGATTAAATGGGCAATAGTTGCACAGATTTCAATAACATCAAGACATATTCAGAGGATTAGACATCATAATCATAGTGAAAACATCAAATCAAAGTCATAAACAAGGCAACGAATATGAAAAAGGAAAGATCTACTATATTAAGCTGAAAGGGGTACATCTAACTCTAAAAATGTGTGAGCCAAGATCAGTTTACAAACTCTCTGCCTGTGCTCAAGAGAGAAGCAACAAGGATATCAACTGACTGAGAAAAACTAAGTTTTCTCCTATAAATACCTCCAAAAAAGCTCCTAAAAATAGATAAAAGAATCCATTTCGAGCTCCATCAAAAAGTTGATAAAAACCTCACCAAACTGCCCTCAAACCAAAAATAGAAGATGCCAAACTGATTTCTTAGGTGGCCAAACCAAAAATTTGCTTTTTTTTTGCCCATGAAACCTCAGTTTTTGTCTTTATCTGCCTCCAAATAAAACAAATCAAGAAAGCAATATTTGATTTGTTTTATTAGTCTAACTGCCTAAAAATAGTTTTAGTTTTAAAGCAATTTATAGATGATTGCTTTAAAACAAACTTTACATCACTGGTAGTTTTATCCTATCCCCTATTTGATTTGATTTACAAGAGCAAAAATACAAGGCATATATTTTCTTATTTTTCCAAGTACATTGCAATTACAATATTTGATTTTTTTCAATAAAAAAAATCATAAAAATAATCAAGGCATTACATGGTGTTTGCAAAAAATATAAGCCTGATGGCTTATCTCCACATGACTTGTCTCATATCCATAAGCATATTTACCTATCCCATATTTAAAATGAAAGGTTTGCATATTATATCAAGGCATGAACTCCATCTCCACCTCCAAGGGGCTAAGGGACATATTATAATCTCAAGGTGATCAAATATGTTTGAGGCATTAAATATTTTAAGGGAACCATGGGGCTCGACCTCTCACTAAGTCATGGCACTTAGGCATCACATTATGGCCACTTAAAACCATGAAGGTATTAAATTGTGTCTCAAAAATAAAATGAATGTGACAAAAATACCATAGTTTGATTATGGCTTCATTGAAAAAATCCTAACACAAAAAAAGTCTCAGCCCTAATTTCTCGGGCCATTCTCACTTTCGAAGTTTTGAAGAAAATGCTCCATTTCAGCATCACCATAAGGAACCCTAGGGTTTGAAGATCTTGACATTTCTTAGTTGATCTGATTCCTGCTGGATACCACACAAACTTGGAAGGTATAACTTTTATTTGATGCATACATGACTTCCATTCTTGTTTTTCTTTAATTTTTGAGTAGAAAAAGGCCTTTGAGCCATGGCCTATACATTATTTTTTGATGAATTTATGTTTGTATTTTGTTCAACTGTTACTTCCTCTTCATCCTTTGGCCACCACGACTACAATTACCTGAAAAGAGAATGAAGTCAAAAGAGAAAACCCTTCATCTCTAATGTCTGGCAAGGTGAGCCTTTCAAAATTTCAAACTTCAGAGAATCTCTTGGTTTCTTTATCATTTCTATGACACTTGGTATGAGATAGCTAGATTTAGAAGTTAAACCCGCAGCCATATTTCCTATTCTCCTGAAGTTGAACTTCATTCGATGTAATACTGAAATGGGTTTTTGGACTCTTGAGGAAAGAAAGTGTCTTTTACCACGACTTAGAAAAATGACATTTATGTGCGCTCTTGTCTTCTCATGATTCGATCCTTCAACAGGAATGAAACCCATGCAATAACTTTATGTATGTATCTTTTTAAAGGTCACGGCTGGCATTATTTCTAAGCATTTTGTTTCATATATATGCCAAGATCCCTTTGTATCTAGGTGTATGCAAAACTTTGTATGGCTCTACCAATCATGAAGACAATATAACTTCTACCTGTGCATATACACTTGATGTCTCAGATACATATACTTTTGTATTCATAACTTGGAAGACTACGGCCTGTCTCTTTATTTATGAGTACTTCTTTCTTGAATGAATCTCAAAATCATCACTTCTATTTGCATATGAGGGTCATGGCTGTGGCTTTCATTTTCCTTTCCTACTCATCCTCTGAGTATCTCCTTTTTGCTAAAGGTGGTCTCTGAGTATTCTTGTCTACATTGGCTATGGTTGGAAGCTCTCTATCATTCTGAAAATGCAAAGACACATAACTCTGCACTTTTCTTAGTATCTTCTCATATGAAAATGCTTGCTTTTAATATGGCTATTATGGCTGAAGCACTTACACATCATTTAAGTGATTTTTTTCACATGATTGAATTAAGTTGGGCATAAATTAAAGACCTTAAAAACCTCATTCTCATGCCAGTGACTAGGCATATACATGGAGTCTCTTGATGGCTGTAGCTGAATATGGAACTTGATCACTCTCTTGCAGATGTACACTTCCCACTTACATAACTGTTTCTCCTCCATTTTGCTTTACTATAGTCACATAACATTATTCTATTCTTATTGTAGCATTTGTATTGAATTCCATTAGATGAGGTCAACCATGAGAAAAGATAAAGGGTTCTTTTTCTTGCTACTTCCAATGCACTCTGTGATGACAATACAGATGCTACCTCTTTGAACTTCCCATAGACAACATATATGCCATTGCTTTCCTCTCACATGACTGCAATAGTTGCTCATCCATATGTGATAAGGATACTTATCTCTTACAATTGTTTCTACTCAATAGCATGTGATTGAAATATTTATACATCATTAAGTAATTCTACTCATTTTACAGCGACATCTGCATGTATTAAACTTCCACAGTTATGAACTCATTAATTTTTTCCTGTGTACAAATTGTAACTGCATGAAAATAATGTTCCTTTATATAATTGTTATCGATTTTGTAGCTGAAACAATATAAGCTTCAGCTATTCCTGTTATTTCCATAATGACTGCTGCATGTGATGATATTCATCTGTTATTCCACTTGTCATTTCTCATATTGGAAGCATTCTTACTGTTATGGAATCTCCTAGAAACAATTTGATACTTCACTTTTGATGGTCAAAGGCAGTATCTACTATGCAAACCTTGCAGTCTTATCATTATGGCTGTATTATGATAAGGTGTATTAGATGAAGACATGTTGTTCCATGTTTTGCTGCTTCACTTGTCAATGCTATCACTCTACTCTGTAGCAAACATATACTTAGATGTTCATTACAAGATGATATGAATAAAACCTTGAAAAATAATAATGACTGTCAAAATCATATGTACTATTATATCCTTGCAATTATGCCATCATGGCTGCCCATTTATTGTATGCAGTTTGCAATATTTATAGCATTGGTTATTGTTAGTTGAGCTTACTGTATGTCCATTGCACTCATCTGATACTTAGTAGTATGACAAGATTAAATTAATTTTTCTGATCATCCTCGATGCATGAATGTATGATGATGTAATAATGCATCATGATATCTGATCATACATTCTATCCACATTATTTGGTAGTCTCAGCCAGAGCTTACTATTGATTCATGGCTTTCATTTCACATCATTTGGACTGACAGTCATGGATGAGTACTAAACTGAAAGCTGATGCACTGAGTTGATGTAGTATCCCTTCATTTGATTATACTTGATTTGAGCACAATGAATAGTTTTTCTGTTCCATCCCCTCTTAAGAACTAGGGGTAGCATGCCTGGCTCAACTCTTGTGGGAGCCCATTTTGCACAACATGCTTATCTCTTAGATCAGTAACATAATTTTACCTGTTCCTACACATGAAACAAACAAGTTAGTTAAAACAATGAAGTACAATGATTGTTTCTTTCTTTGTTCCTCTTGCATGTGAATGATGTTCATTGACCAATGCATTGTAGGCAAAGTGTTATGCCTCTTCTGATAGGACATAGAGATCTCATTACCAAAGCTCTAACAAGACCTTTCCCACTTTTTTGCAGGTTCTCTTCAAAGATTAGGAGCAAGAATAGGATGGATCCTCAAAGATCGAAGACTTCTCAAGGAAATGATGGCTATGACCTTCTCTCCCCATCTTTAGATGCATAGCATTTTTCTTATATTTGTATATGTTTAGCTATTGCCCACGGCTTGTGTGGGACATTTGATCTATCATTCCGTCATTCAATACAATGTTTATCCTTTTATGTATTTCAATTTGTAAATGAATAATCATTGTAGTAAAGGAAATACTTATATCTCCTATGAATGTTCCGCAATGCAATGAATGATCTAAAAATCTTTTCTTTCTTGAACAACTGAACTGCAAACCTCATGCATCCATTATACTATCACAACTGAACTCCTTATAAAATCAATACATGTAAAGGCTTAAGCAAGGCAAAAATAAATTGAAAATTTTCACCTTAAAATGAACAATATACTAGCTCTGCCAAGTTTTGAGCTGTGGTGGAAAAAATGGTAACATTTCTGGTGACTTTTGGTATGTGCTTGCCTACTAAACATCAGGACCAGTTACCTTGAATATCCATTGGGCATTGAGTCATACTCTTCTCCTCTCAAACTCAGAAAACACTAAAATCTAGCTCCCCAACTAGTTCAAACAGCAGTAGAAAACTAAAAACAAACTAACAGGCCTCGATGGCCAAAAAACATGTGCAGCAGCACTTAGGGAAACAAAATTATTTAAAGTAAATGTGCATTAGCATTTATTAACTACAACTCTACTCTAACCTACTCTAATCAGCCCAAAATTGATGGTCAAACAAAACCATTCATAGGTTCAAGAAAATAACTTCCCTTTCTCCGCAATCTGTAATACTCCATATACTCCTGACTTGACCATAAGAGGTAGAATAAAAATAAATAGCCATCAAAAAGCTGCAACACCTCTCTAATCAGGATCATGCAATCAACTGCCCATCTAACCTATTTGGAAAATTGATCCAATGGACAAGTAAATTGATATTACTAGACTCGATATCCTTCTTGTTGATCCAGATCAATGTCCCTATGAAGCTATTCCTCTTTGTTGGCTCCCAACCTATCCAAATATCGAATAGGACATCCCCTTGAAGGTCTTGGACTGGAAAGAACATCATTGTCTACACCTTGCATAATAGCCCTCCATGTGGCCTCTTCTTCCATACTTAATGGACCATCTTCTATTGTTAGGGTCGCTGACAGCTTGTCAAAGCTATCAACTCTTAATAGGCTCTTAGCCATAGTTGGATTAGGCTCAGAATACACATTATTAGTCAATGAAGAACATTCTGAAACATGAATTTCCTCTTAAATAAATGAAGGCAAGTGTTTGAATGAATTAACCTCTTGCACCATACCATTAATTAACATGACATCAGCTCCAAGCTCCTTTTTGTAATAGTATGGCAGCTCCTCCACTAGTTGAGATCAAGTTGCTAATTATGTTGTTCTATAACTAGTGACTCATTCTGGAACACAATCACCTCCTCTTCTTGCTTTCACTTTTTCAGATCACTCTCCTCCAAAGATGTTGGTATAATAGCTAAATGTGAGCAAAAAATCTCAATTTCAGCTTACAAAAGATCTTCCTTAAGCTCTTGATCCTTCAAATTAGGGCTAACTTCACAAATCTATCCTTGGAACAACACCTTGTTGTTAGTTTGTTTAACATCAATTAGCAACTCATCACAAGGTTTGATATCTCTCTGCTATTCTAAAATTGGTGTCCTTGATATGAACATAGTTTCCTTACCCGGCTGAACAAATTTAGGCAATTGATTGAATAAAGAAACTGATTTCTCCTCTTCATATAGATTTGTCTATACCCTACTTTCATGCATCTTATTAACATCATTAGAAAAAATTCAAATGAGTCAAAATGTAATGGGTTTGGTTCCAAGTTTGAACAAGAATTGTCTTCTAATGCATCATGTTTATAATCAGTTGTAGAAATGGCACAAATGACACCAACCTCCTACTTTACATTAGATTTCTCTGATTGATCATCTTTCACAAGGTAAGGAGAGTCATTAGTGCAATCATTGAAAGGTTCATAAGAAGAAGTCTTTTCTTTCTTGATTCTTTTCTATTCTAACTGATATTGTTCCAAAGCTATATGCAGTAAATTTATCCTCTTATCTCCCTTCTATCGATTAATGGACTAGTCTCAAATGCTAACAGGCTCCTCAGCAAAATCAGAACCTTTGAAACTTGGGGTTTTGACTTTCTCAGGAGTCTATTTGCATTTAAGACTAACTTCTTGGGAGGAAGAGGGTTCTTCAAGTGGCTTGAAACTTAGAATTTTAGCTTTAGGGGCATTAAGAGGTTTATCTTGTCTGAAACTTGGAAAGTTATACTTACGTACCTCTTTTTGAGCAGGTTGTTCTTGAACAACAGGGGCTGCTTGGGCTCGATCAAGCAAGACCTTTGTTTGTGCAGCTACCTCTCTCTCAAGATTCTCTTCAAACTGTCTCTTTTGTATCTCCCACTTTTGATCAGAAAAAAAGGTCCCATAGGGTGGCTGCTCTGGCTATTGAAGATAAACTTGATGATTCAGCTCTTGTAGCTACAAATTAGACTCCTCATACTCTCTCTTGAAACTCCTCTGCTTGTTAGTACTGATAACCCTTTATATGTGTAATTTCCTACTCATATTGTGTTCTTTGTGCCTCCAACTCCTGCTCATGCAGATAGGCTTGATAAGCCAGTTCCTCATAGTGTTGTTTATGCTCACATAGTCTTCTAATCTCCTCCATCTGCTTGTTGAAGTCTAACACAATGTCTTTAAGCTCATTAATTTTAGACTATTTTATTTGGTAAGAGGGTTGACTAGGAGATTGGGCAGGAATGGGCATGAGGTAAGCATCCTAAGTATTTGCACTAAAACTAACACTATGATCACTTGTATATGATTGGTAAGGAAGCTGAGTAGGGGTGGGTGGGTGGCAATTATATTATGCATGCTGGCTTTGCAGGGCCATGGAATTGGAAACAATAACATAATTGGCTTGATATGGCTGACCTGAAGATGGGTAAGTGGCGTTTTCATAGTATGGGGGTGGGTATACATGTTGGCTATGAAAAGTTGACATTTCTACTCATATGAAGGCTGGAAAATGGAAAGAATAGATAATTTTTATAACATACCAGCACTTGATCATACTGAAACTAGTAGATTAGAACTCAGAGTCACCAGATGTGCTTGATTTTCTACCTGCAAAGGCCGAGATCACTGATACACACACCAAATATCAGTAATATATGAACATGCAATTAGACTGAGACATCCCAATTAGTCCCAATCTTGTTTTCACAAGCTGAATGTACTAGTTTTGCATGCAAGACTAGAAGATTGTGTCACCAGGTATACTTGTAAAAGGCCTCCAAAGGTTGAGAACACTGTTGCATATACCAGAATGACAACTTGAAGATTGAAAAACTTCTCTGAAAATACTTCCAGAGTCCCATTGGGCATGCCAAAAGCTGTTATCAATTAAATATGTACCCTGCTAAGCTCACAAAAGACTTAGATACCTGTTGACACATGGAAACACTCTCAGGATGTGGGTTTCCAATAGCGAGAGTGAATTTCCAGAGTGAATTGGTTCTCCTTAAGATTTTTGAATCTAATGACTTGTCTGAGAAAAAGGGAAGAGGGATAACTGAAATGAAATTCTATTTTTTATCTAAAGATGATCTAAAAATATAAATATTTACCCACAAATAACTCTCAAGCATGTAACCTTATCAGTTTCACCTAAGTCCAATAAATCTAAAAGCACTTTGTATGAAGGTTTAATTAAAACTCAACACACAACCTCGATTAAATGGGCAATAGTTACATAGATTTCAATAACATCGAGACATAATCAGAGGATTAGACATCATAATCACAGTGAAAACATCAAATCAAAGTCATAAACGAGGCAACAAATGTGAAAAAGGAAAGCTCTGTTGTATTGAACTAAAAGGGATACATCTAACTCTAAAAAATGTGTGAGCCAAGATTAGTTTACAAACTCTCTGCCTATGCTCAAGAGAGAAGAAACAAGGATATCAACTAACTGAGAAAAACTAAGTTTTCTCCTATAAATACCTCCAAAAAAGCTCCTAAAAAAAGATAAAAGAATCCATTTTCGAGCTCCATCAAAAAGTTGATAAAAACCTCACCAAACTACCTTCAAACCAAAAATAGAAGATGCCAAACTGATTCCTCTAGGTGACCCCACAAAAAATCTACTTTTTTTTTTCTGCCCATGAAACCTTAGTTTTTGTCTTTATCTGTCTCCAAATAAAACAAATTGAGAAAGGAATATTTGATTTGTTTTAATAGTCTAACTGCCTAAAAATAGTTTTAGTTTTAAAGCAATTTATAGATGATTGCTTTAAAACAAACTTTACATCACTGGTAGTTTTATACTATCCCCTATTTGATTTGATTTACAAAAGTAAAAATACAAGGCTTACATTTTCTTATTTTTCCAAGGACATTGCAATTACAATATTTGATTTTTTTCAATAAAAAAAATCATAAAAATAATCAAGGCATTGCATGGTGTTTGCGAAAAATATAAGCCTAATAGCTTATCTCCACATGACCTGTCTCATACCCATAAGTATATTTACCTGTCCCATATTTCAAATGAAAGGTTTGCATATTATGTCAAGGCATGAACTCCATATCCACCTCTAAGGGACTAAGGTGCATATTATAATCTCAAGGTGATCAAGTATGTTTGAGGCATTAAATATTTTAAGGGAACCATGGAGCTCGACCTCTCATTAAGTCATGTGACTTAGGCATCACATTATGGCCACTTAACACCATGAAGGTATTAACTTTTGTCTCAAACATAAAATGAATGTGAAAAAAATACCATAGTTCGATTAGGGCTTCTTTGAAAAAACCCTAACACATAAAAAGTATCAACCCTAATTTCTCGTGCCATTCTCACTTTTGAAGTTTTGAAGAAAATGCTCTGTTTCAACACCATCATAAGGAACCCTAGGGTTTGAAGATCTTGACATTTCTTAGTTGATCTGATTCCTACTGGATACCATATAGACTTGGTAGGCATAACTTTTATCTAATGCATACATGACTTCCATTCTTATTTTTCTTCAATTTCTGAGTAGAAAAAGGCCTTCGAGCCATGGCCCGTACATTATTTTCTGATGAATTTATGTTTGCATTTTGTTCAACTATTACTTCCTCTTCATCCTTGGGCCACCATGACTGCAATTACCTAAGAGGAGAATGGAGTTAATAGAAAAAACCCTTCAACTCTGATGTCTGGCAAGGTGTACCTTTCAAAAGTTTGAACTTCAGAGAATCTCTTCGTTGCTTTATCATTTCTATGACATTCAGTATGAGATAGCTAGATTTAGAAGTTAAACCCGTGGCCATATTTCCTATTCTCCTATAGTTGAACTTCATTTGATATAATACTGAAATGGGTTTTTGGACTCTTGAGGAAAAAAATCGTCTTTGACCATGACTTAGCAAAATGACATTTCTGTGCACTCTTGTCTTCTCATGATTTGATCCGTCAACAGGAATGAAAGCCATGCAATAACTTTCTATATGTATCTTTTTAAAGGCCACGAATGGCATTATTTCTAAGCATTTTGTTTTAGATATATGCCAAGACCCCTCTATATCTCGTTGTATGCAAAAATTTGTATGGCTCTACCAATCATGAAGACAATATAACTTCTACATGTGCATATACACTTGATGTCTCAGATACATATACTTTTGTATTCATAACTTGCAAGACTGCAACATGTCTCTTTATTTCTGAGTACTTCTTGCTTGAATGAATCTCAAAATCATCACTTCTATTTGCATATGAGGGTCATGGCCGTGGCATTCATTTTCCTTTCCTACTCATCCTCTAAGTATCTCCTTTTTGCTGAAAGTGGGCTCTGAGTATTCTTGTCTACATTGGTTGTGGTTGGAAGCTCTCTATCATTCTAAAAATGCAAAGACACATAACTTTACACTTTTCTCAGTATCTTCTCATATGAAAATGCTTGCTTTTAAAATGGGTGTTATGGCTGAAGCACTTACACATCGTTTAAGTGATTTTTTCACATGATCGAATTGAGTTGGGCATAAATTGAAGACCTTAAAAACCTCATTCTCATGCTAGTGACTAGGCATATACATGGAGTCTCTTGATGGCTATAGCTGAATATGGAAGTTGATCACCCTCTTGCAGATGTACACTTCCCACTTGCATGACTCTTTCTCCTCCATTTTGCTTTACTATAGTCACATAGCATTATTCTTTTCTTATCGTGGAATTTGTATTAAATTCCATTAGATGAGGTCAACCATGAGAAAAGATAAAGGGTTCATTTTCTTGTTGCTTCCAATGCACTCTGTGATGAGAATACAGATGCTACCTCTTTGTACTTCCCGTAGAAAACATATATGCCATTGCTTTACTCTCACATGATTGAGACAGTTGTTCATCCATATGTGGTAAGGATACTTATGTCTTACAATTATTTCTGCACAATAGCATGTGACTAAAATACTTATACATCATTAAGTAATCTTGCTCATTTTGCTGCCATATCTGCATATATTAAATTTCCATAATTATAAACTCATTACATTTTTCCTATGTACAACTTGCAACTGCATGAAAATAATGTTCCTTTATATAATTGTTGTCACTCTTGTAGCTAAAACAATATAAGCTTGAGCTATTCCTATTATTTCCATGATGACTACTACATGTGATGATATTCATCTATTATTCCACTTGTCATTTCTCATATGGAAGAATTCTTACTATGATGGAATCTCCTAGAAATAGTTTGATACTTCACTTTTGATGGTCAAAGGCAGTATCTACTATGCAAACCTTGCAGTCCTATCATTATGGCTGCATTATGATAAAGTGTATTAGATGAAGACATGCTATTCCATGTTTTGCTGCTTCACTTGTCAATGCTATCACTCTACTCTGTAACAGATATATACTTTGATGTTCATTACAAGATGATATGAATAAAACCTTGACAAAGCATCATGACTATCAAAATCATATGTACTATTATATCCTTGCAATTATGCCATCATGGCTGCCCATTTATTGTATGCAGTTTGCAATATTTATAGCATTGGTTATTGTTAGTTGAGCTTACTATATGTCCATTGCACTCATTTGATACTTGACAGTATGACAAGATTAAATTATTGGATCTGATCATCCTAGATGCATGAATGTATGATGATGTAATAATGCATCATGATATCTAATCATATGTCCTATCCACATTATTTGGCAGTCTTGGCCAAAGCTTATTGTTGATTCATGGCTTTCATTTCACATCATTTGGACTGATAGTCATGGATGAGTACTAAGATGAAAGCTGATGCACTGAGTTGATGTAGCATCCCTTCATTTGATTATACTTTATTTGAGCACAATGAATACTTTTTTTGTTCCATCCCCTCTTAAGAACTAGGGGTAGCACGCTGGGTTCAACCCTTATGGGAGCCCATTTTGCACCACATGCTTATCTTTTAGATCAGTAACATAATCTTACCTATTCCTACACATGAAATAAACAAGTTAGTTAAAACAATGAAGTACAATGATTGTTTCATTCTTTGTTTCTCTTGCATGTGAATGATGTTCATTAACCAGTGCATTGTGGGCAAAGTGTTATGCCTCTTCTAATAGGACATAGAGATCTCATAACCAGACCTCTAACAGGACCTTTCCCACATTTTTGTAAGTTCTCTTCAAAGATCAGGAGCAAGAATAGGATGGATCCTCGAAGATTGAAGACTTCACAAGGCAATGATGGCTATGACCTTCTCTCCCCATCTTTAGATGCATAACATTTTTCATATATTTGCATATGTTTAGCTATTACCCACGACTTGTGTGGGACATTTGATCTATCATTCCTTCATTCAATGCAATGTTTATCCTTTTTGTATTTCAATTTGTAAATGAATAATCATTGTAGTGAATGAAATACTTATCTCTCCTATGAATGTTCTGCAATGCAATGAATGATCTAAAAATCTTTTCTTTCTTGAACAAGTGAACTGCAAACCTCATGCATCCCTTGTACTATCACAATTGAACTCCTTATAAAATCAATACATGTAAAGGCTTAAGCAAGGCATAAATAAATTGAAAAATTTGACCTTAAAATGAACAATATACCAGCTCTACCAATTTTTGAGCTGTGGTGAAAAAATGGTAACACAATGATAATTAGAACTTTTATAATGACAATGAATAATGGTCACAATGAAAAAATACAAAATAAGTTATCATGTTTGGTGATTTGCATGACTTTAGGAGCTCCAATTTCAGGAAATTCATCATTTTCCTTGTTTATTAAGATATGATAGACCATGATCAATGTCATCATAAATAGGACAAAAATCATTAAGGTATGATAGACCAAAAACCTGTCCCAAAAAGCACTCAAATTCGTTGAATTGACAACATTAAGATCATGAGTAAACTCCCCTAATTCTTCCTTCTGTTCATGTTTGAGCATTTCCTAGGCTAGGATAGTATCATGGAGGTCTCTAAAATACTTTTGAACTCATCCAAATGCACAAATATCATGCACCTCTCCTTGTGGTGAAAGACTAGCTTGATTTATACCCATTTTCTCAACCAAATCAGCAACTTGTTCTTCATGTTCATGGTTGTTGTAGGTTTGATAAAACTCATTTTTATGATGTCCAAGTTGTTCTAGACATACATAAGGTTCATAACTTCTGAAAAATCAATCTGTAGTTAATTTTCTTGACCCATGGAAAAAGTTATAACCGCTGCCCCAAAGTCTAGAGGAAGACGTGTGAAGACAAAAATATGACTTGAATGAAGCTCTTTCAGAGTAGTTTCAAATTGGGCATGGAGTTTACCTTCATGGACCACGGTAGATGTTGTGATGACTATTTTTAAGTTTCAAACCACCTTCACATACCTTATAACATCCAAAAAATGTGCATAACTCTTCATGTTCAATGGTTGTCCATGACTAGCTGGGCATGGCAGTCTTCCTAGGACAACAAGGTGACATTTTGGCACAAGATCATATCATTATCCTAGTAATGCATCACCAAAGGACTTATTCATCATAACGTGGGATCTAGGACAACAATAATGAAGGTTTCAAGATGGAAATGATGCCATGGATGCCTCTAAACTTATGATAGTCCTATTGTTGATTTATTTGTGACAGTCTTCTAGGGTAGTCTACATTGTATTTTGCATACTAATTTGGCTATCAAGATTGTTCTTTTGATGAGAGGACCATGAGTTAGGTGTATGAACAATCCCTAAACAATAAATGATAATAATCTAGAAAAACATGAGATCAAGCAAATGTATAACCATTTTTACGATAGTCATATCTATGATAGTCTTATGCAACATTTGCATGGTAGCACCTTTAAAGTTTGCACAAGGATAGCTTCTTCAACTCAATGATAAGACCTTGGACCATTTTCTATGCTATGATTGCTATAATTAATTAGTAATTATTGGGATAAGGTGCCATTAACCTTGTAAATCCCAATATTGTATTTATTCCATTTATTATATGTAATTTGTAATCACCCATGAGGAGATGTAATAGTTTCATTGATAGTGGTAATTTCAGAGTAACTAGAGGTAATTATGGAGTGACTTTTATTGTTAGAAAATGTAAAAACTCAAAGTAAATGAGGGTAGGCATGCTCTCTCGAGGAATATACTATTTTTGGCATGTATGGCAACTGTCATAATGTTTGGTAAGTGAATCTATGATAGCTACAAGTTGTCATAAGATTATGAGATTCTATGACACATATGACGGATATGTTAGTTATATATTTGCTATATTTAGCCCAAGGTTCCTATCTTGGAAGGATACTCTTTTGTGGAATCTATGACAGTTATGGCATGTCATAAGATGTTGTAAGAGGCCAGATTTAGTCATGGGCCCCCAACCTTTGCATGGCTATTTTTGGACAAGTGTAAGATGCTTGTAAGATTGTAATTAATGTTTACAGGTTGGAGAATCTTAGGAGAGAGAAGGTGAATTCCTAGGAGGATTTGGAAAACATTTCTATAAGTATTTGCCATGTATTTGTTTCTGCAATATAGATTTTAGGTACTCAGGTGATGTCGGAATGTTGTTGGATTGAAGACTTGTGGAGAGAGTTGTGAAGTTGATGTATTTTATAGATTAATACAAACTTGTGCCTCTTTCCTGGTGGATTTTCTTTACCCACAAGGGTTTTCTCCATGTAAACCCTGTGTCATTGTGTTGAGTTCTTCATGTTTGACATATTTTCTATAGTGGGTTTTATGTTTTATTACAATCTCCATTGTTAATGCATACTTACGATTGCTGAAATTTATCTTGAATCGGATTTCCATTGAAAGAGTGTTGCTTTCATTTCTAACATTTGGTATCAGATCCTGGCTAGTTTTAACTCTTGGGTGGTAGTGTGGAAGCTGTAGCTATAGTGGGAGTTTTGTTTGTGTTTGTTTTGCAGATCATGTGTTGTTATTATGGTTGGATCCACTGTTGCATCAACCTCTCGATTGGACATTGAAAAGTTCAGCAGAATGGGGTATGAGTTGTGGAAGCTAAAAATGGAAGATTTGCTAGAAGAAAGAAACTAATGGTTGGTTGTTCAAAAAGAGAAGAAACTTGACGATGTCTCTCAAGATGAGTGGGATAGACTGGATAAGAAGGCACTGGGAACCATCTGGTTGTGTCTTTCAGACTCTATCCTATTGAATGTCACAAAGGAGGAGACCACACACAAGTTGTGGAATTGGTTGGGTGAGATCTATCAAGCCAAGAGTATGGTAAATAAATTTTATTTAAAAAGAAAATTGCTTTCCATGAAAATGTGAGAAGGTGAATCAGTTGCAGAGCATTTAAATTCTTTTAATTTGTTATTGAGTCAGCTTGATTCAGTAGATGTTGAGGTTAGTGAGGAAGATAAATGTATCTTACTTCTTTGTTCTTTACCTGAGCCTTGGGAGAATGTTATCCTTGCTATCACTACTAACCTTGCGGATCCGAAGTTGGATGCTCTTGTTTCAGTGCTACTATCACAAGAATTGAGGAAGAAGAGTTTAGATAGTTCAGGGGATGCTCTCAGTGTTAGGGGAAAGTCTAAGGAAAGGGGACCTAAAGGAGATCAGAAAGGGGCTAAGGACAAGTCCAAGGGCTAGTCTAAGACTCTTGGTAAAAAGAACAGAGTTAAGTGTTGGAACTACAGTAAAAGGGGACATGTGAAGGAGTGCAGAAACCCCAAGAAATAGTGGGAGAGTGCTTTGGATAAGTCCTCAAATGTAGGTGAAGAAGTTTTACTTTCTACATGTAATCTTGTTTCTAATGATCATTGGTTGGTTGACTCAGGATGCTTGTTTCATATGACCCTGCATAAGGAATGGTTCTCCACATATGAAGAATATGATGGAGGTAATATCCACCTTGGTGACAACTCTTCATATCCAATTGTCAGGAAAGGAAAGGTATTGGTGTGTTTCAGTGATGGGAGGATTAAAACCCTCCCTGGTGTTTTGCATGTTCCTAGATTAGCTAGAGATCTAATTTCAGTTTCAAAGTTGAATGATTTGGGAGTGCGTGTGACATTTGACAAGCATGGTTGCAGATTGGTGAGAGGGAACTTGGTGGTAGCGAAAGGGAAGAGGTTTAGGAACTTGTTTAAGCTTGAAGCCACTACAGTTTGTAATGCCTCCTATGTATCTGAGGCCACTACTAAAAATACATGTATGTTGTGGCACCGTAGATTGGGCCACACAAGTAATAATGTATTAAAAACTATTAAGAATAAAAATTTGTTGGATGGTTTCTCCTATTTTGATGAGCACTTTGATTTCTATGAGCATTGTGTGTTTGGTAAACAAAACAGAAAATTATTTCCTTTAGGAAGCAATAGAGCAAAAGAGAAGTTAGAAATTTTTCATACGGATGCGTTTGGACCTGTGGATAATGAATCTATCAGAAAATCTCATTATTTTGTAACCTTCATTGATGATGTATCCAGATTTACATGGATTTATTTTATGAAGCATAAATCTGAAGTGTTCACTAAGTTTAAGGAATTCAAAGTCTTAGTAGAGAACCAATTAGGTTTTAAAATAAAAATATTAAGATCTGATAATGGAGGGGAATATTGCTCTAAGGAATTTGATGAGTTTTGCAAGCATGTAGGTATAATCAAACAAAAGACAACTCTGTTTATACCATAACAGAATGGTGTTGCAGAAAGGATGAACCAAACAATTATGGAAAGAGCCAGAAGTATGCTTAGTGATGCACAGTTGGATAAATACTTTTGGACAGAGGCTATATGTACTGCTTACTACTTGATAAACAGATCTCCTTGTAAGGCTCTTGATTTGACACTTTATGAAGTGTGGATAGGTAAGAAACCTTCTATTTCACATTTAAGCATTTTTGGCTGTGAGGCTTTTGTTCATGTGCCTCAGGAAAAGAGATCTAAGTTGGATCCAAAAGCTGAAAAGTGTACATTTATTGCATATGGTGATACTGTTAAAGGTTATAAGCTTTGGAATCCACTAACCCACAAGATTATCTTTTCTAGAGATGTTATTTTTAGGAAACTTAGTGTTGATTGTCAAGAACATTAAGAGGGGGGGTGAATCAATGTTCTATAAATCTTTTCTTGAACTTTTACTTTCAACCATTTCAAAAGAATAATCAAATAGAAGTAAAATATACAAATAAACAACATCCATAAAAGCATGACACATAACACCAAGATTTACATGGAAAACCCCAAAAGTGAAAAACCACGGAGAGGATTAGCTCTCATAAATATATTGCAATCTTTACAGAAATGATGTTTAGGCTTGGTCACTCCATAGGCCTAGAACATGTTGGCTTACAACCATGAAGTACAACTAAGTTTAGCAGGCTCATTGCCTCAACCCTAAACCTAGCACGATTACAATGAGGGTTGTTAAACCTTGAGGGCTGTTAAACCCTACTGGAGGCTCACTACTGGCTTACTGCCTTGATGAAAAAATATGCTTCCACTCAGATCATACATGATAATTGAATATTGCTTAAGCATCTACCGCTATGCCAGGGTGTAGTCATTTAACACCTGTATTCTAAATCCCAAGTCTTCCTCGCTGTTGATCCTTTTGTTGGATTTAGGACAGATAACTAAGAGGGGGGTGAATCATTTATCACCAAAATCCTGTTCCTTATTCACTTTAAAACCTTCTTATATTTCAACAGCATATCAATGATTCAATCATGAAAGCATAATGTAATAATTCAAGAGCAGAAACAAATTCAACACATATAACACCAAGATTTTAACATGGAAAACTTAGTTAGGGGAAAAACCATGGGGTGACTAACCCAAGATTGTATTCTTTGTCAAAAGAATAAGAAGAATAAAATGGCACTTGCTAGTTAGGGCTCATTGCCTGAGCACATTGCTCACAAGAGGCCCACTGCCTATAGGAGACACACTGTCTACAGAAGAATATGAGTAGTATTACATACTTGAACTAGAGATTAGCATATTTACTATGCTTGAGTTAGTTCTATTTAAGCTCAACAGCTCTGCTCTGCTTTTCACTCCTCTTCACTACCACCTTCCCATCATGACCACGGATATAATTGAATGACTTCACAACTCTTATTTATACATGGCATCGACTTTGGAATGATCAACAAAGCCAGTACAACATACACTTATTTTATTATAGAGCAATTACAAAAATACAACTTGACTTATTATAAAAACTTCATACACATCACTACACTATTAGCCACACATAGCTGGGACTTCAATCTTCTTCGAGGAACACGCCATGCTTTAGAAAACATCTTCAAGATCATCCACAACATGCACAAATCATCTGGTCAGTTGAGACTAGGAAGAACACCATCATTTGAAGGTAAATCTTCAATCACGAGTTCAATCTTCAATGTGGATGCTAACACAAACTGGACATAATCTAGAGACCCCCACAAGTTTGCTTGAATCACCAAGAACATCCGTACCACTTCTACTTACTGTAATCATTTGCATCTTCATCCGAAGGCTCAAGAACACAGTCGGCCGTCTCTGTCACATTAGAAGGATTACTTTTGGACCTCCAAACCATGAACCAATTGAGTTGTCAATTCACATTAGCCTCCCAAACATGCCACTAGATCTGCAGAACATGATATTGTATTTCTAGATCTCACTGGACATATTTGTGTCACTCTGCCACCTCTGAACAGTTGCCAGAACCAGTTTTACTCTCATGGCCATAACTCCTCCACATTTTCATGTGGACCTCTCAAATCTTGACTGGATCATCTTCAGACATATATCTACAAACCCTTTGATGCACATTCTCTGATCTTCATCTAGCTGGGATGTTCACTTCATAGAGCTTCACTATCTTCACTATCTTCATTATTCTTCTCTATTTCTGATAGGACTAATTTTCTCAATATCCTCAGCACACAAATCATCCAATCCTTGACATTAATGCAATAGGAGTATGTTGACATCAATGACAACATCAGTTAGGCCCATACTTGCAACAATGTCCCCCTTTGTCATTGATGGCAACATATGATGTGAAAAATTGTTTTAACCATCAAGACAAGAACTTCTCCTCACTGACTGGCATAGCTCCCTCTATCAATATCAACCATTCACATGTCTTCTCTTCCTTTACTGCTCCCCTTTGATCAAAAACCACTTTTTATTTTTCACATGTCTTCTCTCCCCCTTTGACATCAATGGCAAAGGACACATACTTGCAACCACTTCTCATATTTAAGAATCATACTGATTGCTCCCCCTGAGTAGTAGCCTCCTAACATCAATCTAGATCACAAGATATGACTGTGGGGTCCATCGGACTGATGCACATCAGTGTACCTTAATTTAGAACTGGAGGGGTAATAACCCCTAACTTCTCCCTGAGATACTCAAAAGAGTCCTTAGGTAGAGGTTTAGTAAAAATATTTGCAATCTGATCCTTTGAGGGCACAAACTCCAATATGACTTTATTCTTGTTCACCTGCTCTCTCAAAAAGTGAAACTTGATGGATATATGTTTTTTCTTTAAATGCAACACCAAATTTTTTGATATGTTTATTGCACTTGAATTATCACAGAAGATTGTGATAGGTTCTTCATACTCCATTCTGATATCTCTTAGCATTAGCTTCATCCACAATACTTGAGTGCAACTGCTTGCTACTGCAATATACTCTGCTTCTGCAATGGACATAGATATTGCCTCTTGTTTCTTGCTTAGCCAAGAAACCAATCTTTTTCCCAAAAAGAATGCACCACCACTGGTACTCTTCCAGTCATCCACATCTCCTGCCCAATCAACATCTGTATATGCATGAAGAGAGAAATCATGATCCTTAGGATACCATAATCCATACTTAACTATTCCCTACAAATATCTGAGAATTCTCTTGATTGCCATGACATGAGACTCTCTAGGATTAGCTTGGAATCTGGAAACAAGACCAATAACATTCATAATATCAGGTCTAGTTTGAGTAAGGTAGAACATGTTGATAACTGAGAGGGGGGGTGAATCAGTTATCCTAATTCTACTTTCTGAACTTTCTTAATAATCAATGCAGTATTAATTCAAATAAGAAAACATAATCATGAAATGAAGATACACATTAAACAATATTTTTGATGTGGAAACCCTGTTAAGGGAGAAAACCACGGGGTAATTAACCCAAGATTGTATTCTCTGTTAGAAGAATGGAAATACAAAATGACACTTGCCAATTAGGGCTCACTGCCCGAGCACACTGCTCACAAGAGGCACATTGCCTACAAGAGACTCACTATCTACAAAAAGAGTGTTATACAATACTTGAACTAATTGGGAGCATCTACATATGTTGGAGTTCAGTTCCGGTTAGGCTCAGTACACTGATCTGCTACACTTCATCTTTCCTCTTCTCTTATGCTGCTTTCCTTTCACATACCGGACCTTCCTTACTACTTTCGCTCTGCTCTTCTACTTTTTTGTACATCACCACCAACAACAACACTTCTCACAACTAAATTCATCTTGTATATATATCTGCACAAGTGATTTCATCACCTTTCAAGTCGGCATCCGGAATAGTCAATCTTTTCATAAACTCTAATCTGTCAGCTGAATCCTTGCATAATAAGTAATGTGGATCAAGCATATACTTGTAGAAGTCATCAATCATATCAGCCAAACATAACTTATGCCTTAAGAACCTTTTCCATCATCAGCAACACATCTGGAATAATGTCTGATGTTCTGCCAGTCAGTTCTTCCTCTGTTCACACTGTCACTTGAGAACCTGACACTCAAGCATTCATATCTCTTTATCCTTTCCACACCAGAGGCTCAAACCTTGGAATCTATCAGTCAAGATACTCCTCTTGACTTTCCCAAATCTGTACTTCACCAAGACACTTCCTCTGAAAGATCCAGACCTGTCTGTCGGACCTCACCACATGCTCTATTCTTGTTTACTGGACCACAACATTCTTCACTCTGACTTTCAGTAGAGACATACCATGTCCTGGGGATGTGTGGGATGAACTTTGTTGCCATCAATGACAACAATCATGAATCCATATAGTGTCTCTTGCCAACAATCTCCCCCTTTGGCATTGATGGCAACACTTAGTGAAAAATAGCTAAGTGTTTACGCTATGCTCTCCATTGGCTGATGCTCTATTTTTATATACATTTTTCGGAGCTCCCCCTTAGCTGGATTCCTCATTTTCACTGCTCCTCACTCCCCCTTTGACATCAATGGCAAAGGGTAGGGTCCGTACATCAAAATTTTAAAAAATTTAACTATACTTAGCCATATATAGCATACTCACACAAACTGAAGAATGTTTGCAAAAGATGTCTTCAATTGGACGAATTCTGCAGCCCAACTTTGCTTCATTCTATCCAAAATTGAGATGTGACCACTCAACAGGAACGCAAAAGCTTCTGCCCTCTTAAGATCTGTTGGATCATTGGTTTGGGTGGTATTCTGAGCATCACTTATGGCCTCTAACTTAGGGATAATGATCCTTCTAAGTTCACCCATCCGGCTAATTATGTTCTTCCTTTCCTTCTCAAAATTCTTTATTACATTTGTGATTGCAATAGTTTGACACTCTTGATTTACTATGGAGGATGAGAGAGGATCAAAACTTTGAGACAAACTTAATAGTTTATCCTCTTGCTCTTTTACTTTCTTCTCAATATCTTTGGTCACTGTGGGCCAAGATAAGCAAAATTTGTACATATTTCTGCCATCTTTAAGAGCATTTTCCAAGCTCTTTATCCCAATGTTCATATTTCTCCTATCATTAATTATCAAACTCTGTACTTTAGAGAATCTTTTATCCAAAAATTCCTTCTAGACCTTTTCTTTAGTTGACTTCTCTAGAGAATCAAAATGTGTACTAACACTGCTAACTAGAGTTTTGAGATTACCAGAAGAGGAGGCTGTGGGATCCTTCTAAAAAGATGGCATGATCTTTTCCAAAATTCTGGATGCTACCTCTATAAGCTCACAGTCTTCCATGTGAGATTTCAGTAGTTTCTCTTTGGCCTTCACATTGGCAAATGAGGATATCTTCATTGTTTGCACTGGAGATGGAGAGTCAAAGTCTAGTGGCCCTTTTAATGGATCTGGTTCATCAATCTCCATAGTTGCTTTTGTCAAAAAGTCCTTGACTGATTCTGTAGTGTCTCTTGCTGGAGACAGATTTTTCTTTTCTTCTGCAGTCACAAAACTATCTTTGGGAGCTTTCTCCCCTTCCACAACTTTCACACTGATATCTTCTTTTCCCTTCACCCCTGCTTCTTTCTCCTTTACTCTTTCTTCTCCTTTGGATCCGGAGTTAGCAGGGGAAATCAGAGGAGTGATGTTAGTCTGTTCATGGGCCACCTCTTTCGGAGTAGAGAATTCCAAGTCCTTAGCTATTTTTGCACCGGTATCCATAACTTCTATTATTTTCTCAGAAGACTCTCCTGCAACACTTGTGGTCGAGGGGTCAGTACCCAAGTCCTCTATAATAGGAAGATTAAATCTTTTAAAGGATTTTCGGAGAATCTCTTCTGTGTCCTTGGCTACCTCGTCAGTCTCACCAAGCATAAGTTGATTCATCCTTGCTTTGCTCCTGAACTCATCCTTGCAATCTTTGAATACCATAGTCATTATCTTGGGATCGATTGAAGGATATAGCTGAATAGCTATCTGTTCTCAGATCTCAAGGTCTTTTGCCATGGCATTAGTCTTTCTCATTTCTAACTCCTTTTCTAGGCTCTTGGGAATAAGAGATATAATTTCAATAAAAGCCTTATTATATATGTTCAGATACTTAACTGTAGCTTCCTACAGGATCTTTTGGTCAGCCTCATTATAATCATCATAGAATTCGGCCATTGGTTGAAGGTTTCCATCCACAGTGACTAATTTGATTACACTTTCTAAAGACAGGGTGGGTTTTTCAACAAATTCCTCTGCCATTTCTTCCTTGTCTTGACCTGTGGAAGGTTTACCGGATCCTTTCTTCTTCTGCTTCTTTATTTCCTTTATCCCCTCATTAGATTCAGTCTCTTCTTCATCCTTTTGACTCGCATAAGACCTTGTTACCTTAGTCTTGGTTCTTTTCTCTGTTTTATCGGATGATCTTGCTTCCAATTTAGATGCCCTTGAGTTTTTGGCAGTGGCAGGTGCAGATCTCTTTGATGATCTGGTCCGGGTGGAGGTTTCTACCGGAGCACTTTCCTTACTTTCCTTTTCTACCTCTTTCTTTTCTTCCTCATCCCTTTGCCTCTTTTCCCTATTGGCATCAAGTGCCTCCTTTGAGATGCCTAAGCCTTTGGCAATTTCTTCAACTTCTTTTCTTACTTTCCTCTTCATTTCTGGTTGTCTGAGTTCCACATGAACTTTTACACTTAGCTCTTCAAAGGTTCCAAACCTTTCTGCCTTTGGATCCTTTGGCTAACTTAGCATGTGTTGAACATGTAGCTCCACAATTTGTTCATCAACTTCATACCCCATAGGCATGATCCACACAGTTCTTGGTTCTACTGCCTCCATTAGGCACTGATCAATGTCTACCATGAAGCACACTGTATCCTTGTATTTCTCAACTACTAATTTGGGGATTCTTTCTCTAATTTGCATTGTATTTTGAAAGTGCTTGAAGTAACCCCACAGATCTATATTCCTTGCCTTGGCATCCCCAAGTTCATGTAAGTAATCTCTGATCTGAATTGCTACCAGTTTGTAATTTTGCCATACCCATCCATTTGATCCAGGAAGCTCATTCATGAAGTAGAAGAATAGACATAATATTAGTCCACCATATTTAAAAGAGTTCTTCTTGTCCTTCTTAATCTTTTGTAAGTTTTCCATCAGTTGGTTTAGAAGGAGTTCACAGAGGTCATAATTTGTATTTTTCCTCAGTATTTCATAAGCAGTATACATAGTTGTTCCAGGTACTAAATTCTCCCTACTGGACTGATATAACTTATAACCAATTATCATAGATGCAAACTTGATATCCAGATTAGAGATATCTTCTATGGTCATTGCTCTCTTATCAAATTTTGATCCGTGGCCTCACTCACAGTCTGGTTTTTGATAGATTTGAGAACTGGTATTCCTTCAGATGAATGTAAGCCAGTTACTGCCCTAATTGCCTCCTTGGTAATTTTGCAAGGTCTGTTCAGCCATAGAAAGTTGTCATGTACCCTACTCAACACATACCGGACCCATTCATCTTCTTCAAAGCAGGGGAAATGAATGAACTAATCAAAATGTTTCTTCTGGATGCCCTTATATTTTGGTTTGAGCTCAAAAGCATCATCTATCAATTGTTTGTGATAGATGTCTCTTAGTTTGAATTCCCCAAACTCTTCAATATTTGCATGTATGTAAACCCTAATGTCTTCTGTGTGCAAAACACCATGCGACACTAGAGAATGCTCCTAGGGGATCTACCTCCAATGATTTGTAAGGATGTTTCTTAAACTCAGGGCGAGCCCTATCAGAGATTTTTACAATATTTAGAGAGAGATATTTGATAATGAAGAATACCTTTTGCGCCTTTCAGTTTCACGGATTTGGCTAGATCAATTTCTGGATGAATTAACTTCTACAAATGATCTTTGATGAACTTGAGGAGTTTTGTTATAGAGCTTCACTTTTCATTTCTTCTTGAATGTAGAATGAACAAGTGATTAATGAGAAAACCCTTATATTGCTCCGCAAAACCCTAATGTCAAGTTACAATAAATGCTTGACTTAAGTTATTCCGGTTTGCCTTATTTGGATGATTTACAGAACCAGATCAATCCTAATCTTTAAACATCATGCAGATTTTCCAAATCTTAACCATAGTTTGTTTGGATGTTTCTCTTATGAACCCTTCAATCCGTAACTCTTCTTGTGCCATTTCTGGCACCAATTGACTGGCTAGGGGAACAAGGTTTTCTTTGTGTCTCCCCCTGAGCCAGAGCTCACCTTTTAATTTTTGGAAGGAATATCAGCACCAGAGTCTAGTGTGGATCTATCCTCTACATTCTCTATACTTTTCTTCACCCAAATCTTGTTCATCTCACTTTTAACTTCATCCGCATTCACTTTTTGTTTACCCTTATCTTGATTCTGATTATGATATATCGGACCTCTTTTGTCCTGATTCTTTCTTCTATAGAATTTTGCACTATGACCGGATCTATTGCAGATTTGGCAAACAACATTTCTTTGTATATTTGACTGATATCCTCTTGATCTGCATTGATTAGCCATATGACCTATTCTGTTGCATGCAAAGCATCTACCATTGAATGATCTGTTCATTTGCATATTTCTGCATTCATGAGATTTGTGACCATACCTTTTGTAGTTAAAACACTGTCTGGAGAAGGATGAATTAGTCTAATTCATTCTCTTTCTGCACTGATTAGCTTTATGACCAAAGTTATTGCAGTTGTGGCAGTATCCATTGAAGGATGGATATCTTTGAGCATTAGGCTATCTTACCGGAGGTCTTCTAGGCCTGTTCCTTGGATTTTCTGATCCAAAATTCTTCTGACCAGATTTGGAACTTTCTCCTTTCTCATATCCCAAACCACACTTGTCATCTACCTTCTTTTGACTTCCAAGAAGAACTTCAAGTTGAGCAGAACTTATCTTGAATTTCTCTTTATATTCATTTGCTGTTTGAAGATCCCTTTTGAAAGAGACAATTTGATCCTTAAGTTTTTCTTCATTATCTTTAGCATCTTCAAGATCAGATTCAAGATGTCTAATAATTCTATCCATCTGGTGGCAATCTTCTGATTTCTCCTTGAGAGATTGTCTTAGATTATCTTCAGTTTTTCTTTTCTCTTCAATTTCTTGGATAAACTTCATAACTCCTGATTCCATTTCATGTCTTACCATAATGATTTATTTTGATAACTTTTCACATAACTTGGTTTTCTCCTTCAGCTCTTCATTTGCATTATTTGCTTCATCTTGACTTGCCAATTGTTGAAGCAGCTCCTTTCTCTTTTTCATAGAGAGACTTAATTTATCTTTTAGTTCTCTCATGAAATCATCAGCCTGTTTGAGTCTTTCCTTTAACTCATTGACTTCAGAGTTTGATTGTTCAAGATCATCAAGGGCAGTCTTGAGTTGCTTCCTTAAACCATATGCATCCAGTTGGATTCCCAGATCTTCCTCAAGCTGTTAGACTCTGTTAGGAGGAACTTGGCTCTAATACCAATTGTTGATAACTGAGAGGGGGGTGAATTAGTTATCCTAATTATTTCTACTTTCTGAACTTTCTTAATAATCAATGTAGTATTAATTCAAATAAGAAAACATAATCATGAAATGAAGATACACATGACACAATATTTTTGACGTGGAAACCCTATTAAGGGAGAAAACCACGGGGTGATTAACCCAAGATTATATTCTCTATTAGAAGAATGGAAATATAAAATGGCACTTGCCAATTAGGGCTCACTGCCCGAGCACACTGCTCACAAGAGGCACACTGCCTACAAGAGACTCACTGTCTATAAAAAGAGTGTTATACAATACTTGAACTGATTGGGAGCATCTACATATGCTAGAGTTTAGTTTCGGTTAGGCTCAGTACATTAATCTGCTGCACTTCATCTTTCCTCTTCTCTTATGCTGCTTTCCTTTCACATACCGGACCTTCCTTACTGCTTTCGCTCTACTCTTCTACTTTTTCGTACATCACCACCAACAACAACACTTCTCACAACTAAATCCATCTTGTATATATATCCGCACAAGTGATTTCATCACCTTGCAAGTCAGCATCCAGAATAGTCAATCTTTTCATAAACTCTGATCTGTCGGCTGAATCCTTGCATACCAAGTAATGCGGATCAAGCATATACTTGTAGAAGTCATCAATCACATCGGCCAAACATAACTTATGCCTTAAGAACCTTTTCCATCATCAGCAACACATCCAGAATAATGTCTGATGTTCTGCCAGTCAGTTCTTCCTCTATTCACACTGTCACTTGAGAACCCGACACTCAAGCATTCATATCTCTTTATCCTTTCTACACCGGAGGCTCAAACCTTGGAATCTATCAGTCAAGATACTCCTCTTGACTTTCCCAAATCTGTACTTCACCAAGACACTTCCTCTGAAAGATCTGAACCTGTCTGTCGGACCTCACCACATGCTCTATTCTTGTTTACCGGACCACAACATTCTTCACTCTGACTTCCAGTAGAGACATACCATGTCCTGTGAATGTGTGGGATGAACTTTGTTGCCATCAATGACAACAATCATGAATCCATATAGTGTCTCTTGCCAACAGAACAGTCCTCCAATCATTGATCTATACTTTTTCTGATCAGCCTTAGGGGATTCATCATCTTTCCTTAGCTTACATCCAGTTGCCTTGGGAGTAGTCATTACCTTTCAATCTTCCATCCCAAATTTCTTCAACAATTCTTTCACATATTTGGTCTGTGATATGAAGATTCATTTCTTTGTTTGAGTGATTTGCAAACCCAAGAAGAAATTTATTTCCCTAAACATAGACATCTCAAATTCACTTTGCATTTGATTTGCAAAAGTCTTGCACATACTATCTTTCCCTCCAAAAATGATATCATCAACAAATACTTCAACAATCAAGATATTTTCATGATCAATCTTAAAATATAGATTACTGTCAGTAGTACCTTTGTTGAAACCAATCTTCAAAAGATGTTTGTCCAATATTTCATACTAGGCTCTTGGGGCTTGTTTGAGTCCATACAATGCCTTCTTCAACTTGCAGACCATATCTCCATGATCAAACAATTGAAATCCATCCAGTTGCTCAATGTATACCTCTTCTTCCAAATCACCATTTAGGAAAGTAGACTTGACATCTATCTAATATACCTTGAAATCTCTAAAGGAAACAAAGACAAGAAATAAACTGACTGCTTCAATGCTTGCCATCAGAGCAAAAGTTTCTTCAAAGTCAACTCCTTCTACTTGAGAATAACCCTTACAAACTAATCTGGCTTTGTTTCTTACTACTTCACCATCTTCATTCAGTTTATTCCAGAAGACCCACTTAGTCCCAATCATATTTTTGTCCTTAGGTCTAGAAACAATATCCCAAGTGTGATTCTTTTCAATCTGCATCAATTCTTCCTCCATTGCTTTAACCCAACTTTCATCATTGCATGCTTCACTTACTGTTTTTGGTTCAATCTTTGAAATCAAACAATACTTCACTGAATCTTGAGCAATTTTTCTTCTTGTTTGAACACATTTTCTTCTATCTCCTATGATCTGATCTTCATAATGATTCAATCTTACATACCTGGGAATTTTGGAATTCTCTTGCACTTCTAATTCTTGGATAGGTTCATCCAAACTTGTCTCTTCTTCTTGTATTTCAGGATTCTCTGGATCAGTCTGAATCTAAACTGGAGTTGGGACTTGTTCTCCTTGATCTGAGACATCATTTTGATCATTTACTTCATACTCATAATACCTTGAGGGACTTTCCATGCATTCATCAACCTTCACATTTGTACTTTCTACAATCTTTCTCAATCTCTTGTTATAACACTGGTATGCTTTGTTTTGAGTAAAATATCCCAAGAATATTCCTTCATCACTTCTAGCATCAAACTTGCCAAGGTCTTCATCTCTTTTGATATAGTATTTACTACCAAAAACTCTGAAATACTTCACAGTAGGAGTGATGCCAAACCAAATTTCATAAGGGGTCTTACCAGTATTGCCTCTAATTTGTACTTGATTAAGAGTATAGATAGCAATGCTTACAACTTCTCTCCAATAGATCTAAGGAACATTTGCTTCCATCGTCATGGTCCTAGATGCTTCCTGAATGGTCTAGTTCTTTCTCTCCACTACTCCATTCTGCTATGGAGTCCTTGGAGCAGATAACTATCTCTTTATCCTATGTTTCTCACAGAAAGTTATGAACTCTCCAGATGTGAATTCTCCACCTCTATCAGACCTGAGGCATTTTATGTTTATGTTAGTTTCATTCTCTACCATAGCCTTGAATATTTTGAACTTCTCAAGTGCTTCAGATTTATCTTTCAAGAAAGTCACCCACATCATTCGGGAGTGATCATCAATTAGCAACATGAAATATCTATCTCCTTGCAGACTCCTGGTTCTTGCCAGACCACAGAGATCAGTGTGCACCAATTCTAACAATTTGGTTGAAGATTGTTCCTTACTTTTGAATGTGACTCTGTTCTGCTTACCCAACTAACATTCTTTGCACAAACTATTAGTAGGTTTCACCAGTCTTAGAAGATCTCTTACAGCCTGAGTGTTGCTTATCTTGATGATATTATCAAAATTCACATGACACATTCTTCTATGACACAACCAACTCTGAACAATTTGAACAAATAAGCAACTTTTTCCAGTACCAACCAAGTGGAAGATGTTACCTTTTGTCTGTGTACTAGATGCAATCTCAGTTCTAGAGCTTTCAAAGATCTTGCATTTTCCATTTTTGAATTGGAGATCATAGCCTTTGTTCATCAACTGTCCAACATGAAGAAGATTATGCTTCAGAATTTCAACATACAGAACGTCACTAGTTTTTTTTTCCATCAAAAGAAATGGTTTCTCTACCTCTAATTCTACTAGTAGAATTATCTCCAAACTTTACGACTCCACCTTCATATGTTTCCAAGCTTAAGAACTTACTCTTGTCACTAGTCATATGGTGAGAGCATCGACTATCAATAACCCATTCATCATTTTCTTCAACCTGAGAAACCAAAGAAATTTCTATCATCTTATGATTGGCAGATTCAATAGGCATTGGATCTTCTTCTTTGATGGCAATAAACACCCAGTCACTTCTGAGTTTGTTTCTTATCTCAGATTCATCATCTGTTACTCCATCATCATCTTCTTGAACATAGTAACACTTATTTGGAAATCTTGATCTATTAGGGCTTGGCTTTGAAAACCTTTTCGGACATCTTGAGGCAAAATGGCCAATCGTATTGCAGCAAAACATTTGAAAGGTAATTTTCCTTCATACTTACTAGATCCTCTTGGCATTTTCTTTGCAATAAGGGCTTCAAGTTGTTCAACTTCTAACTCATCTTCTTCCAGATCTTTTGATGAAGGGGGTAAATCATAAAACACACAACATAAATTGCAAATAGAAAATAGAGATGTTCTTTTATTTATTTGGACAACACATTACATTATAGAAGCTTGGTACAATCAGAGGATAAATCCTCTATTGGCTGCAAAACATTACAGCTTTCCTAACCTCAAGACTTTGGAATCTTTAGCCTTCTGTAACCCCAAATCAGTTAGGGTTTTTGTTTTCCCACCTATTCTTGACTCTAGACTTTCCCCCTTAACACTACTACTACCCAGGGTTCCCAAAAATGGTTACTAATAGCCTTTTCGGCGGCCAATAACCTAATTTTGAAATTTGCATCTCCCTCCAAAAAAAGGTCAACTTCTGGGAGCCATAACTTTTGATCTGGGTGTCCGATTGACAAACTGTTTTATGCGTCAGAAAGCTCGCAGAGTGCTCTACACGCTAGAAACTCACTCTACTAGTTCTGGCCATTTTCAGGCCCGTACGGGGCTGTTTAGTGCCTCAAACCTGAGTTTGAATAATTTTCAGGCATTTTTCAGGAAACAAAAACTTTAATATCTTTCAACTCGCAAATGATCTTTACGTGATTCCTTTGCCAAAGGTCTTATTTTTCATTTATGAAGCTTCCTATAAATTTTCACTTCATTCTGTGTCCAAATGCAAACTTTCTAAAAATAGTAGGTTGCTATTTTTAGCAGTTTGGAAAAACTGAAAGTTCTACATCATTATTCAAGTGATTATGGAACCAGAACCACAAATTTTGAAAAGAACATCAAAATTTTTGAAACACATCTTTTTTTGGGTGATGCAAGATTGCCCTTACACCACTAGATGCTCCTGCATCAGACACCCAAGGTAATTTGAGAAGTGACCCTATCACGTCTCATGTGTTTGTGTGAGGAAAACCAAAATGGTCAACCTCTACCTTAGACAACCAAGAAGAGTCTTCAATAGGCCTTCCTTTCCATTTCACTAGATATTCTTCATATTGCCTATTCTGAGTACTTCTTCCCACATGGCTATCCAAGATCTCTTCTATCTCCTCGATTGAAGTAGATGCCAGAATACTCCACTGTTCTTTTGTTGGTCCATCCTCTGTTCCACCTTCATGATATTATAATAAGTCAGTAATGTTAAAAATAGGGAAAATCTTGATCCCACTTGGCAGCTCTACCTCATATGCATTTCTTGAATCATGTTTCTTCAAAATTCTGCATGGTCCAAATTTCTTCATTTGCAACTTATTGTATGTTATCACTGGGAATCTTTATTTTCTCAAGTGAACCATGACTTCATCTCCTACCTGGAATTCTTTATATCTCTTCTTCTGATTTGCCTTAGCCTTGTACTAAATATTCATCTTATTAATGTGCTTTTTCACCTCTTCATGCAAATTCTTCAGCGTCGGCACTTGTCTTTTCTCCTTTGTCCATATTCCTTAACTCTGAAGCATTTCTTAGACTATTCCCATATACAATTTGGAATGGTGATTTACTAGTACTCCTTTTGACAAAATTCTTGTAAGAAAATTCTGCCTATGGTAAAATCAAATCCCATCCCTTGGGCTTATCTCCTACTAAGCATCGTAGCAGGTTACCCAAACTCCTATTCACCACTTCGGTCTATCCATCAGTCTGTGGATGGTGTGTAGAACTAAACTTCAAATTTGTCTTCAACTTCTTCCACAATGTCCTCTAGAAATAACCAACAAACTTGGTATCTCGATATGAAACTATCCTCTTTGGTAGACCATGTAATCTCACCACCTCCCTAAAAAATAATTCATCAATATGAACAACATCGTTAGTCTTCTTGCAAGGAATAAAATGTGCCATCTTTGAGAATTTGTCCACCACCACAAAAATGGAATCATGTCCTCTCCATGTCCTTGGTAAACCAAAAACAAAATCCATACTAATATCATCCCATGGCTTCTCTGGTATAGGTAGTGCTTGATATAGACCTGTATTCTGACTTGCTCCTTTCGCCATCTGACATACTCTACAACTTTGCACAAATTTCCTCACATCCTGCTGCAACTATGGCCAATAATAATTTTTACCAACAATAGCAATGGTCTTATCTCGACCAAAGTGTTCGGCCAATCCTCCACTATGCTTCTCCTTAATCAGGTTCTCTCTCATGGAACTCCTCAAAATGCACAACTGGCTTCCTTTAAACAACATGCCATGGATTACAAAATCTAACCATTTTGTTCTGTCCAAAGTAATAGGTTCCAGACAATCTTTCCAAGCCTTTGCAAAATCTAGATCTTTAGGATACAAACTTTTGAGCTCATTGAACCCAACAACCTCTATCTTCATTTCTGTCAACAAATTTTGCCTTCTATTCAAGGCATCTACAACTCTGTTGGACTTCCCACTCCTATGTTTCAAAACAAAAGTATAGCTTTGCATAAACTCAACCCATTTTAAGTGCCTCTGGTTCAACTTTCCTTGACTATTAAGATACTACAAAGCCTGATGATGAGTATATAAAATAAACTCCTTAGGCAATAGATAATGTCTCCATTTCTTCAAAGCCTGAACTATTGCATAAAACTCTTGATCATAAACATAATACTTTTTCTTGGCATCATTAAGATTCTCATTAAAATAAGCAATGGGCTTACCTTCTTGACACAAAACAGCTCCTATAGCACTACCACTAGCATCACAATCTACTTGAAATACCTTATTGAAATCTGGAAGTGCCAAAACAGGTTGCTCTGTAACTTTCTGCTTCAATGTGTCAAAACTTTTGTCTGCTCCTTTAGTCCATCTACACTCTTTTCTATCCCCCCTCATTGTCTTAGTTAGGGGTGCACAAATGCTACTAAAATTTCTGATAAACTTTCTATAAAAACTTGCCAAACCATGAAAAGATCATACCTCTGTGGCACTCCTTGGTGTAGGCCATTCAATGATAGCCCTTACCATTTTTGGGTCCATCTTAAAACCTTCCTTTGAGACAACAAATCCCAGGTATGCCAACTCCTTTGTAAAACTACATTTCTTTAGATTAATTAGCAACTTCTCCTCCCTCAGCTTCTCTAAAACTCTTATGATATGCATCAGATGCTCATCCCAAGTTTTATTGAAAATCAAAATATTATCTAAATAGACAATAAGAAAACTTCCCAAAAATTCTTTCAGTACCTCATTCATGAGCCGCATGAATGTGCTTAGTGCATTGGTTAGCCCAAATGACATGATTAACCACTCATACAAACCTTCCTTTGTCTTGAAGGCTATCTTCCACTCATCTTCTTCTCTGATATGGATCTAGTGATACCCACTCTTCATATCAATCTTTGTGAAGTACTTGGCTCCACTCAAACAGTCCGTTATGTCATCCATTTTGGGCAATGGAAATCTGTACTTGATTGTGATCTTATTGATGGATCAAGAGTCTATACAAATTGTCCACTCTCCATCTTTCTTTGGTGCTAGTACTGTAGATATTGCATAAGGACTCAGGCTCTCCCTTATCAGTCCCTTACTTAACAACTCGTGGACTTATCTTTTCAACTCTTCATTCTCTACTGGAGTCATTCTATGGGCTACCTTATTTGGCAAACTAGTTCATGGTATCAAATCCATTTGATGACTTATCTTCCTTATTGGTGGTAAACCTTCTGGTACATTATCAGAGATAATATCTTGAAATTATTCCAACATAACTGAGACTTCTACTAGTACATCTTCACATTTCTCTTGACTAATCTTAAGGATCAATGCAAAACAGTGACGCTTATGCTTTATACCCTCCAAAAATTTTCTACCATCTACCAAGCAAATTTTGGCAGTACTACATACCTTTTCTTCCACCTCCTTCAAGGGCTTCAACTTATGGCAAACTCTATCCTTTGTTAGGGAATATGTGTTTGCACGACCATCATGGACAACGCTTCTATCATACTGCCATGTTCTCCCCAATAACATATGACATGCGTCTATCAGTATGATATCACACAGCACCTCATCATGGTAGTCCCCAATCTTGAACTTCACTAAACACTACTCATTGACCAAAGCTTTGTGGTCCTTCTGTAACCATGCAATCTGATATGGATGTGGATGCTTTCTTCTTGTCAACTTCAACTTGTCAACCATCTCCTCTGAAACAAGATTGTCAGTACTTCCACTGTCAATAATAATATCACAACACTTACCTTCACATTTGCACCTTGTGTGGAATAAACTCTTCCTCTGATTGGGTTCTTTGTCCTCATTTAGCAAAGTTCTTCTAACAACTAGGGCTTCTCCCCTTTCAGCATCTTTAGAACTCTCAGACTGCGCATCTTCATCTACATGTGCAACTCGTGCATTAACCTTAGGTCTTCTATTTGTCTTTCCTTGATGTTGCAGACACTTGTATGCTCGATGCCCTTCTTCTCCACTTTAGAAATAGGTTCCTCTGAAACCTCCTCTTCCGGGTCCTTGCCTAGGTCTGCCTCTTCCTCTTCCTCTTTGCTCACCTTTGTTCTAGTCACGAGGGTGGTAGGCATTATCCCCTCTCTAATTTTGACTGGTGCCATCTTCTTTAGTTTTCTTTTGATCTTTATTATGGCCTCGATAGGGTCTTCCACCAGTCCTTCCGCCTTGAGCTTTTCCCCTTTGCTTTCTATCGAATCTTTTATTCAACTTCTCTTCCACCTTCAAGGAAAATTGGTACACATTTTCTATGGTGGTCATTTTGACTAGGTTCGGCTCCTCTTGAATACTTGGCCTCAACCTATTAATGTAATGGGCCACCTTCTATTTGTTGGGTTCTGCATGGCCTGTCCTGATAGTAATTTTATAAAAATCTTTTATATACTCCTTAATAGACTTGTTACCTTGGTTCAGTCCTTCATCTTCTTTAGCAACTCCATCTCATAGTCCACAGAAACGAATTATTTCTTTAGTTTCTCCACCATCTAATCCCATATGGTGATCTTTCCTTTTCCTCTTCTATTCCTCTCTAATTGGACCTCCTTCCACCAAATACTGGCATGGCCTTTCAACTTTGTTTTTGCAAACTTGACCTGATCTAGGTCCTCCACATCTTCATACTCGAAATACTCCTGCATGTCATTGATCCAATCAATAAGCTGTTCTGGATTCAAATCTCCATAATATATAGAAACTTCAATCCTTGGCCTCTTTCCAATCTTAGAAATGGCCCTCAGTAACCTAACTTCTGCAGCTCCTACAACTTCTTGTTCTTCCTCAAATAGCTCTTCTTCAGCTTCATCTTCGCTTTCTTCTCTTGTTCTCAGCTCAAACCCTCTTCATAGCTCCTCTTGAAATGCATCAATTTACCTTTGTAGGGCTCTAAAACCCTTTTCCGTCAAAGCATTCCTCCCAATATGATTTCTTCATGGAGGCATATTGATCTCTGCAGCAAACCCACAACCTCAGGTCCTGGTGCAAACTGCCTCATGGTTGGCGATTTGTCTACACACTTAGGAACCCTTGCTCTGATACCACTTGATGAAGGGGGTAAATCATAAAACACACAACAACATAAATTGCAAACATAAAATAGAGATGTTCTTTTATTGATTTGGACAACACATTACATTATAGAAGCTCAGTACAATCAGAGGATGAATCCTCTACTGGCTGCAACACATTATAGCTTTCCTAACCTTAAGACTCTGGAATCTTCAGCCTTCTGTAACCCCAAATCAGCTAGGGTTTCTATTTTCCCACTTATTCTTGACTCTACACTTTCCCCCCTAACAATACTACTACCCAAGGTCCCCAAAAATGGTTATTAATAGCTTTTTTGGCGGCCAACAACCTAATTTTGAAATTTGCATCTCCCTCCAAAAATAGGTCAACTTCCGGGAGCCATAACTTTTGATCTGGGTGTCCGATTGATGAACCATTTTATGCGTCAGAAAGCTTGTAGAGTGCTCTACACGCTAAAAATAGGCTTTACTAAGTTTGGCCATTTTTGGGCCCATACAGGGCCGTTTAGTGCCTCAAACATGAGTTTGACTAATTTTTAGGCATTTTTTGGGAAAGAGAAACTTTAATATCTTTCAGCTCGCAAATGATATTTGCGTGATTCCTTCACCAAAGGTCTTATTTTTCAGTTATGAAACTTCCTACAAATTTTCACTTCATTCTGTGTCCAAATGCAAACTTTCTAAAAATAGTAGGTTGCTATTTTTAGCAGTTTGGAAAAACTAAAAGTTCTACATCATTATTCAAGTAATTATGGAACCAGAACCACAAATTTTGAAAATAAATGGAAAGAACATCAACAATTTTGAAACACATCTTTTTTTGGGTGATGCAAGATTGCCCTTACACCACTGGATGCTCCTGCATCATCTTTCCTTGCTTTATCATACCATGTTGATTTCCATGAGGAACTTTCTCCTAGATCATATCTCTATTTGCCTTTTATAGAGGCACTAGCTTTGAATGCAGATTTAGTCTTGAGAAGTGCATCACCAAACTTAGCCAACTCAAATGCACATATTTTACCAACCAATTGATCCCTTGTAATAGTTGTTAAAGATCTGATTTCCTCAATAGAAGTAACTTTATGTTTGTAAGCAGGAGGTAAAGATATAAGAACTTTGGCAACAATATCATCTTCATCCAATATTCCACCAGCACATCTAATGCCATATACAAGCTCATTTACTTTTGACATAAATAAAGTGATATTCTCATCTTCACTCATCTTCAAGTTTTCAAACTTTCCTTTCAAACTTTGCAGCTTGGCATACTTAACATATTTGTCTCCTTCATATAGAGTTTCCATCTTTGTCCAAATTTCATAAGCAATCTTCAATCCCATAACATTTGTCATCTCTGAATTAGTCAAGGCACTTAGTAGGGCTTCTTTAGCTTGAAGCTTATTGTCTGCATCTCTGACTTCATCTATAGTTGTTGGACCATTCTTTGGGTGAACATATTTAATTGTATTTATGTTCCAATACTAATCTCCCATGCATTATAAGTGACATTCCATGCAGCTCTTCCAAACAGTGTAATTTGTTCCATCAAACCTTGGACTGTCCTTGTAGGTCAACATCTTGGATCTCCTCAAGCAGTTAAGCTTCTTCTAGAAAAACTTAGCTCTGATACCAATTGTTGGATTTAAGACAACTGAGAGGGGGGATGAATCAGTTGTCACCAAAATCCTGTACCTTATTCACTTTAAAACCTTCTTATATTTCAACAGCATATCAATGATTCAATCATGAAAACATAATGCAATAATTCAAGAGTAGAAACAAATTCAACACATATAACACCAAGATTTTAACGTGGAAAGCCTAGTTAGGGGAAAAACCATGGGGTGACTAACCTAAGATTGTATTCTCTATTAAAAGAATAAGAAGAATAAAATGGCACTTGCCAGTTAGGGCTCACTACCCGAGCACACTTCTCACAAGAGGCCCACTACCTACAGGAGACACACTGTCTACAGAAGAATATGAGTATTACATACTTGAATTGGATATTAGCATCTTTACTATGCTTGAGTTAGTTCCATTTAAGCTCAGTACCTCTGCTCTGCTTTTCGCTCCTATTCACTACCACCTTCTCATCATGACTGTGGATACAATTGAATGACTTTGCAACTCTTATTTATACATGACATCGACTTTGGAATGATCAACAAAGTATGCACAACATACACTTATTTTATTATAGAGAAATTAGAAAAATACAACTTGACTTATTACAAAAACTTCATGTGCATCACTACATTGTTGGCCACAAATAGCTTGGACTTTAATCTTCTTCGAGGAACTTGCCATGCTTTAGAAAGCATCTTCAAGATCATCCGGTCAACCAAGACTGGGAAGAACACCATCAACCGAAGGTAAATCTTCAATCATGAGCTCAATCTTCAATGCAGACTGCCAACACGAACTGGACACAATCTAGAGACCCCCATAAGCTTGCTTGAATCATCAAGAACATCCACACCACTTCTGCTTACTGTAATCATTCACATCTTCATCCGAAGCCTCAAGAACATAATCAACCATCTTTTTCACATTAGAAGGATTGCTTGTGGACCTCCAAACCACAAACCAATTGAATTGTCAATTCACATTAACCTCCCAAACATGCCACTAGATCTACAGAACATGATATTGTATTTTTGGATCTCACCAGACCTATTTGTGTCACTCTCTCACCTCTGAATAGTTGCCAGAACCAGTTTTACTCTCATGGCCATAACTCCTCCACATTTTCATGCAGACCTCTCAAATCTTGACTAGATCATCTTAAGACACATATCTACCCCTTTAATGCACATTCTCTGATCTTCATCTAGCTGGGATGTTCACTTCATAGAGCTTCACTGTCTTCACTATTCTTCTCTATTTCTGATAGGACTAATTTTCTCAATATCCTCAACACACAACTCATCCAATCCTTGACATTAATGTAACAAGAGTATGTTGACATCAATGACAACACCGGTTAGGCCCATACTTGCAACACCTTTAGCTCTGCTTCACTATTTACATCTTCACCTCATATATATATTTCCCCACACTCACACAACTAAATTCCATCACCTTTATATATCTGTATCATGATTTACTCCATAATCAGGTCAGCATCCAAGAAGTGAAATGTGTACATAGAAAGATGTACCTTGTCGCTTAATCCAATGCACTATGTGACATGCCGACCCAAATCTTCTCCCAAACATGTTCATATTTGTTGGCTCTAATCATTCAATTACTTACTTACACACTAACCTTTCTCCACATCATGATTTATCTCACTAGTTGGCCTATTCCTCAAGAGCATGCTTAACAGGTTCATCTCTTGACTTGTAACTTCTACTGCATATCACAAAATACTTCCAGAATCATATCCAAGACTCTTTACACATTCCCAAACTCACCTTCAGTATGGAAAGACATTGTATCATCTTCCAGAGAAATGCGAACCATCAAAACTCAGACTCTGTCTCTAGTAAACTTTGTCAAATACTATGCCGATACTCAACAACTTGTAGCTAACCTTCTGGTGAACTTCAGATCTCTTAACTCTAGAATAAGATACTTCATACAAGTGTTTACAACACCTTACAACTTCATAACAAAATACTTATCTACGGAGGAATGTGGACCACTGCACTAGATTCTGTTCACTATTCTTGATGTACCTTTGCTTGTGCAGACTTAGACATTTCTTCAAGATGACCTCCGGAGAGGATCAGGACTTAATCTTTGAGACATAAGATTATCAAACACCAACTGACATCATACCTAAACCACATCTACAAGTCTTCAATTGTGGAGGTATACTAGCTTACTTAGTGTCCTCTACTCTGCATGCTTTCCATATTAGCTATTTTCTAACAACCAGACCTGGAATCAAATATGTTCTTCCAGAGATATCTCTTCTTGTTAGGGTAATAGGATCTCTGAGATTTTTTTCCATCAATGACAACATATAGATCCATACTAGAGCAGTGTCTCTTGCTAACAATCTCCCCCTTGGGCATTGATGGGAACACTTAGTTGAAAATTCCTGACTGCTCCCCCTTACTATATACACTATACTTTCTTGCTCCTCCTGAGATGATTATCCATTTTTCACTAATCTACTTCTCCCCCTTTGACATCAATGGAAAAGGGTGTGATCTAGACTTAAATTTTTTTTCAAAATTTTAAATTTGATGTATTCAGCTGCATGTTTACAAGTGCAATCTACCTCTTTGTATTACATGTATTTGAGAATGTCATTGAATAAGTTCTTGATCTGTGACCACTCATTTCCCCAACCTTTCTAAGCATTATCCAAAATTTGAATGTGTCCACTATAGAGAAAGGCTAAAGCTTCCACCTTGTTGTGATCAGAGGGTGTGCTTGTTTGTGTAGCTACCCTAGCTTCTGTAGTAAGATTTGTCATTGAGTCTAGTTTAGGGCATACTAGTCTTCTTAGTTGTCCCATTCTGCTGTTTATATTGATATTTCTGATTAATAACTTAGTCAAATCATTGTGAATGAGGATGAATTCTTCTTCCTTATTTCTAACTAATTCTGTTGCCAGATCAAATTTGTTAGAGATGTCCATCATTCTCTATTCCAACTGTTTGATCTTTTCTTCAATCTCCTAAGTAGCTTTTGGCCAGGATAGGCAAAATTTCTACACATCTCTAGCTTCTTTCACAGCTCTTTGAATGTTGGATATTGAATTGTCTAACAAAATCTTATTCTTTGCTAGCATTGTATTTAATTCTTCCAGTCTTTTTCCTTCAAGCTCATGCCTTACTTTTATTTCTGTAGATTTCTCAAAAGATTCAAACTAATTACTTACTGAATTTATTAATCCCTTCAAGTGACTTCCTATGGGTATGATGAATCCCTCTTGTGGGTAGGTAGCAACTTCTCCAAGATCTCAACTGCTTCATCAATCAGGTTACTATCCTTAGTAAGTGATTTCAACAACTTTTCTTGAGCCTTTGCATGAATAATTGAAGCCCACTTAAATTTGTATGTCGAAGACATTGTGTCCAGATTTATTTGATCCTGTAGTAATTTTGGCTCATCCCAATCTTGTTTCTCCTTTTCAAGTACTTCTTTTGCTGAAGCAATAGTGTCCCTTGTCACCTTATCTTTACAAAGTGAGACTTTCTTTTTCTTTTCTCCTTCAATTGTGGCTTCTATGATGGATGAGATCCTTATTCTTTTTTTGGGACTAGATGTTGGTCTCTCCTCTTCTAATCTCTTCTCTTTCCTTTCTAGAGTGCTTGTGAACTCAGATCTTCCTGATTTGGTTTCTACCTTACTTAATTGTTCATTTGATGCTCTTTTTGATTGTTCAAGTTCCATCAGCATACTGGAAGATAATTCTAAGAAAGTCTTGAATTTGTCTTCTTTGGGATTAGTAGGATTACTTAGTAGTGTATCACCTAACTCAGTTAGGACATCTTTTGCAACTTCATAACCTAGTACAAGGACCCATACAGTTCTTGGTTCCACAGCTTCCATAAAGCATTTATCTTTATCTACCATGAATACAATGTCCTTTTTATACTTTATCACCACTTTTTTTGGTATCCAAAACCTTCTTACCATTTTCTAATGAAAATCTCTAAAACAATTCCACAAGATTTTATTTTGCATATTAGCATTACCCAAACTTTGTAAATGATTTCTTATTTGAGCAGCTATATGAATGTGGTTGAGCCAGATAAAATTTTCTAGACCAGGTAGCTCTTTTAGGAAGTAAAAGAGTAAACATGTAATCAGTGTTCCATATTTGAAATGATGATTATTTTCTTTTGCCCTTTTCAAATTCTCCATAAGTTTATTTCGCAACAATTCACAAAGATCATAATCAGTATTGTTTTTGATCATGTCATACATTGTGTATATGGTTGATGCAGATATAGAGTTTTCTTTGTTGGAGAAGTATATTTTGTATCCTATAATCATTGATGCAAATCTAACAGTCAGATCCCTGATGTCATTCACTGTAAGGTCATTCTTCTCAAGTTTGGCTCCGGTTAGCTACATTACCACATTGTTCTTCATTTTCTTTATACCTAGAACCCTTCCAGAGGAGCTCATACTAGTTACTGCTTTAATGACTTCTTTGGTTATCAAATAGGGTTCATCAAGCCATAAAAATTCATCATGAATTCTGCTTAGAACAAGCTTGACCCATGCATCAATCAAAATTGTGGGAAAATCCAACTAGGTGTCAAATTTCTTTTCTCCTAGGACTTTTCTCCTAGGTGAGAAAAGAATGTATGATCTACTTGTTGCAATTTTTCTTTCAGATCCTTGACTTCTGCTTCAGAGTTTTCAAGATCCATAAGAGCTGCTTCTAGTTGGTTGCACCTATACCTTCTTGTTGCCATGATCAAACTATCCCTAATCTTCCTCAAGATGTTAAACTTCTTCCATGGAACCTTGCTCTGATACTAATTGTTGATTGTCAGGAACACTGAGAGGGGGGGTAAATCAGTGTTCTATAAATCTTTTCTTGAACTTTTACTTTCAACCATTTCGAAAGAATAATCAAACAGAAGAAAAATATACAACTGAACAACATCCACAAAAGCATGACACAACACCAAGATTTATGTGGACAACCCGAAAAGGGAAAAACCACGGAGAGGATTAGCTATCATAAATATATTTCAATATTTACAGAAATGATGTTCAATCTTGGTCACTCCATAGGCCTAGAGCATGTTGGCTTACATCCATGAAGTACAACTAAGTTTAGCAGGCTCACTTCCTCAACCCTAAACCTAGCAAGATTACAATGAGGGCTATTAAACCCTACTGGAGGATCACTGCTAGCTTATTGCCTTGATGACAAAACATGCTTCCACTCAGATCATACATGATAACTGAATACTACTTAAGCATCTATCGCTATGCTAGGGTGCAGTCATTTAACACCTGTATTCTAAATTCTAAGTCTTAATCACTGCTGATACTTTAACTCTGCTCCACTATTCACATCTTTGCCTCATATACATATTTCCCCACACTGACATGATTGAATTATATCACCTTTATATATCTATATCATGATTTAATCCATAATCAGGTCGGCATCCAAGAAGTGAAACATGTACATAGAAAGATGTACCCTGTCACTTAATCCAATGCACTATGTGACACGTGGACCCAAATCTTCTCCCAAACATGTTCATATATGTCAGCTCTAATCATTCAATTACTTACATACATCTTTCACATGCTAACCTTTCTCTGTATCATGATTTATCTCACCAGTCGGCCTGTTCGTCAAGAGCATGCTTAACAGGTTCAACTCCTGACTTGCAACTTCTACTGCATATCACAAAATACTTCCAGAATCATATCTAGGACTCTTTACACATTCCCAAACTCACCTTTAGTACTGCAAGGCATGGTATCATCTTGCGGAGAAATGCAGACCATCAGAACTCAGACTCTGTCTCTATTAAACTCTATCAAATACTATGTCGATACTCAACAACTTGTAGCTAACCTTCCGGTGAACTTTAGATCTCCTAACTCTAGAATAAGATACTTCATACAAGTGTTTACAACACCTTACAACTATATAACAAAATACTTATCTATGGAGGAATGCGGACCACTACACTAGACTCTGTTCACTATTCCTGCTGTACCTTTACTTGCCCAGACTTAGACATTTCTTCAAGATGATCTCCGGAGAGAATCAAGACTTAATATCTAAGACATAACATTATCAAACACCAATTGACACCATACCTAAACCACATATGTAGGTCTTCAATTGTGGAGGTATACTAGCTTACTTATTGTCCTCTACTCTGCATGCTTTCCATACTTAGCCGTTTTTTGACATCTGGACCTGGAATCAAATATGTTCTTCCGAAGATATCTCTGCTTGTCATGGTGATAGGATCTCTAAGATTTCTTGCCATTAATGACAACATACAGATCCATACCGGGCAGTGTCTCTTGCCAACACTTAGAGCTATTTTTGAACCTGAGTGGCCAAAAGAGAAAGAAGAAAAGGTATAGAAGGTGCACTTTGATTTAGAGTAGCAAGATACACCTTAGGAAGAACAAAATGATGGATTGGGGGGTGAAGAAGAAGAAGAAGATTCAAGTAGTTCTGATGAAGATGAGTCTATAGCTATAGAAGAAGTTGTTGCAGATGATCATGCAAAAGAACAAGTAGAGTCTCTCACTCCACTCTTGAGGAGATCCACAAGACAATGGAATCTAGTTGACAGGTATAGCCCACTAGATTTCTATTATGTATATGCTTTATTGAGTACTAACGATGAACCTAGATCCTATAGGGAATCTATTTCTACATATGATAGTGAGTCTTGGTAGCTAGCCATGCAGGAGGAGATGATGGCTTTAGACTCTTGTAACACCTGAGATCTTGTTTGTTTGCCCAATGGAAGAAAGGCCATAGGTTATAAGTGGGTCTTCAAGAAGAAATTTGGAGCAGACAGGTCATTGGAGAAGTACAAGGCTAGACTAGTAGCCAAGGGCTAGTCCCAGAGAGAGTGAGTTGATTTTGGTGAGATATTCTCTCCTATTGCTAAATCGACTTCTATTAGATTTCTCTTATCCATTGATGCAACTTATGATTGGGAGATTGAGAAAATGGATGTTAAGACTACATTCTTGCATGGAGATCTTGAAGAATAAATTTATATGCAACAGCCTACATGTTTTGAGGTAAAAGGAAAAGAACATTAGGTTTGTAGGTTAAAGAGGTCTCTTTATGGTCTATAAAAGTCCCCTAGAATGTGGTATCAAAAGTTTGACTCATTTGTTTTGAAATTAGGTTTTGTTAGAAGTGGGGAGGATCACTGTGTTTACATTTATTGTGTTGATGATTCTATACTGGTTATTGCTTTGTATGTTGATGACATGTTGTTTTTCAACAATACTAAGGGTATGATCAGTGAGCTTAAAGGCCAACTTTCAGGTGCATTTGAGATGAAGGATCTTGGTGTTGCAAGGTATATTTTGGGAATGGAGATCGGGAGGGACAGAGTTAACAAAAAGCTTTGGTTGTCACAAAGTAAGTATGTGAATACTATTTTGTAGAGTTTTAGTTTACAGGACTGTAACCCAGTTAGAGTTTCTTTACCCATTGGTACTAAGATTTCATTAGATATGTGTCCAAAGACTGAGGATGATCTTGAGGATATGTTGAATGTGCCATATGCTAGTGTTGTAGGGAGTTTGATGTATGCAATGGTTTGCACTAGACCAAATATTGCCCAAGTAGTGGGAGTTTTGAGAAGATTTATGTCTAACCTTGGTAGACAACATTGGAATTATGTGAAGAGGGTGTTTAAATATCTTGCAGGTACTCCTAATTATTGTTTGGTTCATTCTGGTACTAATAGTGCTAATAAATTTTTGGACATACATGCTTTTGTTGATGCAGATTGGGCAGGTGACTTGGATAGTTGAAGGTCCACTAGTGGCGATGTGTTTACTCTATTTGGAGGTGCAGTGATTTGGATGAGTAAGAGGCAGCCCATAGTTTCTTTGTCCACCATAGAAGTAGAGTATATGGTTGCAACTCATGTCTCTAAGGAGATAGTTTGGTTGAGGAGACTATGTACATGTATTGGTTTTGATTTTAGGATCATTCATATTGGTTGTGATAGCTAGAGTGCTATCTATTTGGCTAAGAATGCCATATATCATGGTTAGACTAAGCATGTTGATGTTCATTATCACTTTGTTTGAGAGTTGGTTGCAAATGGAGAGGTTGAGCTAAAGAAGACAGACACTCAAGACAATGTTGTAGATTCATTGACCAAACCTGTGAGCATAGAGAAGGTCATATGGTGTAGAGAGGCCATGAGCCTCGTTTCTAGTGCCTAATTATTTTTCATTTGATTTCCTATGGGTTGATTTACAATGTATAATGTCAAGTGGGAGAATGTTGGGATAAGGTTCCATTAACTTTGTAAATCCCAATAGTGTATTTATTCCATTTATTATATGTAATTTGTAATTACCCATGAGGAGATGTAATAGTTTCACTGATATTGGTAATTTTAGAGTAACCAAAGGTAATTATGGAGTGACTTTTACTGTTGGCAAATGCAAAAACTCAAATCAAATGAGGGTAGGCATGCTCCCTTGAGGAATATACTATTTTTGGCATGTATGACAATTGTCATAATGTTTGGTAAGTGAATCTATGACAGCGACAAGTTGTCATAAGATTCTGAGATTCTATGACGCATATGACGGATATGTTAGTTGTATATTTTCTATATTTAGCCCAAGGTTCCTATCTTGGAAAGATACTCTTTTGTGGAATCTATGATGGTTATGATGCATCATAAGATGTTGTAAGAGGCCAGATTTAGTCTTCGGCCCCCAAACTTTGCATGGTTGTTTTTGAACAAGAGTAAGATGCTTGTAAGATGGTAATTAATGTTTATAGGTTGGAGAATCTTAGGAGAGAGAAGATGAATGCCTAGGAGGATTTGGAAAACATTTATATAAGTATTTACCATGTATTTGTTGCTGTAATACAGATTTTAGGTACACAGGTGCTACTGGAATGCTATCAGATTGAAGACTTGTGGAGAGAGTTGTGTAGTTGATGTATTGTACAAATCTTTTACAGATTAATACAAACTTGTGCCTCTTTCTTGGTGGATATTTTTACTTGCAAGATTTTTCTCCACGTAAACATTGTGTCATTGTCTTGAGTTCTTCATGTTTGACATCTTTTGTATAGTGGGTTTTATGTTTTGTTACAATCTCCATTGTTAATGCACACTTAAGATTGCTGAAATTTATCTTGAATCAGATTTCCATTGAAGTAGTGTTTCTTTCATTTCTAACAGTAACATGACTATCACAAGGTGGTTGGGTAACTCTTTTGTATAATAGTCCTTTTGTAAAATGAATGATGTGTGTTCTTGCTGAGTGGCCAACCCTCTTCTTGTTGGCAAGAGACACTGTGTGGCTACATGAATGTTGTCATTGATGGCAACAAAGTCCATCTCACACATCCACAGGACATGGTGTGTCTCTACCAGAAGTCAGATTGAAGAAGTGTTGTGGTTCAATAAGCAAGAACAGAGTAGGCAGCAGGGTTCAACAGTCAGGTCTAGATCTCTCAGAGGAAGTATATCAGTAAAGTGTGGATTTGGGGAAGTCAATAGGAGTACTTTGACTGATAGATCCCAAGGATTGAGCCTCTGGTGATAGAAGAGTGAAAAGATATGAGCACTTGCGTGTTAGGTTCCTGTTTGATAGAGTAGATAGAGGAAGAACTGATCGACAGAGCATCAGACCTAAATCTGGATGAGATATTGATAGTGATTAAGTTTCTTGAGGTATCATTCATGATTGGCCAAATGATTGATGACTTCTATAAGCATCTCCTTGATCCACATCACTCGGTATGCAAGGATTCAACTGACAGACTAGAGTTTGGGAAAATATTGACTATTCCGAATGTCAACTAGAAAAGTGTTGAAATCACTTATGCAGATATATGTACCAGATGGATTTAGATGTGAAGGTGTGTGTTGTGTGGTGTGGTGTGCGAAGAAAAGAAGAAGAGAAGAGTAAGACAAGTCTGGAATGTGATAGAACAGCAGCACCACGAAGTGGAAGAATGAAGTGCAGCAGATCGGTATATTGAACCTAATTAGAAATGAACTCCAGCATATGTGGATGCTTCTCATTAGTTCAAGTATCTTGTTACTTCCTTTATAACTTGTAGACAGTGAGTCTCTTGTAGGTAGTGAGCCTCTTGTGAGCAGTGTGCTCAGGCAGTGAGCCCTAATTGGCAAGTGCTATTTTGTGTCATCCTATTCTTTTAACAGAGAATACAATCTTGGGTTAGTCACCCCGTGGTTTTTTGCTTAACAGGGTTTTCCACGTCAAAATCATTATGTCATGTGTATTGATGTTATTTCCATTTCATGGTTATGTTTGTATGATTTAATGGTGCATTAATGCTAAAGGAAGATAAAAAATCTGAAATAATAAGCATAATTGATTCACCCCCCTCTCAGTTATCAACAATTGGTATCAGAGCCAAGTTCCTCCAAACAAAGCCTAACATCTTGAGGAAGATCAAGGAATCCAAATGGATGCGTATGATATGAGGGAACAACTTTAGATTGCGCTAGATGATCTTGAGCAATCTAACTCTGAAGTTAATGAATTGAAGGAAAGACTCAAATAGGTTGATGATTTCATAAATGAACTAAAAGGGAAACTGAGTATCTCTATGAAAAAGAGAAAGGATCTACTTCAGCAATTCGTAAGTCAAGGTGAAGCAAATGTTACAAATGAAGACCTGAAGGAGAAAACCAAGCTATGTGAAAAATTATCAAAAGAGGTCATTATGGTAAGACATGAAATGGAGTCAAGAGTTATGAAATTCACCCAAGAAATTGAAGAAAAAAGAAAGACTGAAGATGATCTAAGACAATCTCTCAAGGAGAAATCAGAAGACTGCCGCAAGATGGATAGAATAATCAGACATCTTGAATCTGATCTTGAAGATGCTAGAGATAATGAAGAAAAACTTGAGGATCAAATTTCTTCAAACAACAAATGAATACAAAGAGAAATTCAAGATAAGTTCTGCTCAACTTGAAGTTCTTCTTGAAAGCCAAAAGAGGGTAGATGACAAGTGTGGCTTAGGATATGAGAAAGGTGAAAGCTTCGGATCCGATCAGAAGAATTTTGGATTAGGAAATCAAAGGAACAAGCCTAGAAGACCTTCAGTAAGGCAACCCAATGCTCAAAGATATCCATCTTTCAATGGATACTGCCACAACTGCAATAACTTTGGTCATAAAGATAATTAGTGTAGAAAGAGAATAAATCAAACTAATTCATCCTTCTTTGAATAATGCTTCAACTGTAAAAGGTATGGTCACAAATCTCATGAATGTAGAAATATGCAAATGAACAATTCATTCAATGGTAGATGCTTTGCATGCAATAGAGTGGGTCATATGGCCAATCAGTGTAGATCAAGAGGATATCAGTCAAATTTGCAAAGAAATGCTGTTTGCTACAATTGCAATAGATCCGGTCATATTGCCAAATTCTGTAGAAGAAAGAATTAGGACAAAAGGGGTCCGGTGCATCATAATCAGAATCAAGACAAAGGAAAAGGAAAAGTGAATGCGGATGAAGTTAAAAGTGAGATGAACAAGATTTGGGTGAAGAGAAGTACAGAGAATGTAGGGGATGGATCCACACTAGAATCTGTTGCTGTTATTCCTTCTAAAAATTAAAAAGTGAGCTCTGGCTTAGGGGGAGACACAAGGAAAAATATTTTCCCCCAGCCAGTTAATTGGTGTCTAAATTTGGTACTTGAAAAGTTGTGGATTAAAAGGTTCTTAGAGAAACATCAAGAGAAGGATTGGTTAAGATTTGGTAGATCCACAAGAAGATTTGAAGAATCTATCTACCAAGTTTGATCCAGTTTAACAGTCATTCGGTAAGAACATGATTCTCATAGTCAGGTCTGGCTTGATTAAAAAATTGTGGAATCTTGATCTGCGGATAGATCAAGTGAATAGGGAAATGAAGATAGATTGTCACAGAATAAGAAGAACAAGAAGAACAAGGCAACTAGAATGACTTAAGTTGCACATTTATTGTAGTGCCGAATTAGGGTTTTTCTCAGAAATAAAAGGGTTCTTTCACATGTCATTTATACATCTGCATTCAAGAAGAAAAGAAAAGGAGCCTTGTAACAAATTGCTTCAAATTTCTCAAAGATCAACCACCAAAGTCGATTCATTTAGCAAATCAATTCGGCTCACTCTACGAACTCTAGAAGCGTAAGAGGTATTCTTCTTTATTGAATATATCTCTGTAAATCCTGTGTAAGATGGATACTCCAAATATTGTGAAGATCACTGATAGGCCTCGCCCCAAATTCAAGAAACATCCCTACAAATCCTTGGAAGTAGATCCCTAGGGGCATTTTCTAGTGTTCCACATGGAGTTTTGCATATAGAAGATATTAGGGTTTACGTTCACGTAAACATTGAAGAATTCAAATTGAGGGATATATATCACAAGGAACTGATAAATGAATCATCTGAGCTTAAACCCTAATATAAGGTCATCCGGGAAAAACATTTTGGGCAGTGCATTCATTTCCCTTGTTTTAATGAAGATGAGTGGGTCAGGTATGTTTTAAGCATAGTACATGATAACTTCATGTGGATGAATAAACCATTCAAGATCACAAAAGATGCTATTAAAGCGGTGACTAGTTTGCACTCATTCGGAGGGTTACCTATTCTCAAATCAGTCAAGAATCAAACTATGAGTGAGGCTACCGAATCAAAATTTGATAAAAGAGCAATGACAACAGATGACATCACTGATCCAGATGTCAAGTTTGCCTCCATGATCATCGGTTATAAGATATATCACTCTAACAGGGAAAATTTAGTACCCGAAACTACAATCTACACTGCCTATGAAATGTTGAGGAAAAATACAAATTATGATCTTTGTGAACTCCTTCTGAGCCAACTAATGGAAAACCTACAAAAGATCAAGAAGGACAACTCCTTCAAGTATGGTGGGCTGATACTATGTTTGTTCTTCTACTTCATGAATGAACTTCTCGGATCTAGTGGTTGGGTGTGGCAGAATGATAGACCAGTGGCCATCCAAATTAGAGATTATATACATGGGCTTGATGATGCCAAGGCACAGAGTACAACACTCTAGGGCTATTTCAAGAATTTTTAGAGCATGATGCAAGCAAGAGAGAGAATTCCCCAATCTTTAGTTGAAAAGTATAAAGATACAGTTTGCTTTATGGTAGAAACTAATCAGTGCCTAATGGAGGCAGTGGAGCCAAGAGTAGTCTGGATCATGCCTATGGGGTATGAAGTTGATGAGAAAATTGTAGAACTGCATGTTCAACACATGCTAAGTCAGCCAAAGGATCCTAAGGTAGAAAGGTTTGGATTCTTTGAAGAGTTGAGTGTGAAGATCCATGTGGAGCTACGACAACTGGAAATGAAGAGAAAAGTGAGAAAAGAAGTTGAGAATATTGCCAAAAGTTATGGTATTTCAAAAGAGGCACTTGATGCCAATAGAGAAAAGGTGGAAAGGGCAGAAAAAGGAAAGGAAGAAGCAGAAAAAGAAAGTGCTCTAGTTGAAGCCCCCTCCCAGACCAGATCCTCTAAGAGCTCTACTCCTAGAAGCTCAAAGGCATCAAAACCAAAAGCTCAGACATCCAGAAAAGGAGAGAAGAGAACCAAGAAAAAGGCAACAAGATCTTACACAAGCCAAAAGGATGAAGAAGAGATTGAATCTGATGAAGAGGTCAAGAAAATAAAGAAGAAGAAGAAAACATTCGGTGAACCCTCTACCGGTCTTGACAAGGAAGAAGAAAAGATAGATAAATGTGTCAAGAAACCTACTCTTGACAACATCATCAAGGTAATTACTATGGACGGTAACCTAAAACCATTAACAGAATTCTATGATGAATGCAGTGAAGCTGACTAGAAGATTCTACAGGATGCCACAGTTAAGTATTTGAACATTTAAAACAAAGCTTTCATTGAGATTATATTTTTAATTCCTAAAAGCCTTGAGAAGGAACTTGAAATGAGAAAGAATAATGCCAAAGAAAAGGATATGGAGATCCAGGAACAAATAGCCATTCAGGTCCATCCCTCCATCACTCCTAAGTAGAAGAATATGATCTTCAAAGATTGCAAGGATGAGTTTCGGAGCAAAGCTAGAATGAATCAGCTTATGCTTGGAGAAACTGACAAAGTAGCAAAAGAGATAGAAGAGATCCTTCGGAATGCATACAAAAGATTCAACATTCCTATTATAGAGGACTTAGGTGATGATCCCTTGGCTATAGATATTGAAGAAGAATCTACTGAGATAGTAGCAGAAAAGGTTAAGGAGACAAGGGAAGAGAAAGATCACTCCTCTGGTTTCCCATGCAGACTCTAGATCTAAAGGAGAAGAACAAATAAAGGAGAAAACCAGTCAAAGAAAAGAAGAACAAGAAAAGGAGAAAGGTCAAATAGAGAAAGCCTTAGATGACGGTGGCAAGGTTGTAGAAGGGGAGGAAACTCTATCTCCGGCAAGAGATACAGCAGAAGCAGTAAAAGATTTCTTGACCAAAGAGATGATGGAATTTAATGAACTGGAACTTCTTCAATGACCGTTCAATTTTGACTCCCTCTCCCTAGTTCAAACCATGAAGCTAGCTTCCTTCACTTCAGCAAAAGCAAAAGAAAAACTTCTGAAGTCTCACATGAAGGACTGCAAACTCATAGAAATTGCATCCGGTGTACTGCAAAAGATCATGCCATCTTTTCAAAAGGATCCATCAGCCTCCTCATCCAGTAATCTCAAATCTCTAGTTAATAGTGTTAGCACACATTTTGATTTCTTAGAGAAGTCAGCAGAAGATAAGGTCCGGAAGGAGTTTTTGGTAAAAAGATTATCTAAGGTACAAGGGTTAATAACCAATGATAGGAGAGTTATGGATATTGGGATAAAAAGCTTAGAAAATGCTCTTAAGGATGGGGGAGAAGTATATAAATTTTGTCTATCCTGGCCTAAAGTGACCAAGGACATTGAGAAGAAACTAAAAGAGCAAGAGGATAAACTATTAAGTTTATCTCAAAGTTTTGATCCTCTTTCTTCCTCCTTAGTAAATCAACAATGTCAGACTATTGTAGTCATCAATGAAATAAAGACACTTGAGAAGGAGAAGAAAAAGAGAATAAGTAGGTTGAGTGAACTTAGAGGGATAATTATCCCTAAGTTAGAGGCCATGCATGAGGCCCTAAGTGATGCTCAAACTACAGCCCGGACCAGTGATCCGACAGATCTAAAAAGGGCAGAAGCTTTTGCATTCCTGTTGAGTGGTCACATCTCAATTTTGGATAGGATGAAGAAGAGTTGGGCGACAAAAGTGGTATAGCTAAAGACCACTTTTGCAAATATAATTCAATATATGTAAGTAAAACATGTATATATGTTTTATGCAGCTAAGTATAGATTGTTTCTGAAAATTTTGGTGTGTGGATCCTACCCTTTGCCATTGATGTCAAAGGGGGAGTGAAGAGTAGTGAAAAATGTGGAATCTAGCTAAGGGGGAGCTCCGGTAAAATGTACATTAGAACAGAGTATCAGCTAAGGGGGAGTGTAATGTGACACTTAGTCACTTTTCACTAAGTGTTGCCATCAATGCCAAAGGGGGAGATTGTTAGCAAGAGATAGTGTGTGGCTACATGAATGTTGTCATTGATGGCAACAAAATCCCTCTCACACATCCACAGGACATGGTGTGTCTCTACCAGAAGTCAGATTAAAGAAGTGTTGTGGTCTGGTAAGTAAGAATAGAGCAAGCAGTAGGGTTCGACAGTCAAGTCTGGATCTCTCAGAGGAAGTATATCAGTAAAGTGCGGATTTGGGGAAGTCAATAGGAGTAATTTGACTGATAGATCCCAAGGATTGAGCCTCTAGTGATAGAAGAGTGAAAAGATATGAGCAATTGAGTGTTAGGTTCCTGTTTGACAGAGTAGACAGAGGAAGAATTGACTGGCAGAGCATCAGACCTAAATCTTGATGAGATATTGATGGTGATTAAGTTTTTTGAGGTATCATTCATGATTGGTTGACATGATTGATGACTTCTATAAGCATCTCCTTAATCCACATCACTCGATATGCAAGGATTCAGCCGACAGACGAGAGTTTGGCAAAATATTGACTATTCTAGATGCTGACTAGAAAAGTGTTGAAATCACTTATGCGGATATATGTACGAGATGGATTTAGATGTGAAGGTGTGTGTTGTGTGGTGTGGTGTGCAAAGAAAAGAAGAAGAGAAGAGTAAGAATAGTAAGACAAGTCTGGAATGTGACAGAACAGTAGCACCACGAAGTGGAAGAATGAAGTGCAGCAGATCGGTATACTGAACCTAATTAGAAATGAACTCCAACATATGTGGATGCTTCTCATTAGTTCAAGTATCTTGTTACTTCCTTTATAACTTGTAGACAGTGAGTCTCTTGTAGGTAGTGAGCCTCTTGTGAGCAGTGTGCTTGGGCAGTGAGCCTTAATTGGCAAGTGCTATTTTGTATCATCCTATTCTTTTAACAGAGAATACAATCTTGGGTTAGTCACCCCGTGGTTTTTCGCTTAACAGGGTTTTCCACGTCAAAATCATTGTGTCATGTGTATTGATGTTATTTCCATTTCATGGTTATGTTTGTATGATTTAATGCTGCATTAATGCTAAAGGAAGATCAGAAATCTGAAATAATAAGCATAACTAATTCACCCCCCCTCTCAGTTATCAGCACGTCCATTGTCATAGAAAGAAACATGCACATTAGTTCTTATTGGGAAAATTTTCAAGCATTGGATCAATAATCAATCCCATGAAGATGCTAAAATCCCCATGATGACAATCTCGTAGATCTATAGCATATGATTTTCAATTTCAAAACATGACTGTGCTATTTATAACAGTCATAAATGATTGATCAACATTGATAAATGACAATTTCAAAGGCTTATAACCACATTTGCACTAATGACCACACTTTGTAACTTTAATAACATCAAGAAAGTCCTTCAAAACTTGCCTAGCAACCTAAAATATGACCCTAGCATAATATGGACAGTCACTAATATACTGGACAATCACTAATTTAACTCTTCTTCCATGAGGATTATCTTGCAAAGTGTCATAGGACTATTACTAATTATGCCAAGATCCTTGTCTTCCTAAGGATTTAAGAGCCTTATTTCATATGCATTTTCTTCAATTAACATGGTTTCAGAACAAGTCTAATGGCTCTTTCTATGGTTGCAAGTTAGGTCAATATGTCTTCACAATTTCAACAAGTTACATGAGGGTTTCATGGAGGATTATTCACATGACAACCATAACAAGGGCTATTATTAGTCAAGATAATGTTATGATAAGGTCATCCAAATGGTGCCATAACAATAGGAAGCTTTCATAAGAAGAAGGAAATGTTTTGATGGTAATGGAAATTGTAGATGGAGAGGTATTTTGTTGTCTTATATAGTCATGAACAAGTCAAGAAGGGACTATCACAATCTAAAATAATCAAAGACTACCCAAGCCATTAGGATACTCATATACAAAGGTCTCCCAAGTTGTCAAATTCCTAAGTGAGGACTAATTTAGGGTATTGAAAGGTATATAGTCGATCAAGGCAACCACCATCATGTAGTAACAAAGGACAATTAGGAAATTTTGAAATACTGTTGTGTCATGCATAGAAATCATCATGATTAGATGCATAAGGAATGTCCTAGCCTAAGACACCAAAGAGGTCTCTACATCCTCCAACCTTCTCCAAAAGAATTCATACTATGAAACATGCATGGAGAAGTTATCAAAAGGACACCTAACAATTATGTCTAAATGATCAATAGAGACAAGTAGGATTGACATAATAGGGCGCATAGGATAGTCTAAGATTCAAGCCATTGCATGGTTCTATTGAATGAATCATTATGCATATTAAGGAATAAATCCTTCTATATCATCCTAGGACAAAAATTAAGAGTCTTGGAATCAATTTTGGCTCCATTGATCATGAATATGAGTATGACAAACAATTGTTCACTAAAATAATTTTATGAAGTATTTGATATTGTTTTTCTCCTGTATAGGTGAAAATAGGTGAAATGAAGGTATGAAGGGCCGAAACAAGGTGAAATCATGATGAATTTGGAGTCTCTTTGACTAAACTAACTGATATATCTACACATGCATGGATACAATGGTCAATGATGATAGAAAAATATGTTAGAACTAAAAATAGATGATCATATGGATCTTTTTCCTGATTTCTTAGCCTTATATGTTACTTCTACACCATTTTCAAGGTCTTGGTTGGCTGGATCAGTAAGAGGAAACCATGGAAAAGCCTTGAAAATACTTGAGTGGTGGAAGAAATAGAATCCTTTTGGGAAAATGGGTGTAAGCTTCTAGGAGAATGGAGTGTTTTTTACAAAAAAATGAATGTTTAATCAAGTTTCCATCCTAAAACCTTTTTTCCCTAGACTTGTACATCAATAGTTTCTATGGTAGCAATTGCAAGATGCTTGGTGAAGAAATCGTTGTTGCATCATGAGCTAATTGAGTTTCTAGAGCATGTATGGTAGTGCAAGGGCACATGTGGCAGTGTTGGAGTGCATGTAATGACAATTGAGAACATGTATATATTTTCTAGAGAATGTTTTGAGGTATCAAAGTGATAAGATGCAATTGCTCAAGTTTGTCTTTGTTATCGCAAGCCATAGTTTGATTTTGGTTGCAATGTATGAAGACATACATACATGGTTCATGTGTTTTGGTAAACAACTTTTGACTAAGTATGAAAACATATTTAAAGAACATATATATCTTAGAACATAAAGAACATAAAGAGCATAAAGACATAAATACATAAAGAACATAAGAACATATATAAGTGAATTATAATGGACATAACGTGAACATACCTTAGAATTTGATATTGGAGTTGACCAATTATCCAAAATATGGCTTCAAAATCCTCAAATTCTTCTTTTTCGCAAGTTTGATTATGAATTCTATATAACCCTAGAATAGGATTAGTGAAATTTATGGAAAAAAAAATAATATCATCAAATTCAATCTGTATATCAATGGTAATTAGCTTTGAAACAATATCACACATGAAACATGAAACTTTTAGTTTAAATAATTAAATTTTCTCCAAAAACATGCAAAATCAATTCTTCTATGTTGAGAAAACAAAAAAGGTGGTGGATTGATCTAAAATTGATTCTCAATATGTTAAACAACATGAAAAGCATTTTCTTGTCCGATATACTACATGAAAAGTAGGAATAACAGTCATGTGGGGTCTAAATCACAGATCCCACATGCTTTTTTCCTATTTTTCATGTTTCCCATAATGCTAGTGCATTATAACACACTCACGTTATAACGTGAGCACATTCTAGGAAGCATGAAAACATAAAGCTTCATGCATGCTATATACACCTTAAAATGGCTAAGTCAAATTAAATAAATATTTAAATATTTATTTTATTCTCATTCCTCTAATCAATTAAATAAATATCCTAATTTATTTAAATGATTCACATCCCTCCAATAATTAAATAAAATCAATTTATTTAATTAAGTTACCTAATTCCTCTAAGTGTCTCATCTAATTAAGTAATTCTAAATTATTTAATTAATCCCAAATTCCTCTATTCCAAAGTCCTAAACTTCATAAATACACATCATCTTTCCACATTATTCTTCCACCTCATCCTCCACCTCACCATGTTGCACACATAGTTAAATATTTTAATCTTTAATTAGCTAATTTCCCTCACCCACATTTCCTATTTATCCTCCTTTCAAATTAGTTAACTCATCAATCAAATTAGTTAACTAATTAATCAATTGAGTTCACTAGTCAATCAATTCAGTCAACTCTCCAATCAATCTACTTAACTTCTCAATCTATTCAGTTAACTCCTCAATCTATTCTGTTAACTCCCATAACCCATGAAAGGAGCTTGGACACTTGTCCTCTTCTAATTTGCACACATTCCCTCAAGCTTTCTCAACCATACACCTCAAAAGTAATTCCTCCACTCATGGATATATTGACACTTGGATTTGGCCTCTCTTGAGCCTATAAAAGGAACCCTCATTTCCTCATTTCATCATCACTCAAGCATTCGTAATCTTACTCTGCAGAAATCCTACCAGCGTGCCTTTGGCAAAGTATCCTCATTGCATTTACATAACCTCATTATCATCATATCATTCCAACCATGTCTCCATTATCCATCATCCATCTCCATTAGAATTACATTTGTAGTTTAATCTTCATTGCACATTCCAATCACATCCATTCTCCTATTGTCATATTCAACAACAAGGAAGTACAACTTCTGAGAGCTAAAATCATACACAAGATCAATATGAGATAGGCAACAATGGAAGCTATGAGGTGAATCAATCTATGAAATTATTATCTTTTGTTTGCTCACATTTGCATCAATTTCGTTGAGTTATTGGATATTTAGTTGTTTAAAACTATTGTTCATATTTCCCATAACATTTTTGGCACCCACTGTGGGGCCTAGCCCTGTTTTAAATCTCTATTTTTAGTTTTTGGTCAAGTTGCAAGCATGACAGGTCATTCCAATGCATTCATTCTTCCAGTTCTGCGCATCCATGATGAAAATGACAGTCTGGTGCATATAAAGATTCTTTCTACACATCTGACCACTCTTTCAATGCATTCATTCTATCTATGCATTCAAAACTTCTTCCTACGCATATGTTAGATTTTGTTGCACATTTGTGCTACTGCACATTCATTCTTTCTATGCATCCACTCTCTGTTTTAGCACATTTGATTCCTGTTAGAGAATTGTATTGAGTTTGTAAGAATACTAACCTTGGTTGCAGGAATATCAGTCATCAAATGGAGGCCTTTAACACAATGATCTTGCAGGTGTAAGAGCTTGGTTTAGTCATTTAGCTGCATCATAACTTCATCTAGACCTAATTAGGAGGAAGAAATCTGATATCTTCATGCAAATTTTCACCTAGATCTAATTAGGAGGAAGAAAACTATATTGTTGCATCACAAATTGCACATAGTCTCAACCTAGGTGGATAAAATCAAACAAATCTTTCAAGCCACTATGACAATTACAAACTCTTATCTAGCTTAAATAGGGGAAAGTAATTTGTTTCATTCTTCAACAACAATCTTCACATAGATTTGTTTAGGGGGATAAAAATGAACCATCTTTTCAAAGTTTTGGCTATCTTGTCAAATGGATTGTGCTTGGTAGATTAAACACACCTAGTTTTATTTATTTTTAACTAAGAGGATAAAGAACTAGTGTACTCTATGCTTGGAAATGATGATAGGACTATGCTCTCCCCTTTCTTGGGTGACCAAAATGTCAAACTCATCATTTTATATGTGTTACCTTTAGAAAAGGCCTGCCCTTGGAATTCCTTCCTTCCAAGTGGGATGACCTCAAGCCATAACAGGCTAAAGCCAAGCCACTTCCAAGTCGCTATAAATAAATTGTGTTTGAGATAAAAATTGCAAACAACGGGTGCTGCTATGTTACACTAACAAATGTTTCCCCCAAAACCCTATAGAGTGTAACCTCTACAAGCTGGGAAGCCTTCTTATCAGAGCGAATTGCTGCACATGTAACCACCTGAATGGATGTCCATACTAAAAAGCCAATTTTTTTAGAAAGCCAAAAACCCCTATTTGTTGATGTAGGAGGATAATCCTTTGGAGCCATCCAACGTCATACAATCATTTAGTGTGGAGACAGAAAAGTTCAACTCTTTAGAGGAATTGTAACCTGGTATGCATGAGAAGTGAGTGCCGTGGAGGGGAGCTAGTGCTACCAAGTTACTATCTATCATGCCTTTATGTAAGTGTCTAGAGTAAAATCCAAGTTTGAACTCAACGAATATTGTCCTTGCCATCCTTAGGATTGTACTTGCTTGTTTTTCATTTATCAAAAATTGTATCAAAACAAAGAAGAAAATCAAATGATCATGACAACCTCTTGCTTACTGTGTTTTTCTAGAAATAACTTGAGTCAAAAGAAACACTTCAAACTTCAGAGAATCCTAGGAAAATGTGCAAACAAGCCAAGATCGACCAAACTGCAACAAAAAGAAAAACCTCTATGTAGAGCTACGCATTTGATACATATTCCTGCACATTCAAACGATCTTTCTGTGCATCCACCTATTGCTGTGCATACACTCCTTTTTCTGTGCATTTAAGAGATATTACTACGCATTTAAAAACTCATGCGCATATAAATAGTAGAGCCATGCATATAAATAATAGACCTATGCATGCATAATAGCGCATTTAGTAAATAGAGCTGTGCATTTGATTCCTGTTTCTACGCATTTGAACCTATGCATTAATAATAGAGAGTGCTTCCATACAGTTTGAGAGAAAATTAAAATTAGATCCCTGTACCCATTTGAACCTAGATCACACTTGGAAAGTTAGTTCAACCATTTCAGACCACCTTCATACCATTTTCACATATCACCTTTGCATACCATTGTCTTGCTATCTGAACACGTCAAACCAAACCAAATTTAAGTCAAGGCATTATTGAGACTCTCCCAAAGGCAAACAAAAATCTAGTTAGTTTCATATTAGGATTCCAATCATCCTTAGAATTGAAACTATACTGGTGTATCTTGATAGAAGAATAGTCTACATCAAATAGTGGTGATCAACCATCCCTATTTTGACTACCTTTTATCTCAAGGACACTTTGTTTGGATAAATAGGGTCAATAGAAAACCTGAGTAAAATCTTACCAAAACCATATCCAACCAAATCATTTTCATACCAAAACATCAAAATAAGTCCACCAAGTCTCACAATCCAACTTCTCTCGCATCCAAAAAATTGCATGGTTCAAACTAGATCCAAGTCTAAACAAAAACAAAAAATGGGTTCCCTTCACAATAGTGGGCATAATTTTGATGATGAGGAGATTAGTCAAGAGGAAATCCTTAAACAACTTCAAGATCCAAAATTCCTAAAGATGATGGATAGGGGCATTGCCACGGATCCTCATAAATATTTTATCATGCTAGCTCAACAAGGAGCTAAGTTGCCTTCAGATTTTGATGTCTCAAATCTAAGAGAACAATGCCTCAAATGAAACTGAATGTTCGAAAGATGGCTCCAAAAATGACAAAGATGCCCCCAAAACTACACAGATGCTTCTAAATCAAAAAATGCTAAGGATACACTCAATCCCTTGGACACATTAACGACACAATTCCAAGCCTTGCAAAAATAGTTGATGCACATCCAAAGTGGGACAATAACAAAACATTCCTCCCTTGAGGATATTTTACCATATCCCTTTGATAAATCTTTGCTCATGATCCCTTTTCCCTCAAGGTTTGAGGTTCCAAAATTTGATAAGTATCGAGGAAAAGGTGATCTAAGAGATCATATAAGGGAATTTAGCATAGCATGCTTAGAAGTCGCACACAACGAAACATATCTTACGCGACTATTCCCATGAAGCTTAGGAGGCCAAGCAATGGAAAAATTCTCCTGCCTGCTTCCCAACATCCACACTTTTGATGAGCTAGTAGATAAATTTGTAACACATTTCTCATACAATATCAAAGAAGAAATTTCCATGTTAGACCTTTGTAATAACAAGCAAAAGGGGGAAGAATCCTTCACCTCTTTCCTGCAAAGATGGAGACAATTTGCAAGCAAGTGTCCCTACCACATACCGGAGAAACATATGATAGAAATGTTTGTTCACAACCTAACCACAGAACTGAGTTATCAAATCCAAATACAATGCCCAACTACTTTTAGTAAGGTCATTGAAATGGGGCTACTCATTGAGAAAGACTTGATACTAAAGAGGCAAATTAAGCTATACAAAGACACCCCTACCTCTAATAACAATGTGGACAAGTCATGATTTTGGACCAAGAACAAACCTATTGTAAATGATGGTGTGGTGGATGCTAAAAATGTGGTGCAAAAGCAACCAATCTTCAATCTATCAAAACCACAGAACAATACACCATCCAAAAAGCCTCAAAGTAACGAGCAAAGACCTACCAACTTTCCTCCTAGGAGAAAGTTCACACCACTAGGAGAGTCTCTCGAATCTGCCATTAGGAAGTTAATAGGGGGAAACCTCATAATACTTCTGTTAGTGCGTGATTATGAACCAAAATTTAAACCCTCTTGGTGGAGTGATTCTAACTTTTGCGAGTATCACAGGAATAAAGGACATAAAACTAATGATTGTCAAGCACTAAAACATGCCATCCAAGACCTGTTGGATCAAAAATAGATATCAATTGAAGGGCATACATCTAATGAAGAACACATAGCATTAAAAAATCCTCTTCTCCACTATGACAAAGGAGGACCATCCAATCAAAACAACAACGGTATTGATAAAGCAAGCTATAATAATGTTTCTTATGAGTACACTATTAATCATATCTCACAAAGTGATTCACATGTCAATGTAATCACTATCAATAATAATCCTGACTGTAATGTGACCACTCGTCATGGAAACATTACTCTACAAGGAGCTCCACCCAAGTCATCATCCACATCGAACCAATACAGCATCCTTGGCCAACTCCATAAGACATCGACACACATATCCATTTTGGGGTTATTGCATCTATCCCTGTCCCACAAAGCCATCTTGGAGAAAGCACTCTTGAAAACAACTTTTCCTATAAACCTTTCTCAAGAGCAATTCCAAGCTATGGTAGGTCATCTAACCACACCACATTTTCTATCTTTCACAGAGAAAGATGATGTCCATCAACCAACCACATAATGCATCCCTCCACATTAAGGTCCAAATCCACAAACACCGAATAAAAAGGGTCCTAATAGATGGATGTGTTGGTTTAAATATATGCATGTTAAAGTTAATCCTTGCATTGGGGTTTTCACAAAATGTTGTCGATTCGAAAAAGAAAAAAACTATCAAGGCATATGACGAAGAAGAGAGAACTTTCAAAGGAACTGTAGTCTTGCCAATACAGGTTGGCCCAGTAGAGAGATGTTGTTTGTCAAGCTCTATACATGGAGCTAACATATAAGATTCTTCTCGGTAGATCTTAGATCCATGCAATGAAGGCTATTGCTTCAACATACCATCAATGTATCAAGTTCCCACACAATGGCCAAGAAATTACCATACAAGGTGACCCTAACCTATTTTAGTATTGCAACAACATCCAATCAAAACTAGATGTGGTAGTCCCCACCAATCAAGCAACTTCCTCTTCTTCAAACCATGTGGATCCAAGTTCTCTAGCTTCTACCTCCAAAACATTGGAGCTTGAAGTCAAAGTCAAGGACAAAGGCATTGGAGAATATGTCATTGAACAAACGTTCTGTGTAGCATAGCTGCCTCTATCACCAAGATCATATGCAAAACCATTACCAAACATAGCCAAGTCATTAGAGACTTCTAAAGGTCCTTTCATTAGATGGGGAAATCTATTAGATGAGAGTGATGAAAAAGATGTCTTACAGTGGCTTTACAAAGATGAAGATAGTGAAACCACACCAAATGATCATCAACCAAAGCTACCCACTACACAGTATGGTCAAGGGTTTTCTATTTTACAAAGGATGGGATATGAAGGACATGGTCCAATAGGATTAAGGAAAGATGGTCTCATAGAACCAATTCAACCCTCTACTTCTATAGCCCGAGACACTACTGGGTTGGGATACAAGGGTAAGGAGAAGATCAAAGGTAAGGAGAAACTCCAAGCGAAAGACAAACCGACAGTTACCACTAACTTCATAGAACAACTTCACCAATTATAGGCATAGAGTGAAATATATTCCAATGAGTATGAATGGGACAACCTCTTAGATATGTCTTGTGAAGATAAAGAGGTTGATGTGGTTCAACATTATAGCTCTACTTATACGATGCATGAGGGACAAAACCCTAGGGCTAGATCGCTAGAGTTTGATCTGCAATATGATATACGTGAACTTCATGAGGAGAGTACAATGTCACACTTGATGAACTAAATTGAGGAGAGTACCATAATAGACCTTGTCAATACTTCTACCTATTCAAGCAACTCCTCCATTCTAACTATTACCAGCTTTGAACCAGATCAACCTAATGACCCATTGCCACTAGTACATTTTGGATTGATATAATAGGATTTGTAGGACACCACCCCTAAACTAGATACATTCCAAAATGATGATGCTATTATCTATTGCCTAGAGCTTAGGGACCATCTACCCGCAGGGGATCGCAAAACTAGCTACACCATAGAACTCAATGACAAGGCTTATTTTGGGGAGAGTGCCAAGCCTTTCAGTTGTAAAAATGTGAAAAGAAAAGATTGATCTAATGGTGAAAACCACTCTGCAAAAGTGTTAGATCATGAAAATAGTAAAAACATAAAAGGCGTATCCAACGGTGAAAACCTCTCTGAGGCGCCGAAGGATGAAAGGATTGACACTCTTCCCAATCTGACACATCAGGAAAGGTCCTCAATTTTGATTGAACCAGTAGAACCTGTTAGTATTAGAACAGACAACAACCCCCGTATAATCCATATGGCATAATCGTTATCTGCACAAGAAAAGCCAACATTCATTGAATTTTCAAACGAAAATAGATTAATTTTGCTTGGTCATATGTCGATATGCCAGGACTGGATCCTGATCTTATCATGCATCATCTTTCACTAGATCCAAGAGATAAGCCAGTTAAACAGACACTGAGAAAAATGCACCCATAGATAGAATTAATGGTGAAGGAAGAATTGAAGAAGTTGCTAGATGTTGGTTTCATCATACCAATAGATTATCTAGAGTGGATTTCAAATATAGTTCTTGTTTCCAAACTAGATGGAAGAGTTAGACTGTGTAATGACTTCAGATATTTGAACAAGGCTTGTCCAAAGGATGACTTTCCTCTGCCAAACACAAACATCATTGTAGATCTAATGGTAGGGCACACCATGTTGTCATTAATGGATGGGTTCTCTGGCTATAACCAAATCAAAATAGCACTAGAGGATCAGCACAAAATGACATTCATATGTCCATGGGGTACCTATTGTTGGTGCATCATGTCATTCGGACTAAAGAATGTGAGGGCAACATATCAGCGTGCAATGAATACAATCTTTCATGACATGATGCACACCATCATGGAAGATTATGTAGATGACATCCTAGCCAAGTCAATCACCAGAGAAGGCCATCTGTAGGTCTTAGACAAGATTTTCACAAGACTAGAGTAATTTAATAGACAATTAAATCCAAAAAAGTGTGTTTTTAGAGTTACATCTGGTAAACTCCTTGGATATATTGTATTAACTAATGGAATAGAGGTGGACCTGGCTAAGTTAAAAGAAATAATGGAAATGCTACCACCTAAGAATCTTAGTTAGTTGCGGTCTCTACAAGGAAAGTTGAAATCCATCAGAAGATTTATCTCTCAACTGGTAGATAAGTGCCATCTATTCACACATCTCTTACACAAAAACATTTCATTCAAATGGGATGACATGTGTGAGCAAGCTTTTTAGCATCTGAAGGAATATCTAATGAACCCACCAATCTTGATGCTACCGATTCAGGGCAAGCCACTATTACTCTACATCTTAGCTACACCCACATCTCTTGGAGCCCTGCTAGCACAACAAAACCATGAAGGAAAGGAACAAGCAATCTACTACATCAACATGACACTAGTAGGTTACGAACTACCGTATACAGTAATTGAAAGAGCATGCCTTGCAGTTGTCTTTGCTTCCCAAAAGTGGAGACAGTACATGCTCTCACACTCTATCAAGCTAGTGGCGAAGACTGACCCATTAAATACCTACTCAACAAAGCTACCCTAACAAGTAGAATATCTAAATGGGTCATGATACTCAATGAATTTGATATTGAGTATGTAGATAAAAGAGCTATAAAGGGGTAGGTCATTGTAGGTCAGCTGGCGGATGCACCTTTAACAGATGACAACCCATTAATCTTTGAATTTCTAGATGAGTCTATCTTCAACATCACTACCACAGCCTGGAAGCTTTACTTTGATGGGTCATATGCTCAACATGGATCTAGAGTAGGAATCTTGTTGGTAACACCATAGGGAGATACAATCCCTAAGTCATATAGACTTATGTTTCCATGTACCAACAATGTCACCGAGTATGAAGCATTGGTTATCAGCATAAAGATGGTATAGATTGGAACGTCAAGGAACTTCATGTGTACGGGGACTAACAACTCGTCATTAATCAAGTAAATGACGATTATCAAACTAAGGATGAGAAGATGATACCATACAAGCATATGGTGGATGATTTCAAAGCTTATTTTGTTGTGATATCCTTCGAGCAAATACTAAGACTGGAAAACAAAGCAGCAAATGCAATGACCACTATTGCATCCCTCCTTGACATACTTGAAAATCATTCTCATTATGAGTTCTTGGTGGATCCATCTTCCCATCTAGCCTATGAAATCCTAGAAACCAGCACCATTTACCACATCGTAGGGTATGATTCTCTCTTATATGGAAAAGTTTACACCTATTTGAAAGAGAATATCCTACCACCTGACCTATCAAACAACTAGAAATGAACATTCATACACCAAGCATCCCGACATACCATCATCGCAGACACCTTGTATCGATTAGGTTTAGATGGTACTCTCCTTAGGTGTTTAGATAGTGAGGAATATCAGACCGCTTTGAGAGAAGTACATGGAGGAATATGCGGTACACACTCTAGTGGTCCTACCTTGGTAAAGAAACTCATGTGTCTTGGATACTATTGGCCAACTATGGAAAAAGACTCCTATTATTTTATGAAGCGGTGCAAGAAATGCTAGATTCATGGTAATTTGATACGTGCACTCAATCAAGAATTGAAACCCTTAATGACACCTTGGCCCTTCTACCAATGGGGACTTGATCTAGTAGGCAAGATTCACCCTTCATCCTCCAACAACCACAAATTCATTATCACCACCACTAAGTATTTCACGAAGTGGATTGAGGTTGTTCCATTAACCAACATCATAGGGAAACAAATCTCTTCTTTCATCCTTAACTACATCATATGCTGATATGGTATTCCATTATCCATTGTCACGGATAATGGGCAACCTTTAAAGAATCAGGATGTGAAAGAACTTTGTGATAAATTCCACATTCAACATTGCTTCTCCACTCCATACTACTTGAAAGGTAATGGCCAGGTTGAGGCATCAAACAAAACTATCCTGAAGATACTCAAAAACACTGTCGATGATGCTGGCTGTGACTAGCATATGCAATTGAACCCCACTCTGTGGGCATACAGAACCAATATACGCACTCCCATAGGTGCGACACCATATGCCCTCGTCTATGGTTTTGAAGCCATCTTGCCTATAGAAGTTGAGTTACCTTTCCTTAGGGTGTCGTTAAAGGGTCTCATAAATGATGAGGAATATAGAGTATAAAGACTATAGGAGCTAGAGCTTCTAGAAGAATGAAGAGAACATGCCTTCAACCATCTTAAGGCATACCAGCAGAGAATGTCGAGAAGTTATAATCATAGGGTCAAACCACGAGTCTTCTAGGTGGGTGACTTAGTTCTAAGAGAGAATCCAAGAAATCAACAAGATAAAGAGAAAAAGGGGAAATTTGAACCCAATTGGTTGGATCCCTATGTCATAGTTGTTGCCTATGGATTAGGTGCTTATTAGATATCAACATCAAAAGTTGAATTGTTCGATGATCCCATTAATAGCATGCATCTTCGCAAGTTCTACACCTAAAACCCCAATGCAAGGGAGTCAAAAATCACAAAAAAAAATTAAATAAATAAATAAATAACAAATAACAAAAAAATAAAAAAATTGGAAAAATAACAAAAATAATCATCCTTTGGTGAAAACTTGGTAAACAGGTGCCTTGGATAGATACCATGATGAAAACTTGGCAAACAAACATCATGTGTATTTTAACTGTTATGCAAATAAAAGCAAGTGGTGAAAAACTTGAAACAGGGACCATTTGTGATAAACCACTTCCTCCATCTTTTTCAACCTTGTTCCTCTTCCATCTTTTCTTACCACAAACACCCAATTACATTAGGATACCTACCATGGCTTGTTGTTTGCTTGTCCTTATCACCTTATCCTATCAGGTTGTCAATCCAAACTTGCATCCATCTTGTCATCCATCCTGAGCCAATCTATTGAACTGTTGTCTAACTACATCACCTCTGAGCTATCACATAGGCAAGGCCATCATTGATGAGCCCTCGAGGCTTTCCCATCCATTTCATCCCTTGTCACCCATCCGTTTGTCCCATTCCACCTAGTTCCCATCACCTAGGTCCTAGGCCCACAAAGTTTGTACCCTAAACTACGTTGCCTCTGCTTCATCACGTAGGAAATGCCATTTATCAATGAGCCCCCGAAGCACTAGGTCAGTCCCTTAGGGCCCATTTCTCCATGTCTATTGTCCGTTCATCCATAATAAATTAATCCTTTACTTGATTGGGGGCAAATCCTCAACCTAGTTAGTGAATTGGATTTTTGAATGCTACAACTCAGAGGATAACATATTGGATCATGGTTTTGTCAGTAGACAGCAAACAACACAACAAGAAAGCTTTAATCATCATCTTGACAAATAGACATTAAACTAAACCTGCTAGCACCAACCTACCTAAACTATCAAACATGACTCTATTAGTTATTGCAAGAAAATATATCTATGGCAAGAAGGCTTTATGGTTGTTTGGAGTCTTATATCTTGATTTTTGATATTATGTCCTTTTATGCTACTCAAGGATGTAAAAAACTAGAGGAGCTATGATGGGGGCATAACTAGTTTATTTGTTTGTTGTTTGTGGATTTATCTTTAGTAATGTGAAACCTTGTCTAAAGACATGATCAACATAATGATCATTGAGGACATCAGAGGTCTACACATGAAACAAGTGTAATCCTTGTCTGTTGATATGCAAGCAATACTCAGGCCATCTTGGTTCAATTATACTTAGACACTTGTATTAACTTGCTAAATCAAAATCCATATAATACTCAAGTCATCATGGTTTAATTATACCTAGATACTTGTATTTTCTTACAACATTTTAAAATCTCAATGATGAAACAAAGTACTTCAAAAACTTGTATATGAAGACGACAAAATCCACATCCATACATATCAAATTGCATTTCATTTATAAGGATTCCATACATGTCATTTATCCAAGTGTCATAAGATCCAAGTCATGTCTATTAGTTAACCATTTGTCCAAGTCTTTTGTCTAAATTCTCCTAAGTGTCTTCAAGTGTGTGTGTTTTGGTGTGCTTGTTTTGTGTGGTGTGTTTGTTGCCCCATATGCAGAGACCAGCGCCCTCGGGTAGTGCTTCTTGCATTTTTTGGAGGTTTTGCGTGTCTTGTGTGTGTGTTGCCCCATATATACAGAGACTTGTGCCCTAGGGTAGTGCATCCTGTATTATGGGAGGTTTTTTTACTTTCCAATACTTGCATTTGCATTTCATATATATGAGAAAAAGAAAAGAAAAGATATCATTTCTGTCTTCCATATATTAATGTGTCTTCTATACATTGACTATCTTCTCCATGTTTTGCGTGCCTGTTACTGTTTTCTATGTGATTGGCATGTCTTCTCCATGCTTGGTGTGTTTACTATGTTTGTGACCTTACTTTAATGCATGTATTGGCCTCACGTTTATACATACAGTAAAGTGGGGGCTAAATGTAACATAAAAAAATGTCCCCTTGGGGGCTTTTCCCTCATAAGGTTTAGCTCCTAGGTCTTTAGTATGCATTTAGGATATTTTAGTTCATATTTTGGCATTCCGATGGAATGAGACCTAAGTTCGATGGCAAATTGGACCCAAGTGGACCCCTTGAGTTGTACCCTACCCAAAATAGGGGGAGGACTTAGGTGCCCGTGCCCTAGTCCTACCCTATTTTGGGGTAGCCACAATTTCTAGGTGTTGGTTTATGACCGTTAGTTGGTTCTTTTACCGACATGGTAAAGTTTGATTTTTAAAATCTTGGAGGGTATGCTTGTAGGTGCATATATAAGCATGTTTAGGCATTCATTTGTAAACTAGATTTCAATTAGATGATTATCCGCAAGCTATTGTGTTCTCAAGGTGATTCAAGACTTCTTTTGTGTTGCAATCTAGAAGACTTGTATGTTTTGTGTGTTGATATTTGCAGATTTGAGCATCAATCTCCTCATGGCATGAAGAGCATCTTCCTCCATGAGAACTTCACTACAAGGTGACATATTATAGTGTTTTTATCATTGATTCCTTTGGTTTTTGCCTCTGCCTCACAAGGGCACGTACTCTTTGTTTGACAATAGTGTTCAGAGACTTAAGTGTCCTCCAAGGCTTGATTGAGACAAGCCTCTAAACACCACAACCCCCAAACCAAGTCTTGTGATTGTAGGTTACATGTGTCACATCCAAAAAAAGTGGAGTTGTAGGAAGGCTTGGCAGGCATCAGGGATTTAGGATCTGAAGAAAAGTCAGACAAAGGAGCACTTCCACGACCAGGGCACCCACAACAGTGTCCTTCACAGATAGATCTCAGGAAATAGAAGTTATAGGGCTAACCAGTGTTGGAAGGAGGTCCAGATTCCTTGAAAAAGTAGGTTCCTTGGACTTGGGCACCGCACCTTAGTCCCTGACTGTTCCATCTTGGAACCCCAAAAATAGGTATTCTGTGATTTGTTATTTTACTTCCATCCACAAGAGCTTTTTCTGTCTTTCATCAATTTGTTGTCGTATTTGCATAATTAGGGTTTTAATGGTTAATTAGACATAAGAGAAGGAAAATTTGATAATTAATTCCTTAATCCAAGTTTCCCTTCATTTGTAAGTGACCTAGTGTATGATAGTGCTCGCCTCTTGACCCTAGGTCCTTCAATGTTAGGGTGAAAGGAGGATTCAAACATCTAAATAACAAAAGATTAACAAAATCCAATTTTACCCTAAACAGTTAGGCTCAAGGATAGGAATTTGAGTACATGATGTTCTTAGATTCCTTGCTAATAGTCTTTGGGTCACATACTTCATGAATTCATGGGTTGATGGACTAGGATATACATATAGACAATGATGGAAGATGTTTTGGGGTTAGGATTAGGATCGAGTGAATGGATATAGGAGGCCCAGATGGGTTAGGATTGGGAGTGTTAGAGGGGGATGAAATTGGATCAGTGGATTTGGATGGCTCCATATCTTTGCTTTTATTTTTGGATTTTGTAAAGACTCTTTGGAGAAAATTTTTCAAGTGTTCATGGGTTGATGAATTAGATCTTAGAATGTTTGATGGTGGATTAGATGGTGAGTTATATGGTGGATGGATGATAGGGATTGATGGATTAGGAGATGGGTGGACTAATGCATTAGGATTAGGATGATTGGAGGGAAATTATAAAATAATTCCCCTTTAAACCTAACCCCTAAACCCTAAACTTGAGAAACCATTGAAACTCATAAACCCTAAATAATTTACCCCTAAAGGTTTGAGCAACACTAAACTCATAAACCCTAAATATGCCCCTAAACCTGAGCAACCCTAAACCTCTCTCTCTCTCTCTCCCAAAACCCCTAAAACCTAAATAATACCCCTAAAACCTAACCCCTAAACCATAAATCCGAGCAACCCTAAACCCCTAAACCCTAAATAATTCCACTAAACCCTAAACTTAAGCAACCCTAAACTCATAAACCTGACCAAACCTCTCTCTCTCCAAAACAAGAAAACTAGGACTCTCTCTCTCTCTCTCTCTCCTTATCACCCTATCTCTCCCCTCTCTCTCCCCTCCATCTCCATCCTCTCCCCCTCTTCCTCCCTCTCCTCTCCCACGTTGACAAAGAATATGGAAATAATAAAAATAGGACATGCAAAGAGGGACGAGGATTAAAATTGGGATGATGAAATAGAAACAAGATAATTTATGAAATTTCATTGGATGGGAAGAATGGTGAGGAGAGGTAGAGAGGGGAGGGAAGTAGACAGTGAGAGAGAGGGTAGGAGGTAGAGACGAGAGGGAAGTAGAGTGGGAGAAAGTAGGAGGTAGATAGGGGAAGGAAGAAGAGGGAGAAGGTAGGAGGTAGAAAGGGAAGGGAAGTAGAGAGTGAGAGAGAAGGTAGGAGGTAGACAGGGGAGAGAAGTAGGAAGTGAGAGAGAGGGTAGGAGGTAGAGAGGGGGTGAAGAGAGTGAGAGAGAAGGTAGGAGGTAGAGAGGCAAGTGAAGTAGAGACTCAGAAAGAGGGTAGGAGGTAGACAGGGCAGGGAAGTAGAGAGTGAGAGAGAGGGTAGAAGGTAGAGAGGGGAGGGAAGAAGAGAGTGAGAGAGAAAGTAGGATGTAGAGAGGGGAGGGAAGTAGAGACTCAGAGAGAGGGTAGGACGTAGATAGGGGAGGGAAGTAGAGAGTTAGAGAGACGATAGGAAGTGCAGCTACCCTTATAGACATGTATGTAAAGTGTGAAAGCATAGACAAGGTGTGTCAATTGTATGACATAACACCTCAAAGAGATGTTCTGTAATGGAATGCAATGATTGCAAGATATATGCCAAAAATGGATTTGTTGAAAAGGCTTTAGAAAATTTCAAGCAAATGCAATTGGCATGTGTATAGCCAGTTATGTTAAGCATAATGCGAGCATGTTATAATGCACTCACATTATTCATTGACATAACATGAGCACATTATAATGCATTTGTGTTATGCCCATCTTTCTTTGACATGTTTTTATTAGTTTTTAGCAAAATTTGGAGATAATCTAGAGCGTGCTCCCCACCAGGATGGCACTTTTTTCAATGAAAACTCAAAAAAATACCACCATAATATTAAGCTCTATGTTAGATATCTAACCATATAATTTTTTTCACATTTTGAGTACGTTAAGGGTTTCATCTTGAATTTCTTTTGTTAGTGTGCATTTTTTGTCAAAAACTAGTGTTTAGTATTTTTGACTTTTTTTAACCATTCATTGAAATTTGAAATAAGTTACATCTTTAGAAACTAGACTCCATTCTACACGTATTCCAAAAAAAAAATGATTCTTGATTAGTTTTCAAAAAATTTAGGGGGGAGCACACTCAAATTTCTGTTGTTCAGGATGTGTCCACTTTGAAAATTACTAAAAAATCAATTATTCATGAAAAAATTATCAAAAAAATTAGGGATAAACTACACGGTGTTAGCTAATTTCTCACTAGAGCGATTATTGAAATACTAAAAAAAAGTTAACATTTTAGGGGGAGCACACCAGACGCTATTTTATGTTTTTTTAAGAAAAATAGTACCAATTTGTGTGCTCCCCCTTTTTGAATCCCTTAATCTCAACCATTTTTGGAAAAAACTAGTAGTTTAGAAACTAGATTTAGAGCACTACAACTCTTGTTTTTGTTCCATCTTCAATTTTTGAGTGTAGCTATCTTCAATTTCTCATCCAACATCAATGTTTCCTAATTTCAAAAAAAAGAGGCATCTTAAGACCCCATTTTGGTCCCTCATCTTTGTGCACTTACCCCATACTTAATGAAGATGAAGAACTCTGATTACATACAATCCTAAATTTTGAGTAATATGTGGATGAATTCTAGATATGTCACTTTGATTTGTTGCATCCCTTAGAGTGCATCTCAGTCTGTGGATGTTTTCTTCATTCCTTTCTTTTGAAGTTAGCATCAATCATATCTAACTGTGGAATGACCTGGTAAAAATATGGTTTGATTTTCTTCTCTTCATGAAAGTATCTAGGATATATGTGGATCAATGACTAAAGATTCATTTAATTTCATTAGATTTAGAATGTTTTAGTTCATTTTCTTTTAAATTTCATAAAGATCATCTTCATAACTATAAATCATGATAAATAATAAGCAGATACAGAGAAATATGCTGACATCCTGTAGATAACTGAACATCCTTAGCATATTTGAGCAAATAGCATGTCAATTTGAAAATATCATGCAAAGAATGATAAATAATGGCAAAGGATAGTGAAACACATGCTTATAGGCACAATCTTTGAGCATATTTAAAGTGCAACAACAAATATTAGTTCATATAGAGTTAATATTGTAAGAACTGATTAAATTTGGAAATATATTCAGAATTAGTCTAAATCAGAGACAAATTCCAGTGAATTACTCCATGTTAGGATTGAATTGATGACTATTTGCTTAAATCCTAACTTGGTAGAGTAAGATTTGACAGAGTTATTGTAAATTTGTGTAGAGCAAGCATAAATGATAAGATATTTGAAGGAATATTGAAGAACTTTGTAGAAATTACTAAAGTACATAAGGCCCTAAAATGATTAACAACAATACACATAAACCCTGAGTGAATGTCAGAAGGTCATGACTTGACCAACGGAGACTTGGAATCATAAATTTATTTTGAATTTATTGTATTCTTCAAGATGATAAAGGTTTGTTGTGTAAACTTTTATTCATGTTAATGAGACTAACAATCATCATCAACATGGGGTTGGCCTAAGACTATCCTCCCTTAAGCGTGTCTTTAGTAGTTGCCATGGCATAAGCTCAACTATTAGGTGTGCCTATAGCGTGCTTGAGATGGTGGGGGATCAGCAATAAGTTCCTTCCATCACCTTGTTTTCCGTGTTTAAAACGTATAGAATGCCTTTGGCATGCTATACAATGCTTGTGTTTTCTGTGTGTCTTCAGTGTGTTTTCCCCTATGTGTAGTCTCAAGGGTGTGACAAAATGCCCTTCCTACACTTGGCCTTTGTATGTCATTTTTTCCCCCAAGCATAGTCTTAAGGGTGTGGCAAAATTCCCCTCCTATGCTTTTGGTTTTTATGGCATGCTTGTTCTCAAGTGTAGTCTCAAGCGTGTTGCGAAATGCCACTCCTACACTTAGGGATTTGTTTCATGTGTCTTCTCCCCCATATGTAGTCTCAAGGGTGTGGCAAAATGCCCCTTCTACATTTTGGGGTTGTGTGTTGTATTTTTACTTACCATGTATTTGCATTCATTTTTATAATGAAAATGAAAAAGAAATATATCATTGTACTCATCATGTTTTGCATGTCTTCAATACTGTCTTCTCCCTGTCTTGCATGTCTTCAATACTGTCTTCTCCATCTTTTGCGTGCTTGTTACTATCCTCACTATGTTTGACGTGTCTGCGGCGTGTTTTCTCTAATGTCTACTTGAGACTAATGGCTAGAAATGGTTCCTCAATCTTTATGTATGCATTAGCTTCAAGTGCCTGGCATGTTTGCTATGTTTTGACCATACCTTACTATGTGTATGGATCATAAGATCATACATACATTAAATTGGGGGATAAATATTATGTCGTAAAATGTCCCCCTAGGACTTTTGCCTCCTAAGTTTAGCTCTCGGGTCCCTTGTTTTTCATCAAGCATGTTAGATTTAACTCCTGAGACAAAATGGCCTGAAACCATGACAAAATGGCTTGAAACCCATGACAAATGGGGCTTGAGGGACATTGTTGAGCCTTAACCTTGACCCAGAATAGGTCTTGGGGTAAGAGCACTCGCACCCTTGTCCTACCCTATTTTGGCAGGGTCCCAAATTTGAATGTCAGTTTTGTGACCATTAAAAGGTTCCCTTGCTGACATCTTAAGTTTGAATTACAAAATTTAAAGTAGGAATGCATATATAAGTATGTTTAAGACTTCATTTGTAAACTATAAGATGATATTTTGGTGAACATATGATTCTAGAGCATTCAAAGCATTCATTGTGGTAGAGTAGACTTGTGTTGTTATTGTGTTTGTTATGCAAGTTTGGCTTCATCTTCTCATGTTGTGAAGGATATTCATCTACATGTGAGCTACACCTTTGAGGTGATATCTATTTGTGTTTAAGTCAATAATTTATCAATTTCTTTTTTCCTCTATCCTACAAAGATACACAGTCTTTATCAAACAACGGTGTTGGAAGGCTTGGATGCCATTTTGAGGCTTGACTAAGGCAAGCTCCTAAACACCACAACACCCAACCCCTCTTCTTGTGATTGTAGGTGATAGCTATTGGATCGTGAAGAGTGGAGTTGTAGAGGAGTGTGTTAGATGACAAAGATTCTGGATCTGATAGAAAAACTTGGAAAAGAGCACAATCGAGGCTTGGGTGCTAGTCCCTTTGCCCTTTGGATTTGCAAATCTAAAAATCCTTTGAACAGGGATCATTAGTGACAGAAGGAGTCCGAAAACCCCTGAAGAAAATATTGGACTAGGCTTCAATGCGAGTCCCTTTGCCCTTGACATTTTAGGATTCCAAACTTTGAAATCTAGTGTGTATCTGATCTTCATTTACCTTCTCTGTGTACGAGCATTTGTTGGAATTTATTTATTTGGCAATAATTAGGGTTTTAAGCATAATTAGGCATATAATTAACACATTAATCATCAATTTCCAAATTTTCCTATCGTTACAAGTGACAACCAACCTATAGGTGAATCCTCTTTCAAAATTTGTGATTCAACTCGCTTAACTGTCCTTGAATGGTATGTGTGAAAGGAGGATTTAGGCATATCTCCTATTAAACCCTTGTCCGCCTTTTTCATACATAACATTTTGGTGAACCCATGTTTTTATTAAATTTTGCACCTTTCTAAGTGTTTTACTACAGATTTGCATTTCATTCATTTCATTTTTATCTTATTGCATTTAAAACTTTAAAAAGAAATTGAAAAATTTTAAAAATTTGAAAAAAATTGGCATTGTAGGCTTGCATTTTCACATACTTTTCATTGCATTTCATTTAAATCATTTACATCTATGATATTTGCATAAGATCTGATATAATTTATAGTAGTAAATCATTCTATAATCATTTGCATTGCATTTTCATGCTTAAATTGTTAGATTTTGCTTGAAATTGTGTATTTTTCATATAGCCTAATAATTCCAAAAGATAAGGTTTGTGGTTAAAATCTTGTTTTATATTTTACTACTCTTTTAAACAATATTTTAGGTCTGATTTCTGATTGTAGTTTTTCATCATAGTGTGTTTTTGCATTTACATCTCAATCTTTGCATTTACACATTGTGTATTTCAACAAAAAACTAGCATATTTAGTCATTTAAATTGCACTTGCATTGAGCATTTTAGGACTTTGACATCATTTTCCGATATGAGCTGAGCTATTTCACGTCATAAAATTAAAATTCATCCATACATCATTTAGCATAGTTTCATGCCTTAATTTCACAATTAGGGTTTAAAATCCTTGCATTTTTACTAGATTTTGACTCATTCTTCATCTAGATTTGCATGATAGGTGTGTTGTGAAAGATATTTCTGCACCATTGGACTGATATTAAGGATTTAATTTTCTGCTCCTTTGTAATTTCATCACAAAACTACATCTTTTAGGCATTTGCATTGAAAAAAACTAAAAAAATCAAGCATTTTAGGTCTTAAACATACATAGTTTTGCATCCATTTCATTGCATATATATCAAAACCTTTTAAAATCAGATTTTGCATCCATTTAAAAACATACATACATGGCTACTAATCAAAACAATAATGCTAGGTTCCCTCCTATGCCTTATTTGAAAAGAAAAACTCGTGAACTTGAAATAACATTTACACCATATGATAAGACAATGAGTGATATTGAGGGACCTCTTTATATTACTATGAATGTAATGGAGATTCCCGTACATGGAACACTTATAAATCCTAATTGTATGACTAATGTGGTAACGGAAGAATTCCATCTCTCACATGATTTAATTCAAGATTCTTATGAACCCTCAGATTTAATGATTAAGACACATATTGGAGCTTTCATTCCTACCTTTGGGAAGATAACTTTATTGGTTATGGTATATGATAAAGTTGTGAATCAATTATTTGATGTCATCCCTTTACCTGACCTCTTCCGCATAAAACTACGACATCCATGGCTCAAAGCTATGAAGGTTGTCCCCTCAACTATTCATAAATGTATAAAATTTCCTATACATGGACAACTGCGTACTATTCATCATAACACATGGCAACCCATGGTTATGCAGAAGAACTTTACTCTTGATTACTTTTGGCCACGACCTAATAGAGAACCTATGCCACAAATAGATCAACTTTTTTTAGCATATAGATGATACAAAGAAAAAATTCTATCTAGAGTGGCTAGACCTTCTATTCAACAAGCAACAAGAGAAGAACAACCCACATTAGAAGAACTTTCTAGAGATAAAGGTAAGTTAGGGCTCTATGCTGAGGTTCCTCCTCCATCATCCTTACAAAGATTAGGAGTGACTCATGGAAACAAAAGCACTTCATCAAGACAAATTAGATTTCAACAAGCTTCCTCCTTTGAGATAATAAAACCTATAGAAAAACATGAAACTACTTTTGAAGACATAAGCAATAAGACAAAAAGGAATAGACAAGCAAGAGAAAGGAGGAAGAGAAGACAAGATTTTTCCCAATGTTCAATGCACCTAAACAAGAAAACATTCCACCTAACAGTGAACCAAACAAAGAAAAACATAAAGAGAAAGAGATTAAGAATGATGATAAATGTTGGGCTATTGTAACTTATGTACCTCTTTCCTCTCCCATTCAAGATTGGGAAGATGATGATTTGCTTATTGACAATTGCTAGTCTGGTTGTGCAGTAGGTAAGTATTTCTAACCCTTGTGGTCACCTATGTCGTAGCATTTTTTGCTCATTTATGTGACCTCCCCTCTTGTGTTATGTTCCCTCCCCTCTTGTGTTATTTTCCCTCCGTGATGTGTTATGTGTCATTTAGGCCTCCTTGAATGACCCTTGATACTCTTGTAAGGTCAAGGATATTAGGAGACTACCTCTGTTGTGAACATTCTTCTATTTGTATCATCATTCTTCTATCCTGTTTCTCCTCCATTTTCAATGTTGTGTGTTGTGTCTTAGGCACATAGGGTTGAGGTTGATGATCTAGGGGCATCCTACTACACGATTGTTCCTAAGGCACTTGATCTCCTCTCTCATTTTATTGTTTATCTTCTTCTAGTGATTCTATCTAGTTAGCGGATGATGTAAACAAACATATACTGATATAGACCACGTGTCCCTTCAGCAAGCAAAGGAAAAATGGACCTAGACCATATATGACGATGGGGTTGATTTATATATCTAGCACTTGGCTAGTAGAATCACTCCATGTGATATTTGATGTTGTCTTATTTTGCTAACAAATCATAACAATATATATTCTCTGTGCACTTTGATTGTTTTGGGTGTCTCACCTTGTTGTTACACTCAGTTCTAGGATACCTACAATATAAGCCCCATGGCTATATGCATACTTGAACTGGTTTGTGTAGCCTTGGCTTCTTTATTTTCATGCATTTGATAGATTAAGATGTGTTTGTGGGAACATTCGATGATTGTGAGCACATGTCACCTTTGTGGGCATGGGATTTGCAAAAGTTCTTGTTCCCTTGTGTGCTTTCTCTCTACCTTAACATGCTTGATATCGGTACACGATATCAACCACCTTAAAGTGGGGGCATATAAGGTAAGTTGTTTGATGATTTTGGTACTAATGAAGAGTGTTTGTAAGCCCTCTACACAGGTAGGATGTTGTATCTCCGATGCAAGTGCACATCTTTATTCTATATTGCAATCAAAAAGCCCTCTGCAAAGGTAGGATATCACACATATCCTTTTATTCAAAAGCCTTCTGCAGAGGTAAGGATCATGTATCTCTTGAGCTAGTGTACATCCTTTTTATTTCAAAAGTCCTCCGAGTAGGCAAGATTGGATCTAAGACTATCCTCCCTTAAGTGTATCTTTTGCCATTGTTGTAGCATAAGCCCAGCTGTCAGGTGTACCTATAGCATGTTTGAGATGGTGGGGTCTTAGCAATAAGTTCCTTCCATCACCTTATTTTCCATGTTTAAGACATATAGTATTTCATTGGCATGCTATACAGTGCTCATGTTTTTCATGTGTCTTTCGTATGTTTTCCCCCGTGTGTAGTCTCAAGGGTGTGGCAAAATGCCCCTCCAACATTTAGGCTTTGTATGACATGTTTTCCCCCAAGCATAGACTCAAGGGTGTGGTGAAATGCCCTTTCTATGCTTTGGGTTTTGTATGGCACACTTGTTCTCAAGTGTAGTCTCAAGGGTGTGGCAAAATGCCCCTCCTACACTTTGTGATTTTTTTGGTGTGTCTTCTGCCCCATGTGTAATCTCAAGGGTGTGGCGAAATGCCCCTCCTACACTTTGTGATTTGTTTGGTGTGTCTTCTCCCCCATATGTAGTCTCAAGGGTGTGGTGAAATGCCCCTCCTACATTTTGGGGTTGTGTGTTGCATTTTTACTTTCCATGTATCTGCATTCATTTATATATAAGAAAATGAAAAAGAAATATATCATTGTACTCATCATGTTTTGTGTGTCTTCAATATTATCTTCTCCATTTATTGTGTGTCTTTAATACTATCTTTTCCATGTTTTATGTGCCTGTTACTGTCTTCATTATGTTTAGCGTGTCTACGACATGTTTTTGCTAATGTCTACTTGAGACTGGGGGCTAGAAATGGTTCCTCAATCTTTGTGTATGCATTAGCTTCAAGTGGCTAGCATGTTTGTTGTGTTTTGACCATACTTTAATGCATGTATGGATCATAAGATCATAATACATTAAAGTGGGAGCTAAATGTTATGTCATAAAATGTCCCCCTAGGACTTTTACCTCCTATGTTTAGCTCCAGGGTCCCTTGTTTTTCGTCATGCATGTTAGATTTAACTCCTGAGACAAAATGACCTGAAACCCATGTCAAATGGGGCTTGAGGGACATTGTGTTAGGTTTTAGGTAGATCAGAGCAATAAACACTAACAATTATATGCAGATTAAATAACCCAAATATAACAATGAAGAATAACACAAAATAGATCAACACAAAAATTTAACGTGGTTCACTGAATATGGGCTACATCCACAGAAACTCAGCCATCCAATGATTTTATTATCCAGTGTAAATAGATTACAATCTCATGAATTCCACACCGGCAACATACATCCCAACTTCTTATAACAATCTTTTTGGAAGCTTCTAGAATTAGGGTTTTACAATGTCATTTTTCTTTTGTCAATTAACAAAAAATTAACAACTGACTATGAATGGGCAAAAAAGAGGGAAATAATTTTCAAGGTTGCGCCCCTGAACACCTGCTTCTTAGGGGTTGCCGCCCCCAAATGCCCACTTCCTGGGGGTTGTCGTCCCTAAACCTAGGTGAGGATATGTTACGAGTGTACAATACTTGCGTGATCAATCGCCACATACCAACAATCTCCCACTTGGAGACTGATCCTGTACAACAACGCTGTACTTGTAGCTCCCACTAGATTACATGCTTGGATGGTTTCTTATGTCCACCATTATCAGTCGTGAAGGCTAACAGAAACTGATGAGGAAATTAGTTTCTCTTGTGTAACCGCCTTTGTGAACATATCTACAGGATTCTCACTTTTGTGAGTTTTCTCCAGCTTCAACTCTCCATCCTCCAAAATTGACTAGATGAAGTGGTATCTGAGATGTATGTGCTTAGTTTTTGAATGCAGAGCTAAATTCTTAGGAAGATGAATGGTACTTTGGCTACTAGTATACAAAGGGCTATCTTCTTGTCATTGCCCCAATTCCTCTAGAAAATGTTGTAACCAAATCATCTCCTTGCTAGCTTCCATAGCAGCAACATACTCAGCTTCAGTGGTTGAAAGCACAACAACCTTTTGCAGCCTTGAAATCCAACTAACTGTAGTACCCCCTACAGTAAAAACATACCCTGTAGTACTCCTACTACTATCAATATCACCCGCCCGATCAGAGTCAACATATCCTTTTAGAGTAGAATTTGTTCCTCCAAAACATAGTTTCTTTGAAGTAGTACCTCTCAAATATCAAAGAATCCATTTTACCACATTGAATGTTCCATTCCTGGATTGCTCATATACCTGCTCACAACTCCCACTACATGTGCAATATTTGGCCTTGTACATACCATTGCAAACATCAGGCTACCAACTACTAATGCATATGGTATCTTAGACATTTTGTCTTTCTCCTCTTATGTCTTTGGACACATCTCCTTAGTCAACTTAAAATGACTAGGCAAAGGTGTACTTGTTACCATTTTTTACCACAACTCAAAATTGGCTAACTAGATGTGACAAATTCATTTTTTTAGTAAAGGATAACATTTCTCTATTGTGACTTAGTTGCATAGTTATTATGTTTTAGTGTTAGATGCAGTTTAGTTGTTCAAAAAGGAGGAAAAGATTTTAGATCATTCATTGAATTGAAGAACATTCAAGAGAGATAAGTATTTCAATCACTACAATGATTATTCATTTACAAAGTTGAAATACATAAGAGAATAAGCATTGCATTGGAAGAAATAATGACATATCAGATGTCCCACACAAGTCGTGGGTTATAGCTGAACATATGCAGATATAAAGAAAATACTATGCATCTAATAATGAGAAAGGAGAGACATAGCCATCATTGCCTTGGGGTTTTCGATCTTCAAACTTGCCTCCTGTCCTACTCCTAATCTTGACATGAACCTACAAAAAATGTGGAGGGTCCTGTTAGAGCTCCGGTTATGAAAATCCTTTATCCATCAGAAGAGGCATAATACTTTGTTTATAGTGCATTGATCAAATGACCATCATCCATGTGCAGAAGGAATTGAGAAAGAAATAATCATGGGATTTCATTGTTTTATTCTAATTTATTTGTTTCATGTGCAGGTATAGGACAAGTCATGTAGTTGATTGAAGACATTCAACATGTGGTGTCAAGTTAGCTCCCACAAGGGTTGAGCCCAACATGTTGCTTCCCCTTAATCTCAGAAGGGATGAATGGAAAAAGAAAGAATCATTACTCACATTTACATGACAAATTGAAGGAATAATACAAGCAATCATATGCATCAGTTTCTATTCCAGGACATAGTCATGATTACAGCTCAAGTAATGAAATGCAACCATGGAAATGAATTGAACTGTAAGGGGATTGCATTTAAGGTACATGGCAGTTGTCATCATTAGTTCAATTGACATTGGAAAAATGACATTCACAGGTATTTCATATTATATCTTTCATAGTGTGCATTAGAGAAGTATGGAACAACAAGTACATTTCATCATTTGAATTTCAGAGGTTGCCAATGGAAATATCATGTAGCAGTGCCTAATTATTGGCTCACAAAGAAATATAAAAAATAGATATCATTTTTATACATGATCTAAGTGAACTGAAAATGTAAGTGGACAACAAAACATGGAACACCATATGTTGTCATTTCCCTTTCATGTTGAAGTAAGTCTGAATGAGTGGACAAAGATGCCAGGAAAGATTTATCCATAGTTGTGAGCAGAGAAAAGAATCATTATATGCTATCAGTAGTCAATGCGTATATAGGTGTGTGGAATGAAAGAAAAAACTTGCAAATTATCTATCAGAGCACTATACATTTCAACTTGGCTATTATCTTCATGCCATATAGGTGCTATAGGAGAAAGAGAACATGTATATATCATATGGCATACCCTGTCTCAAGAAAGAAAAAGCATTATCATTCATGGGACAATCATATGAATTCCATGCTATAGCTATAGGAGGTAGCTCATCAAGTACTTACCATGTATGATTAAGATACAAGTGGATTATAGAGAGGTAAGTCTTCATGTTTTTTACATTGCTCAAGTGTCATCATGATTAAGCAAAGGCATTTCATTCAAGCAACATGAATACAATGTGAAATAAGAAGCTATAACACATACTCATTATGGGCTGAGCCAAATGTGTACTAGATGAACATCTTAAAATGAGACCTTCATCAAGTTTGAAACATGCTAATGTATTGTATACAATGGAGCAACAAGATAAGAAGATGTTATAGGTTGTCAAACCTTTTTAGGTAAAGTGACCATGCCAGATATATGCATTACAACTATGGGTTATTTCATAGTGAACTATGTAGATGCTTCTTTGCCATCCTGGTAAATTATAGTAACAAGAATGTGCAAGAATATTCATAGAATATCGTGAGTTTCTATATGGACAACTTATAAAGAGAAGCCACACTGTATGTTGTGTATAAGAAGAGACAATGCATTACATCAACATTAAAGTATACTATATAAAGTATGTGCATATAAAATGGTGACATCCTCAAGAGTAACAATAACCCAGGAAAATGCAGTCGGCCAAATACCACTATCATAATATCAAATGTATGCTACATAAGTGAGGTATATATGTCTGAGGTAACATCTTGTGCACAGGAAAATAAAATGAAGCTTCTTTCATCTAATCCTCTAGGTTTTCAAACCATGAGATGTAGGGATGTATCTTGCCAGTCATGGCCTTATGACCACAGAAACTATTTCATTTTTTGAAGAAATGCTAAGTTCAGGCTGTGGCCTTTTGGGTATCAAATACAACCAGTAATCAGTGAAGAATGGATATTTGTTGTTCGAAAGTCTTAAGGTTCTTTTTAAGGCAAAATGAGAAATTTATAGTAGGTCTGTGCAAATATGGATCTTCATTATGTTTGAACAAAATGCATATACAGATAACCCTTTGACGTTTTTTAAGAGAAATATCCAAGTATCATAGAGCCATAACCTAAAGGAGGATGTAGATTTCAAAACAAATGAAGTTCTTTTAAATGCAGATGGGTAAGAATAATTTGGCCATGACCTCATTTTTTGGGGAAGGTTTCTTTTACCCTTAATCCTCTAGGGTTCAATTGCAGGAAATAAAGACAAAATTGAAACTTCATATCCAGTCGAAGAAGAATGCACATGAAGCATAACACTTTAGGATTTTGGAATGATCAAACATAGAATACTTAAAAAATAGCTGCAACCTATCTCAAGTCAAAGTTTTGATACAGAAATGAGACAAGGAGAGAGCTTCATATATTACATTTTATGTAGAGAGTGACCCAAAAGAAGGCCAGATAAAGTGATAAAACAAAAACCCTTATCATTTCTTTTACAGAATGCTCCAAAAGACCAGTCACAGCCTAGAAAAGAGGGAAAATACACATGATATAATGGAAACTCACCTTCTGGGAAGAGACTGAAACTCTCTTTTGTAAATAAGCTCAGAGTTGGTCCAGAAGTGCCATGGCAGCCTTGACACAGAAGTGTATTAAAAGGGAAATGAAAGAGCATCAGAAACCACACTTCCAGCCACAATTGAAAGCTAAAATCACCTCAAAAATGAAGAAAAAGTAGATCAAAATCATGGCAGAGACATTAGCTTTCATTTTTGCTATTGAAATGGCCTTAGAGAACCAAAAGTTGCAGCAAAATGGAAGAGGATTTGAGCTTCAAACCCTAACACTCCATGGCGGCCACAGCAAAGGGTATTCACAAAACTTCACAAGTCAAAATGGCCCAAAAAGATAGGGTGAATTATGTTTGGTTATTAGGGTTTCTTTGAGCCCTAATCGACTGTTGACTTTTGTCACATTCTTTTCTTTTTTTTTGGCTTAGATTAATACCTTCAAGGTATTAAATCATAACTACCATGGTGCCTAGGTCACATGACTTAGTGAGAGGTCGAGCTATGCTCCCTCTAAGTATTTTTGTCTTGAACATGTTAAACCACCATCATGGTGTGATATATGCCATATGAGATACCCCCTTGGAGATAGGGATAAACTCCTTGCCTTAGGAATTATTTTGCAGGACCATGAAGATTAAGCCTTCAAGGCTTTTATTTATTTTTGCAAAATATATAGTGATATTTTCATCATTTTTTATGATTTTTTATAGAAAAATCAATTGTAATGCATTGTAAAATATTTGGCGAAATTATGAGCTAATTATTACTTATTTTTTGCAAAAATCAAATTGGATAGGAAATGGGATCAAACTGCCAGTGCATTGTAAGGTTAGTTTTAAAACAATCATTGATAAATTGCTTTAAAACTTAACTATTTTAGGTAGTTGGAAGCTAAAAACAAATTAGATATTCTTTTTTCGATTTGTTTTAGAGGCAAATAAGACAAATTTTGAGATCTCATGGGCAGAAGAAAGCATCTTTTTGGTGGGGCCACATTGGAGAGTCATTTGGACAGATTTGGTAGCTGTTTGGGGATAGTTGAGAAGATTTATTTTTAGCTTTTTCTATGAGCTCAAAAATAGATTTTTCAGATCTATTTTTAGGAGCTTTTTTCTAGCTTTCAGGAGGAGATGGATTTGAGAGCATATATGGTAGAGTTATACTTTTTGAGAGAGAGTTGCAGTTAGAGTTTTAGAGATCAGAGTGTAGAGATACTAGAGTCTTCCTCTTAGATCGAGAGTGTTGTACTCATTTTCATCGTAATCATTATTCTTTTAGTTATTGAGCAGTAACTTTCCTTCACATTTTGTCTAACTATTTGCAAGTTAATCTAATTTTGCATTGTGATGAATGTTTGTCCTTTGCTTTGTCTTAGCTTGTGATATTTTTGCAAAATATTTGTTTAATTCAGGTTGCATATTGTGTCTACCAGACCTTCATGTGAAATATTTATGAGTTAAATGATCAGAGTGTTGTGAAGGCCAAAGTCCAATAATCTGTTTGCGAGTGAGATCTGTTAGGTGATACGGTCTTAAATGTTAAATTAGAATTCATTTATATCCTCCTATCCCTTTTCCCTACAAGACATTAGATTAGGAAAATTATAAGGAGAACCATCTTTCTCTAGAGATTCACTCTCGTTATAGGAAACCGACATCCTGAGAGTGATTCCATGTTTCAATAGGTAGCTAAGTTTCTGTGAGCTTAGCAGGGTGTATACTTGATTGACAACAATTTTTGGCACACCTAATGGTACTTTGAAAGTGATTTCAAAGAAGTTTTGTACCCTTATAGCTGCTGTTCCAGTATATGTAGCAGTTTTTTCCATCCTTTGGAGGCTTTTACAATATACCTGGTGACTCATTTTTTTGGTCTTACATGCAGATTAGTACTATCAGCCTATGAAAACTAGATCTAATCTAGGCCCATTTGATTATTTACAGCTATCCACACCAAAAAGGAGAGGTAGATCAATAAGCAGAACACCTGAATCATCAAGAAGATCAAAGTCTACACCTCCAAGATTCAGTTCTCTGAGTCCGGTAAAAAGGAGCAGAAGCCCAATTTTGATAGTCTAAATACCAATAATGGCTAGACAATTTGCTTTTACATTTTTGTTTTATCTTAAATCTTTGAACAATGAAATTTTTGTAATGTTCCAGTCAATGGGAGTAATCACCCTTCCAGATTCTTTCGAGATTGCTGTTATAGAAGAAAATTGCCTTATTCAAGCAGGGAAGATAGCCCCGAGGCCTCCCTTACCCATTTTCCCTGAAATCCAGCCATCTATGCCAATGGCAATACCTCCTCTAGCTGTTGTCCCTCTTGTTCCAGCAATAGGATACCAAGAAGTCCAAGGAACTGTTGTTCCAGCTCAAACCCAAAATTTCCTGAAGCTTGAAAATACACTGAGAACCATTGCAAATAAGCTGGTAAGTATGGAGAAATGCTTGCCTTAACAAAATTAGTATCAACCCAACTAGTAGAATGCCCAATTACAGCCCAATCAACAATATAGACAACCCTTCCAGGATGATCCTCAGGGTCAGAGAAGAAACTACAACCCTTGACCCTTCCAATCTTACAACCTAAATACTGCTAGCACCTTGAGGGAGCTTGTACCCACTCAGAATAATTTGGCTCAAGATAGTGACTAGTGTTATCCATGTCACCAACCACATAATCAAGCTATGTGCATGAATGGAGTAAGAAACTAGGCACTCATGGCTTAGAACATCTATGCAAGTTTGGAAGGTGTTCTTGGTGAAGTTCTAGCTCAACAAAATAATGATGATGTGGCCTTAATGAATTGGAAAGAGTCTAATTTCTATGGTATAGGTCAAAATTAGCAAAATACACCTATTTCAGCCAACATGAGGTCAAAATTGAGAGCTGTAGATATTAACCAACAAGCTATTGTGGTACAATAACAGATTGTAAGGGATAAAAATCAAGCATATCTGTCACAAACTACCCCTGTATCACAATAGAAAGTATAAATTCTATAGAGGGATCAAACTGTACTAGTAAAGGATCAACCCAAAATGTAACAACCTTCTCAAAGGGAGATTGATGTAGATACAGTAAAAGGATAGCAGAAGGTAAATTCTATTTCTTTCAACATAGTTGACCACCTTAAGAAATCTACAGTGAGTATGTCAGTTATGGATGATTTACGCATTCCTAGCCAGAAGAATTTGCTGCAAGCAGCACTGGCTGAACTCTCACTTTCTAAGCGTTCTAGTCAAGAGAAGGCCAAGGTTGTACTTGCTAACAACCCAGAGATCAAGAGTGGGCAGCCAACAAATGAGGTAAAACCTCCTCCTTTCTACCTAAGTCTTATTATTGGTGACAATCTTGTTCATAACTGCATAGTAGACTCAAGAGCAAGTTGTTCAGTCATGCCCAAAAGTGTAGCTGATTCATTAGGATTGGTTTATGAGCCCCTTGCAAAAGGAGTAGTCCAGTTAGATAGGTTTGCACTTAGTATTGCTGGAATAATAAAAAATCTACCACTTACATTGCATGCTTGTCCTAATTTTTCCATCCATCAGGACATTTACATCATTGATCTGCCACCTAGTTTTGTAATTTGCCTTTCTAGGGAGTTCACAGCCAAATTGGGTGGGTTTCTATCCTCTGATTGGACTCACTTGTTTTTTAGAACAAGGTATGGTACAAAAGTAACCATACAGTCTGAACCACTTGCAAAAGACCATATTGAGCCCTATGTTCCTAGCCCAATAAATGCTAATCTATACATCACTCGTGGGCAGCAGGATGAACCCATGAACCTAGATCCTAATACACCTATAGAAGACATAAACTTAGATGATTAGGCAAATGAAGATCATGAAAGTGACCCTTTTTGTCACATGGATGAGGTAGGATTAGGCATCTATATGATACAGGAACATGATGCAGTGATTCCTAATCTGATTAAGGACCAAAGTCAGTCGAAACAGTAAGAAGACCAGCTTTGGAAGTTGTACTTTGACAGATCAAGGACCAAGACAGGTGCTGGTAGAGGTAATATGTTGATTTCACCTCAAGGAGACAGATATTATGTAGCCTTAAGGTTCACTTTTAGCTGCACAAACAATGTGGCTAAGTACGAGGCCTTGATCCATGGTTTAGAGTGGGTTTAGAAAAAAGGTATCAAATCTGTCCAAGTTTATGGAGATTCTGAATAGATCGTTAATCAGGTTAGGAACTAAAAATGACCTGCTAAAAAAGTACAAGCATAGAGTGTGGGATTCAATTGAATTTTTTTATGCTTTTAATATGATTTCAATTCCCAGGAATCAAAATAAGTATGCAGATAAGCTTGCAGCCTTAGGATCTCAATTTGAGATTCCTGATCAGATTCAAAAAATTGAAGTACATCCATATGTCAGGATAGTTGTTAGACCTTCTGTACCTGACAACCATGTTTCATGGCAAGTGTTTAACAGTGACGAACATATCTTAATTTTTTAAGTGCAGAAGTTGAATTTGTAGCTGATAATTAGCATAAATACCAGCAGCAATTTGAAGACTAGATTGTATAGTTGAGGTCTAATAGGCTGCCCAAAGGACTAGTGACATTAGAATCAGTGTTCAACACTGATGATCAGTTCAAAAAGGATAAGTGTAGCATGATAGTGAAGCAAGAACACTATGAAACCATAGAAATTTTCAAGGACAAACTACTGAAACTTGGAAATGTATGTACTAGAGAAGAACAATAGTTTGTTGTTCAATTATGTCAAGATTTTTCTGATGTTTTTGCATGGGAGTATAAAGACTTAAGAGGGTTTGATCCTAGTTTGGCCCAGCATACTATAGAATTAGAGCCTAATGCCATTTATGTTAGGAAGAAACATAGACCCCTCAATCCCAAACTTAAGCATTTAATGCAGGCTGAGTTGAATAAACTAATTGAAAGTAGTATCATTTTCCTAATAAAACATACTTCTTGGGTTTCCAATTTGGTCCCAGTCAGAAAAAAAAATGGTGAAATTTGACTTTGTGTTGATTTCTGTGATCTAAATTAGTCCTCATTGAAAGATCACTACCCTCTTCCTTCCATGGAACAGATATTGCAAATTGTTTCAGGTTCTGATAGGTATTCTTTACTAGATGGTTACTTTGGATATAATCAGATTTTGGTCAAAGAAGAGGACCAATATAAAACTGCATTCATGACTAAGTGGGGTACTATGGCCTATCAGAAAATGTCATTTGGTTTGTCCAATGCAGGGGCAACCTTTCAGAGGGCAATGGATATGGCCTTCCATGGCCTTATGATTAGAATAGTGCTAGTGTATTTAGATGACATAACTATTTTTTCCAAAGATGCTAATGATCATTTTGACCACTTGAAGCAGATTTTTGAGAGGTGCACGGAGTTTGGAGTCTCATTGAACCCTAAAAGATGTATTTTTTCAATTCATGAAGGTAAACTTCTTAGCCATATTATTTCAAGACAAGGTATTTCTATTGACCTTGAGAGAGTTTCAACCATTCTAGATTTACCACTACCTGCACATAAGAAAGGCTTGTAGAGCTCTCTTGGCAGAATTAACTTCGTTAGGAGGTTTATTCTAAACATTGCAGCTTTGTTACAACCTCTCACTGCCATGTTAAAGAAGAATGTGCCATTTAGCTGGACTAAGGAGGGAAAATGAAGCTTCGAGCAGATTAAGGAAGCCCTCGCTACTGCCCCTACCCTCATTAATCCTAATTATGAGAGGGATTTTATTTTATATGCCTTTGGATGTACTGACACCATCTCTGCAATGTTATGTCAACAAAATGATAAAGGTTTAGAGTAGCCAATAGCATTTTTCAGCCAGGTACTGCACGACTACGAGGTAAAGTACTCTTTTGTGGAAAACCATGTTTTTACTATTGTAAGGAGCTTCAATAAATTTAGACACATGCTGTCTAATAAAAAATTCAATTAATAGTTGTTCATCCCACTATCAAGAGTTTCTTATTGAATAGAGATATAAATGATAAGAGGACTGGTTGGATAACCAGAGTTATAGAATTTGATGTTGATATCAAGGTGACCAAGCTGATTAGAGGCGAGGGCTTATGTGAGTAGCTTACTGAAAGTGAAGAGCTTAATCAAGAACATGAAGAGGACACTAAAATGGTACTAAACAATAATGAACCAGCCACTGTACCAGCTCCTACAAACAGCTAGGTGCAACAGATGATGCATTATTTACAGTCTGAACAATGCCCCAAAGGTTTGGATAGGGTAGGAAGAAGATATTTCAGGTTACAAGTTACTCCTTATGCTATCATTGATGGTATTTTATATAGGAGAGATTTTAATGGTGTATTTTTGAGGTGTATTGGACCTGATCAAGTTGATAAGCTGTTAGAAGAGTTTCACAATGGACCTTTAGGAGGTCACTTTGCAGCTAGGACAACTACTTTGAAGATTATGTAGGCTAGTTATTATTGGCTTGACTTGTTTAAATATTTTTTTGCTTGGGTGAGAAGATGTGAGAAATGTTCCTTATTTACAGGTAAGCAAAGGCTTGCTGCCTTACCCCTGCATCCTATTAAAGTTGAGTAGCCATTTGCAAAATGGGGGCTAGATTTCATAGGACCAATAAACCTACTTTCAAGTGCAGGCCACAAGTGGATCTTGACTGCCACAGACTATTTCACCAAGTGGACTGAGGTTGTTGCCTTAAAAGAGGCAAATGAATCTAATGTCCTAGGTTTCTATTAGGATTTGGTATCAAGATTCGGTACACTAGATTCTATCATCTCAGATAATGGTTTAGCTTTAATAGGATTGAGAATTTTAGATTGGTCTGTTACAAATAATATCTATTTGAATACTTCCTCTAATTATTATCCACAGGATAATGGGTAGGTCGAATCTACCAACAAAAATCTGATAAGGATCATCAAGAAGATAGTTAAAGACAACCAGAGAACCTGGCACGAGAAGTTAAAATTGGCTAGATTTGGCTTGACAGAATTACACCCAAGAGAGCTACTAGTTGTTCTCCATATGTACTTACTTATGGTAAAGAGGATTAGTTTCTTGTTTCAGTGGAATTGCCTACATTGACTTTCATCAAAGAACTTGAGATGCTAGAGGAAAAACCTTTAGTAGTCAAGCTAGTTCAGCTCATGGAGCTTGAAGAAACAAGGAAAGAGGCCTTAAGAAAGCTTGATATGCATCAAACTCAAATGAAGAACGCATTTGATAAGAGGGCAAGACCAAAGAGCTTTATTGTTGGTGATTTGGTGTTCAAAAGGAATGAATTGAGGAGAAGACTTGGAAAGCATTCCAAATTTGATGTAATTTGGGATGGGCCTTATGTTATCACAAAGTGTAAAGAGAACAATGCATTTCAGCTATCCAAGTTAAGTGGAGAGGTGCTATCTATCCTAGTTAATGGGATCCACCTCAAGCATTGCTTTTGAGGATAAGAACTTTTGAATATAGTAGAGTAGTGTTGCAGTTAATAAGTGCTCATGCACATTTGTTTTTAGCTGTTTGTTTTGGCCATCAGGGCCTGTTAGTTTGCTTTCAGTTTGGTTTCTTTTCAATTTTTTTTTGTTGTTTAGACTATCGGAGAGCTGAATTGCAGTGTTTTCTGAGTTGGAGAAGGACAGAGTTTGAGTCAATGCCCAATGGATGTTCAAGGCAACTGATCAAATGCTTAGTAGACAAGCATATAGTAGAAGTTGCTAGAAATGTTACCATTTTGACCATAGCTCAAAATTGGCTGAGCAGATGTGACAAATTCATTTTTTGAGTAAGGGATAACATTTCTCTATTGTGACTTAGTTGCATAGTTATTATGTTTTAGTGTTAGATGCAATTCAGTTGTTCAAAAAGGAGGAAAAGATTTTAGATCATTCATTGCATTACAGAACATTCAAGAGAGATAAGTATTTCAATCACTACAATGATTATTCATTTACAAATTTGAAATACATAAGAGAATAAGCATTGCATTGAAAGAAATAATGACATATCAGATGTCCCACACAAGCCGTGGGTTATAGCTAAACATATGCAGATATAAAGAAAATACTATGCATCTAATAATGAGAAAGGAGAGACATAGCCATCATTGCCTTGGGGTTGTCGATCTTTGAAGTTACCTCATGTCTTGCTCCTGATATCGACATGAACTTGCAAAAAATGTGGAGGGTCCTGTTAGAGCTCCGGTTATCAAAATCCTTTATCCATCATAAGAGGCATAATACATTGTTTATAGTGCATTGATCAAATGAACATCATCCATGTGTAGAAGGAACTGAGAAAGAAACAATCATGTGATTTCACTGTTTTATTCTAATATGTTTGTTTCATGTGTAGGTATAGGAAATTCATGTAGTTGATTGAAGACATTCAACATGTGGTGTCAAGTGGGCTCCCACAAGGGTTGAGCCCATCATGCTGCTTCCCCTTAATCTCAGAAGGGATGAATGGAAAAAGAAAGAATCATTATTCACATTTACATGACAAACTGAAGGAATAATAAAAGCAATCATATGCATCAGTTTCTGTTTTAGGGCATAGTCATGATTACAATTCAAGTAATGAAATGCAACCATGAAAATGAACTGAATTGTAAAGGGGGCTGCATTTAATGTACATGGCAGTTGTCATCATTACTTCAACTGACATTGGAAAAATGACATTCACAGGTATTTCATATTATATATTTCATAATGTGCATCAGAGAAGTATGGAACAACAAGTACATTTCATCATTTGAATGTTAGAGGTTGCCAATGGACATATCATGTAGCAGTGCCTAATTATTGGCTCACAAAGAAGTATCAAAAATAGATATCATTTTTATACATGATCTAAGTGAACTCAAAGTGCAAGTGGACAACAAAACATGGAACAACATATGTTGTCATTTCCCTTTCATGTTGAAGTAAGTCTAAACTGAGTGGACAAAGATGCCAGGAAAGATTTATCCATAGTTATGAGTAGAGAAAAGAATCATTATATGCTATCAGCAGTCAATGAGTATACAAGTGTGTGGAATGAAAGGAAAAACTTGCAAATTATCTATCAGAGCATTATGCATTTCAACTTGGCTTTTATCTTCATGCCATATATGTGCTACAGGAGAAAGATAACATGTATATATCATATGGTATACCATGTCTCAAGAAAAAAGAAGCATTGTCATTCATGGGACAGTCATATAAATGCCATGCTATAGCTACAGGAGGTAGCTCATCAAGTACTTACCATGTGTGATTAAGATACAAGTGGATTGTAGAGAGGTAAGTCTTCATGTTTTTTACACTGATCAAGTGTCATCATGATTAAGCAAAGGCATTTCATTCAAGCAACATGAATGCAATTTGAAATAAGAAGCTATAACACATACTCATTATGGGCTGAGCCAAATGTGTACTAGATGAACAGATTAAAATGATACCTTCATCAAGTTTGAAACATGCTAATGTATTGTATACAATGGAGTAGAAAGATAAGAGGATGTTACAGGTTGTCAAACCTTTTTAGGTAAAGTGACCATGCCAGATATATGCATTACAACTATGGGTTATTTCATATTGAAATATGTAGATGCTTCTTTGCCATCCTAGTAAATTACAGTGACAAGAATGTGCAAGAATATTTATAGAATAATGTGAGTTTCTATATGGACAATTTATAAAGAGAAGCCACACTACATGTGTATAAGAAGAGACAATGCATTACATCAACATTAAAGTATACTATATCAAGTATGTGCATATAAAATGGTGACATCCTCAGGAGATGCAATAATCCAAGAAAATGCAGTCGGCCAAATACCACTTTCATATTATCAAATGTATGCTACAAAAGTGAGGTATATATGTTTGAGGTAACATCTTGTGCACAGAAAAATAAAATGAAGCTTCTTTCAACTAATCCTCTAGGTTTTCGAACCATGAGATGCAGGGATGTATCTTGCCAGTCGTGGCCTTATGACCACATAAACTATTTCATTTTGTGAAGAAATGCTAAGTTCATGCAGTGACCTTTTGGGTATCAAATACAACCAATAATCAATGAAGAATGGATATTTGTTGCTCGAACCTCTTAAGGTTCTTTTTAAGGCAAAAGGAGAAATATACAGTAGGTCTATGCAAATATGGATCTCCATTATGTTTGAACAAAATGCATATACAGATAACCCTTTGAGGTTTTTTAAGAGAAATATTAAAGCTATGAACATTGTCCCCTCAACTATTCATAATTGCATAAAATTCCCTTTACATGGACAAGTGTGTACTATCCAACATAATACATATCAACCTTTGGCATTGGACAACAACTTCACCCTCGATTACTTTTGGTTGAAACTTGATAGAGACCTTGATCCACGAAGAGATCAGTCTTTCCTACAATATAGATGATACAAAGTAAAATTTATATCTAGAGTGATTGGGCCTCCTATGCAAACAACAAGAGACAAACAACCCGCATTAGAAGATCTTCCTAGAAGACAAAATGACATAAGAATAAATCAAGATTACTATGACTATGATGAAATAATATGAATGGTAGATGTGGATAAGGAAAATTTCCATAACTCACCTCATCCACAGGGAGATGGTATCTATGCTGAGGTTCCTCCCCTGCCATCCTTACAAGGATCAGGAGTGATTCGTCGAGAACAAAACAATTCATTAAGACAAATGAGATTTGAACATGGTGCTTCCTCCTCTAACATGAGACAACCTATAGAAAAGCATGACAATACTTTTGAAAACATAAGAAACAAGACAAGAAGAAATAGACAAGCAAGAGAAAGGAGAAGAAGACAATCTTTTGCTCAATCAAATGCACCTCAACAAGAAAACATTCCACCTAACATTGAATCAAACCTAGATGAACTTAACACTGAACAATTTGAAAACAAGAACAAAAGTTGGGCTATGGTACCTTACACAACTCTTTCCTCAGGCATTTGGGATTGAGAAGACGATGACTTACTCTATGATGACTGCTAGTTCAGTTGTCTTTGCAGGTACAAGTATTTCTAACCCTATACCTCTATGTTGTGTTTCCCCTGTGATGTGTAATGTGTTGTTTAGTCCTCCTAAGATGACCCTTAATACTCTTGTAAGGTCAAGGATACCAGGAGACCACATTTTTTGTGATCCTTCTATTTGTATCATCATTCTTCTATATTGTCTCTCTTCTATTTTCATTATTTTGTGTTGTGTCCTAGGGGCGTAGTGTTGCGATTGGTGACCTGGGGGCACCCTCCTACATGACAACCCTAGGACACTTGTTTCTCCTCTCTTGATTTATTGTTTACCTTCCTTTAGTGCTTCTATCTAGCTGGCAGATGATGAAAAACAAATAATACTGATACAGACCTAGTGTCCCTTCAACGTGAAATCAAAAAATGGACCTAGTCCATACATGGCAATCTGGGGTTGATATATATTATCCAACTCTTGGCTAGTAGAATCACTTCATGTGATATTTTGATGATGTCTTGTTGCACTAACAAACCATAACAATATTGTTTCTTTATCTTAGATCTCACCTTGATTATACTTGGTTCTGGGATCTCTATGGTATAGCCCCATGGTTATACTCAGGCTCTAAATCCATAGTATAACCTTGGCTTTTTTATATTATTATGTTTATGCATTTCATTGATCATGTGATGTGGTTATTATCTTATGGAAAGATTTCTAACCTCTTCTTGCAATATATTGTGTGTTTGTGGGAACATTCGGCGATCGTAAAGTGCATGTCACTTCTGGGAGCATGGGCTTTGCAAAAGCTCTTGTTCCCTTGTGTGTTTTCTTCCTATCTTAACGTACTTAATATCGGTACATGATATCAACCACCTTAAGGTGGGGGCATATATAAGGTAATCTATCTGATGATTTTGGTACTAACAAAGCATGTTTGTAAGCCCTCTGCGAAGGCAGGATATTGTATCTTCAAGCGAGTGCACATCTTTATTTTATATTGAAATCATTAAGCCCTCTATGGAGGTGGGATATCATGCATATCCTTTTATTTTAAGTACTTCGTTGAGGTGGGATATCGTGCATATCCTTTTATTTTAAGCCCTCTGCGAAGATGGGGATGGTGTATTTCTCGAGGAGAGTGCACATCTTATCATTTTCTAAAAGTCCTCCAAGCAAGTAGGGTTGGTGTATCCTCCCTTAAGCATGTCTTTGGTGATTGCTGTGGTGAATCCCAATTGTCAGTGTGTGTTTGTAATGTTCCTTAGATGGTAGCGAACCTAGCAATAGGTTTCTTCCATCACTTGTTTGTCATGTTTTCTCCATGTCTTCCATGTGTGTGTGTATGGCATGTTTGTTCCCAAGCATAGTCTCAAGACCGGTCGCAATGAGCTCCTCCTATGATTTGGGATTTGTATGGCGTGTTTTTTCTCAAGTGTAGTCTCAAGAATGGTGGCAATGAGCTCCTCCTACAATTTAAGATTTGTATTGCGTGTTTGTTGCCCCTTATGCAGTCTCAAGACTAGTGGCGATGAGCTCCTCTTGCATTTTGAGTTGTGTGTTTACTTTCCATGTACTTGTATTTGCATTCATATATATGAGAAAATAAAAAATAAAAAATAATTGCATTCACTGTATTCATTGTGTTTTGTGTGTCTTCAATTGTCTTCTCTGTGTTTTACGTGGCTGTAATTGTCTTCTCCTTTTTTGTGTGCTTGTTACTATCTTCAGTGTGTTTAGCATGTTTGCACCATGCTTGGTGTGTTTTCTGTGTTTTGACCATACTTTAATGCATGTATTGGCCTTGCGTTTATACATATATTAAAGCGGAGGCTAAATGTTATGTCAGAAAATGTCCCCTTGGGGGCTTTTCCCTCTTAAGGTTTAGCTCGGGGGTCCTTAGAATGCATTATAACTTTCATCTTGCATGTTAATTTTGACTCCCAATGAGAAAACCCTGAAGTCTTGTGGCAAATAGTGTTAGAGTTGACTATGATTGGAGCCACCCAGGATCTAGGACTTCATGAAAGCACAAGAGAGATTAAATGAGAGAATAATGCTATTCTATCAATGAATGCAAACGAAAGATATTGTTAGTACAATACATGAAGAAAGCCTTGCTTATGAAGGCAAGGTGAGAGCTAGAAAGGTGGAGTGAAAAGTGGAGATATTCCTACAACATCTGTCAATTAGGAGTGATAACTAATTGCACATGTGGAGGATAAGACAACTCACTCCAACTATCAACTCAACACATAACTAGACTCAACTAGACATCTAGAAGACTCACTAAGTCAACTTAACATGTGTGAATTATGTGTGATGTGTGAATATTATTTAACTAGTAATTAGTTAAATAATGTGAATTATCCACACAAGGGTAAACCAGTTAGGTGATAACCTTGTTCACACCAACACCCCCCCTTAAGTGCAACTTAGGGAGAAGTTGACTAAAGCAAGATGAAATGATGGATGGGTCCCATCTACTAGGCCATTTTAGGTACCCATGTATAACAAATCTCAAGTGGAGAAAAGGAGAAAACTTCATGGGAAAAAACTCCTCTCCAAAAGTGAGAATGTATGAAATAAAGAAAGTGAAAGAAGAAGTGATAATAGGAGGACTCAACATGACCCCCCAAGGACTACTTCTATCACATATGTACAATCAAGTACCCCCCAGAGGAGAGAAAGTGTGAGATGATGATGGTGTCGAAGAAGAGGATGTACTAGGTGATGGTGATGGCATTTGGATATTGTGCATTTGAATAATGTGACTCAACTCATCAATTTTCTTCTCATAACACTTATGCTCATCATGTCCTAATTTCTTGCAATATGCACACTTTGGTCTCTCCTTCTTAGATGATTCCTCCTTGGGAGAGGATGAGGACTTAGGTGATTTGGTTGACTCTTTTGCTTGCTCATTGTTCTTGAAATCCTTAGTCTTCTATTTCTTGCCTTTACTAGGTGAAGCCTTTTGATCTTTTGTACCTTGACTAGCAAGAAGTGCTTTAGGTCTAAGAGACTTCAATGTGCCCATGTGTACTCACTTAGCTTTCTCCCTTGTGTGTTATGCAGCAAACTCATCGAAAGTGAAGGCATTGTGAAAGCTTTCCCAAGTGCATCCATAGTAGCATAAAAGGTAGAAACAAAAACTAAATAGTCAGGACCAAGCTTGGCAAGGATTGAAAGAATCAATTGAGTGTCCTCTTTCTCAATTCCACATTGTTTTAGCTGCAATCTAAGTGACTTTAGTTTTGTGAAGAAGTCTTAGATGCTTACAAAATCAGTTGGATTTAAACCAATTAGTTCATTCTCCAATTTGAAACCTCTCATTGTATCTTGTTTGCCAAAGAGATTTTCTAAGGTAGTCCACACTTGATTAGGTGTAGTACAAGATTCAATATGAAAAAGAAGATTGGGAGAGATAGACAAGCATAGTGTTCCATAGACTTGATCACATCTATTGTACCACTTTCTCTTTTCTATAGCTGCGGTTGGTTCAATTTCTATACCCATTGTTACTCTATGAATTTTCAAACTTCTTAAATGAATCTCCATTTTAGTTTTCCACTCATGATAGTTATATGGTGTGAGTAGAGGCAGTTTGTGTGAATCCATGATGCAAGAGTACAAAAAAGAACACAAGTACAACCCCCTTGTTACTCAATCAAAGAGATCACCCCCCAAAAAAAGAATGATTGTGGCACTTTATACTTAGTGTGATTTACAATTGTATTTAATGGACCAAAATTGGGAAAGCATGAAAATATCTTAAAAATGAAATCCAAGGGAGATTAAAATCACTCACACTTATTAACCACAGCAAACAAATCCCTTTAAAACAAGTTTCACTTCCTCAAGTGTCAAAATGCCTAAGTTATCATACAAAAGTAAAAAACCTGACAAATGAAATAAAATAAACTTGGAGCTAAAAATGAGAAAAGCACACAGATGGATTTGAAGAGATTCTAAAGAGCTTTCTGATGTCGTAAAAATCACAAAAAATAGAGATCGTGGCAGAAAGTTGTGAGCTTGGAAGCTGAAAACAAAGATTTGTCTTCAAACTACTGTAGCAGTCACTTGTAGCAAAATATTAGAAAACTACTAACACCATTGTGAAGTGCTCTTTGTCATCTTTCCAAGGATATCTTGTTTTCCCGATTTGGCCTCCGTGGGCAAAAATTATACAAAAAAGAAAAAAAACCCCTTTTAGGGCTTTGAGGGGCAAAAATGGCCCCCTTGTGAAGAAATATTCCCTTCCATGCTAGAATATTCTTTGTAGAAAGGAAAAAAATGCTAGTTTGGGCAAAAAGCTAGTCAGAGTCTAAAAACCACCATCGAATTTCAAAAAACTGCTTTCTGAGGGCTGAAACCACCGATTTGACTGGTAAACTACCTTGTTCTTAGGCCAAAAACAACCTTCTAATGTCAAAAACCACTTTTGAACTTGCAGAAACTGCCAAAACTAGCTTTAATTGGCAGAAAACCACTTTTACCCACTAAACCACCTTCGAGTATCTTTTGACTGTAAAGGAAGAACCAAAGAGTTTAGAAAATCTCCAGTGATATTTCCTATAGTGTGAGACACACACTAACCACCAGAAGTGATTTGGAGTCGCTGATAAATTTTATTGTTGCCGGAGACTCAAGGGTGATCGTTGCCACTCATAGGTAGCTCAAGGAATATGCTGTGAGGTACAGCTGACGAATTTAGTAATTTTCCAGCATGAATTTTTCACGGCCTGAGCTTAATGCTGGTAACAAAGATTGACCTCCGAGAATGCAGAGATTTGATTGAAAACGAAGTCACTACCGCTGAGCATTGAAATGAAATGGCTGCTTAGTTTAGTGTTTTAGTTGTCGGCTATTTGAAAGATGCTTGGAGGCTTAGATCCACCATGAAGATATTAGATGGCTGCTATTAGAGATCTTTGAAAATTGCCAGTGGATAATTAAGATCCATCAGATCTGATGCCTTATCACCTACAGGTGATTTGAAGACTGCTGGAGTTTATTTGACGATGCCAAAGATATTAGACTACGTGAGATATTTGATTTCTCTGTGCTAAACTTTAAACTATCACCGAAGATATTGGATTCTGTCGTATTAGCTTTGTTGATGTGATTTCAAAGCTTTGATCGTGTTTTGAATCGCTTGTGAAGACTGTCGCAGATGTGATTTGGTCATTGATTGAAAGACTCTAGTGGAAGATTTGTGATGCAAGTGCTGGGGACCACACCAATGGCACCTAGCGCCACATGGTGCCTTTCTATAGGATCTGCTTACACCTGCAGGTATAGGGTATTGCAGGTACCCTGGAGGTACTGTCCTGAGAAAGAATTAAAATCCATAGACTGAAAATTAAAAACTAGCAGAAATACCTTTTGACCAATAGAAATTAATACGATTCACTGATGACACCAATAAGCTCAAGCATAGTACGACGCCAAAGATTCTAAGAATATGCTCTGTGGTCCGTACGACGGGCTGTGGGGCAAATTTTTTTTGCTTTTGTGACAGTAACAAATTTCAGCATTTGGATAGGTGATCCTTACTGATTTGGCCACTCTGGATGCAATGGTGATGTCCAATTTGGGCAAACTACTCTAAAATTGTTGGTACCTCCTGGATCACGCTAAAGAGCCCCAAATGAAACCCTCATCAATTTTGCCTTCGATGTCAAATTTTGACAAAACAAAAGGTGATCTTGACTATTTTAGCTGCTCCAGATGTAATGGTGAAGTCTGATTTGCAACAACATGCACTAAAATGCACCTACAATACAAGGGAAAAATAGGGAAACCCTCACAAAACTAATATTTCTATCAAGTCTTTCTAATTCTCTAGGTCATTAAATGATTCAAGAGAAGAGCATACTCAACTATCAAGATCCACCATGAATTGCACTCAAGATCTCTCAAATTGACTAACACAAAGTGATTCTTCTTAGAGCTCTGATACCATGTTAGAGTTGGCTATGATTGGAGCCACCCAAGATCTAGGACTTCATGAAAGCACAAGAGAGATCAAATGAGAGAATAATGCTATTCTATCAATGAATGCAAAAGAAAGATATTGTTATTACAATACATGAAGAAAACCTTGCTTATGAAGGCAAGGTGAGAGCTAGAAAGGTGGAGTGGAAAGTGGAGATATTCCTACAACATGTGTCAATTAGAGGATGATAACTAATTGCACATGTGGAGGATAAGACAACTCACTTCAACTATCAACAACTCAACACACAACTAGACTCAACTAGACATCTAGAAGACTTGCTAAGTCAAATTAACATGTGTGAATTATGTGTGATGTGTGAATATTATTTAACTAGTAATTATTAAATAATGTGAATCATCCACACAAGGGTAAACCGGTTAGGTGATAACCCTATTCATACCAACAAATAGGACCTAGGGGATGCTATTTTGATGAACCCTATCCAAAATTGGGAGGGTGGACTTGGGTGCTAGCACCCTAGTCCTTCCCTATTTTAGGTCAGCCCTAAATTGAAATGTTAGTTTTATGACCGTTACTTAGGTCCTATGCCAACATCTCAAGTTTGAAATACGTAATTCTTAGCGGGAATGTGTATTGTTGCATATATAAGTATGTTTAGGAATAATATGTAAACTAGAGAGAGATGGATATTGTGAACTTATGATCTTAGGCTAAAGTGATTCAAGGCTTTCATGGTGTTGTAGAGTAGTGTTGTGTTGTTATTGTGTTTGTTTGGTGCAGATTTGGCTCCATCTCCTCATGGAATGAAAGAGCATCTTCCTTCCATGAGATCTACACCTCTGAGGTGACATTTATTTGTGTTTTCAATCATTTATCATTTGGATTTTGCCTCTATCCCATAGGGATATGCACTCTTTATCTGACAATGGTGTTCGAAAGACTCGAATGTCTCTCTAGGGCTTGACTAAGGCAAACCTCTAAACACCACAACCCCCAACCACTCTCCTTTGTGATTATAGGTTACAGGTTTCGCATCTAGATAGAGTGGAGTTGCGGGGAATAGTAAGATAGTGTGCAGATTCTAAATCCCTAAAGAAAAGGAATAGATAACTTACTAACCTTCTTTTGAAATTCCTGATTATGAAGTCTATCACCCCCTCCTCTATGGGCTCTATGCCTCAATATGATATCCATGCAATCATGGAATGACATCTCAGCCTAAAATTATGCCTCTAAATCCCTCAAATCCCTCATTATTTGGTTCTGCAACTCATGTTGTGTGGGTTCATTAACAACTGGAGGGTTATTCTATGGAGGAAATGTAGGCATACATGGTCTAGTGTTTGTTGTTCCAGCCATAGAACACTAATTTACAACCCTATTATTAACTGAACCATCCTCGTTATCACCACTCCTTATGTTTCCATTAGCATCACCATGTCTCCCATTGCCATTACCATTACCATTCTTATTGTTATTGTTATTTTCTACAATATGCTGAGCCAAAAGGGCACAAAGATGATTGATGTTTTATTCCAACTCTCATTGTCTCCTAGCAAGATCATTTAAAATATTTCTAGTACTTAGTTCACCATGATCTCTATCACCCATATCTACTCGAACCCTATCAACACCTACAAATGGATCTATGTGTGCTAGGATTTCAAGGTTTGGGTTTGATCTATTTCTTCTCAAATAGTACTGGTGAGTGTTGGATTGCATTACTCAAGGAATCCCTGCATGTTCACCACAAAAACCACACAAGATGGCAAGAAAAGCTATGCTCTGATACCACTGTGATGTCCCACCCTAATTTTTTTCTTATTTCTATTTGATGTTGAGTTTATGTGTTTCAGGTTTGCATTTTGTGTTGCATAGCATATAACATACATTCAAATATAAACCAAACTAATGATACCTAGATGGTTATTTATGTTGGAAACATTAGTATCAACAAACTAACAAACTCCCCGATGGAGGAATAACCTTAACATCAAAATGGAAACATACCCATTTGTTGTTCTGACATTAAAAGCGTGATAACATAACAATACAACAAACTGGAACCTTTTTGTATGGAAAAGGTCCAAAACCTAGTTGTTCCAAACTTTTGGGCACCATCAAATATGTAGCAGTCCCAAATGCCTCCAAAAACACCAAAAAGAACTCCAAAAGATAGACATTTGACCTAGAAAGCACCATGCCCTATGCTGGTGATGTACAACCTACTACGATATGACCCAACAACAATAAACTCATTCAATCCCATCCAATATGCCCTCTCAATAGCTATTGTTGGATGACATTAGACTTTTTTGAATTGGAATGACAAGATACTTTTAGCACCATTCTTCAAAACACATGGCTTGGCTCCATTCAACAGTATTTGGAAGGCTTGGTGGATTGTCTCATAGTAGCTAACTTGGTTTGTTCAAACCTTAATTCAGGGTATAAGTTTGCCTCCTTTTCCATTTGGTGGAACAAGTTAATCCAACTAAACCACAAACCTCAAGTGCTATTAGTCATTAATTTTAATGCAAGTGCCTCTACAAAAAAGGCGTTTGTGCTTTCTATGGTTTGTGAGATATTCCTAACTTCACATGGAAAATGTGGTAGTAGCTAAAAGACCAATTCCATCTCAATACTTGTGAGAAGAAACCAATGCTAAACATTTAGTGGTTGGCTCCTCCTCCCCTTCAAATATTGCTCTCCGCATACTGTCACAACTACTTTACGAAGGTTTAGAGATGGGGCAGTGACTATAGTATCAGATATTTTCCCCTTCAAAATCACTTATAGACTTCTTACATCTATTTTCCTTGCTCACCATCTCAACACAAAAATGGATTTGCAAACTTTCTAGATCTTCTTGGAACAAATTAAGATAGCGTACTTGGCAATCCAGAGCTAATACATATAATCACAACTTACCTCCTAGAAACTACATCATGTTAAATTGTCAATTGGTGCCCACTTGAAATTCATCTACCTACCACCAACTTGCCCATTTTGTAATTCTTATGAGTCTATTAAACATGCCTTTTGGTTTTGTCTACATGTATGCAATCTTTGGTACTATCTCATGACTTTGTTGCCTATCCTTTTCCCCTATTACTAGTTATGGAAATTCACTCTTCTAGGCTTCTTGGCATCCCACAATGCCATCTTTGATACTTTCTGCCATGTAAAGTATCGAAGAAGTTTGGAAATGTTGTTGCAACATTACCTTAGATCTCAAACTAAATTTCCTTTTGAGATTGAAATTCAATTAATTAGCGTTAATTTGCTTCTCCATGTGACTAACTTGTTCATAGTTCTCAGGAATCAAGTAAAGATAATAAAAGATATTTTTAAATTTTAAAAAATAAAATAAAATGATGTGATTGAAGGAGAAGTTACTTAGTAATTAAAATGAATGAATTCTCTAATAAATTTGTATACCAATAAGAAATAATAAGTAAGTTGATACTAACACATAAACTCAAAATCTTTCAACTTCAAAGAAATGCTTCCAAATTAATGCTCAAATTTTCATAAATCAATAATATTCTATAAGCCACCCTTTTTTATTTTTTCATTTTTGTTGGAGGGGTTCATGCCAAACCCAAATCATTTTTGTAACTCAATATGAAAGCATGATTCTAAGCTAATACATCCTTCACTAAGAGCCAATGATTAAGGGGTATCCATTCTACCAAAGTCACTTGAGGCACAATCCCCACGTCATCCCTTATGATGTCAGGAACCTTCTACTCAGTAAGACTTCATCTCTAGTGGGTGCATTCATAACCATTCAACTTTTTTAGTAGGCCAATGGCCCTTTGACTCAACAATTATTTTTCACACACCAACAAATTAAATATTTTAAAATATCATAAATAATTATCAAGTAGATGGTGTTTTCTCATAGTATCAAATTATATAATTTTTTTGTCAAAATTCATGATTTTTTTAATGCAAAGGTAAAGACAAGTTTTTGAAAGGGTCTAAACTTTTTGTTAGGATTTTAATGGTAGATTGGAGAAATATAATTAGCAATTATGATGCAGATTTAAATATACACAGAAATATCAATGACAAAATTGAACAACAAAGATTTAATGTGGTTCACCCAATGTGGGCTATGTCCACAGAAACAACCATCCAATATTTTATTATTCAACAAAACTCACAAATTACAACCTTTGCAACCTGCAGCTCAATACCACTGCTATACTACATGAAATACACTCTCAATCTCATTCGCATCCCATGACCTTTCACATTCTCTATCTGCTATTTAACAAGCCTTTTGGTAGTTATACAATCTTAGTTTTTCTATGTCAGCTTAACCAAACAAACTGCCCCCCTACACTCCCTATTGATTATTTTGGGGGGAACTGCGACTGAAAAGGTCACCAAAATTTACCTTGCTATGTGTACTCGCAGTCCTGCAGCATGATCAATCACCACATACTAACACCTTTTTACAAAGACATTAACAAATATAACATTGAAGCCCAACAAAATAATAGTGAGACAACTATAAGGATTGACAACACTAAGGTTGCAAATGAACAATCTACAAGCACTAAATTAATGGCACTAAAACTACTCATAAAATAGAACTCAAACAAACAAAACACTGGACATATAGCCCAAAATAAGGCTAGTCATATAGCTCTAAAAAGTCATAAACACTAATAAAATTGTTAAAATCCTTCCTAACTGTTCTACTATTTTTAGCAACCAATCTAGTATTAGAAGATTTCTTAAAACCTCTAAAAAAACCTTAAATCAGAAGGACCACTTCAACTCTAATTCTCTATTTTTCTATTGTTCTTTTAGTAAGATTGATAAACAAAAATGAAGTTTTTTGAAGTTAGATAGCTCATGAAGAATAGGGGCCCTTTAGGCTACCACAAACATCCCACACCTCACGAGCCATCATAGTGATCTCAACTAAAGAAACCATTTGTTTTCTACCAATCATCGGAGTGATCTCAACTGAAGAAACCATTTGTTTTCTACAATATGAATCATTGGGGTTAATAAAATTGATGAACTAAAAAAGTCAATTGAAACAATTGATAATTAATCTATTTTTCATATTGTATAAACAATTTTTCTCTTTTTTCTATTTTTTCTATTTACATTTACAAAGGATTTACTTTGTTTTACATTTAGAAAGGATTTACTATGTTTAAAAGTGGTATAGGTAATTAAATCAATTTTTATGATCTTAAGAGAGTGTGGTTTCTTTTAAATTTCATGTAAAAAAATGAACTCATTAATTATAATTAATGGCATGCCAATGACTATTTAAATCATAGCATCAGAGATGACATTTTTAATTAGGTTCTGAATGATCAACTATTATTAAATAGTCATTATCCACTTCAATCATTAAACAACCAATAACAATTTTATATTTGATCCACTACAAAAATTGGTAAATATTTGTCTTAATCCACTTCAATCATTAAACAACCAATATAATTTTAGAATTTTATATTTGATCCAATGTCATTGAACCATCATTATCCACTCTCATTTGAACCATCATTATCCACTTCAAACATTAAACAACCAATAACAATTTTATATTTGATCCACTATAAAAATGATAAATATTTAATCTTATCTTCAATCATTAAAGAGCCAATAACAATTTCATATAACAATTTTATATTTGATACACTACAAAATTGATAAATATTTGTCTTATTTTAGCCATACAAATCATCTCAACTTTTACATTTTTGGTGCTCCCCTTTTAAACTTCAAGAGTAGCTTGGAAGAGACTTGCTACTGCAAATGAAAATACACAATAAAGTTTCTAAAAAATGATTTAAAGCTTAAAGAGATGGGTAACCATTCAAATTTAAATTTTTTAGACAAATACACACTTAACACACTTAAGCGTGCAAGCACACAAGCTAGTGCTATTGAATATGAGTTGCTTGAAGAGACTGGGGCTGTGAAGTATTCCCACTCCCTTCTTCACATACATTGTTGTGTTCTAAAACCTTCTTAAACATTGGAAAACTTACTGCATGAAAACACTCTTTGTTTTGTTCATTAGCCCATGGTAGTATTGAGCTTGTCCTTGAACTCCTTGAGGCACGGTCATGCACCCATTATTGCATTGGTAATGGGAATGGGCCATGTTTATGCCCATTCCCATGAATCCCAAGTTCATGTTCATGCACATTTGGGGCATATGAAAGCATGGGACCTGTTGTGACCTAATCACACATAACCCCATTACAAATGGGGACCCCCTTTTTTTTGAGCTCTGATGCTTTGCATGAAGTTTTTGATGATGTCTTTAGTTTATTGCATGATGAAGTCAGTGGTGTTTGAGTCCTATAGTCCCCTGATGACCTGATCTTGATGTTTGAGACCCTGAAAATGACTAAGTTTGGTAGCCTGAAATCCTAAAATCCTAAAATTTTGGCTCAGTCTGAAATCTAGTGAATCCTCAAAAATCTAGAATCTGCATGTTAAATCCGGTAAATTCGAGACCTATCTCAAACATCCTGAAAGGTATATTGAAAAATATTTAAAGTATAAGAATCTCAAACATCCTGAAAGGTATATTGAAAAATATTTAAAGTATAAGAAATTCTAGAATCTCTAAACTTATACTTAAATATATTTTTCAATATACCTTACCTCGAGGACTTCTAGTTCTGGACGCGAATTTGCTCTGGGATCATAGGCACATTTCTCCACTTGCACAACTTCAAAATTCTGCCTAGAACTTAGGGTGCCTTTCATCATTCAAACAACCTCAAAATTGTGCTTTGACATGAAATGGACATAGGATTGATCATAGGATGGCGCCTTCATTGAAATGGATTGTTTAAAAGCCATAAGCATTGAAAATTTGACAAGGGCGAGATGTTTAAGTCTAGGCGCTAATTCAATCAAGTTCATCTAGGCGCATTTTGCATATGTAGCAACTATTTTTAGCACTTTAAGAGATGAATTGTTGTGAGAGATGTGAAATTGTGCCTTAATGAGGAATGCGAAGTTAAAGGAAAAGAAGTATCTTGAGTTACAAGTGTTAGGTGCATTTTTCAACCTATTCCACTTCAACTAGCACCTAGAAGAAAGGAGGTATCTTGAAAGCTCAAATAGGAGATGAAACCCTCAAGATGCGCCTTGATTAAGAGAAGCTTAGAGTTCAAACTTAATCATTCTGTGCATTCGATTGAAATCATTACAAGTTAGAAGAAAATAAACCAAATAGGTTTAGGCGCCCATTTCCTTTGTTTAAACCCAAATTGCGCCTAGAGTGAGAGATGATTACCTTAAGGAATTTGAGCGCCTAGAAGTGTGATGGATTGAAGAAGCTATTTTTGGCGCCTAAGAGGGAAACTATGAAGCCTTTTGAACAAGACAATATAAGGCACACTTCCTTACTCATTTCACCTAGCTTGGGCACCTTGATCAATTTTGAAGTTTTGAAGACTAAGAAACTAGCTAAGTATCCCTAGGCGCCAATCCACATCTATGCAACTAGTTTTAGCACCTAGGCTTGAGAGACCTGATCCCTTGACACCTAAGTGAGCACCTTACAAAAAGGACATGAGAACTATGAAGTATGATCACATCCTGAGGTAGGGAGTTTTCTAAACATCAATATTATGATTTGAGATCATCATAAATGCCCAAAAACAACCCAAAATGTGTTAGGTGCACTTTCTTACCTTCACAGATCATCTCTAGTGCCTTAGGAACATAGTGTTTATGGACACTTCAATTAGCGCCTAGGTAAGGAGGGTTATAATAAGACATTCAATCATTTAGAAGCATAAAAATAGCAAGAAGAATCCAATTAAACCTAGGCACATTTCCCTATTTTTGCAACTCCAAATTGGCACCTAGCCTTGTGAAGGCAAGAATCAAGTCTAAAGGACTTCACCTTGTCAAAGTGGAAAGTCATAATCATCAATTTGAGTTTGAAATGACAAAATTAAAGCCAAAATGTGCTAGGCACCCTTTCACCTCCATGCCACCTAAATTGGTGCCCTAAGGAAAACCACTCAAATCTATGTTTAAAAGTGGGAGCTTTAAGAAAGGAGAACATTCTAAGGCATGTTTAATTGTTTGAGGTCATCAAATAACAAGTGTAAGATCAATTCAACCCTAGGCGCACTTCCTTACTCCCAACACCTCAATGAGCGCCTTGAAGGAGAATGCATGAAGTGACCTTTTGGTAATGAATGCTTGGATGATAGAAGTTTTTTTAAAGTCATTTCTAAGTGTTAGAAAGTGTGACATATCAAGTATGAAGGTATTTATTGCTAGGCGCTGATTTCATCCCAAAACATCTAAATATGCACCGAGACTTGAAAAAGACTTATTTGCATGTTTAAAGTGATTCTTGTGTTGTAAAGTGATTAATATTATTCCTCTTGTCTTGTAGGAACATCAACAAAGCTAAGGAGTCATTCAAGGAGTCAAGCACTCAAAGTCACCTTCAAGGAAGAGTCATCATGTAGTTAATCCAAAGGAGTCTTTCACATTCATTCATGCTAGAGAATTAGGATGGGAAGTGATTACTGCCAGAAAGACAACACATTAAGAGGTAGCTGCTCCAAGAGGGCACAACAAGATATATCTCAAGTCTAACATGTTGACACTCTTCATCATTAACATCATGTTGGATCACATTAAGTTCAAGTGTACTACTACAAGGCATCCATCCATTCAAGCTTCAAGTTCTCCAAGGAATATCTTGCAAGTATACTTATCAGTTGCATCATGTTCGAAGACATCCATCCACCATACTTCAAGTTCTCCCAATTTTCAGGTATCAGAAGAGTCTCCTTGAAGCATCATTATCTACTCTACTTCATATCATCATCATCATCTACTCTTACATGAAGGAAGCGGCGTCATCATCATGTACATTACTTCATATGAAGGAGCATCAAGAAGATCAACCTACCTACAAGAGAAGAAAGTACACAAAGTTAGTCAGATGAAGCAACATGTATCATACATATCCAGTTTACAAGAAGAATGAACAAGGCAAGATCAACAAGATACATCTCAAGTGTTTATCATCAAAGGCAACCACATCAAAGACATCACACACAGATGATACAATTTGGGAATATGCCCAAAAGCATATTTAATTAACAGTTGAAATCCACAAGTTTGCTGAGGTGGCATCTACGTGGCAAGTACACATCATCATCCAATCATAATCAGCCACATCATTCAACTGCATTCAATGTATCATTTAATAAGAAAGAAGCCAAGAGGACGCCTATGTGGAAGATGCTCTGAAACATTCCATCTTATCTTATCTTCTTGGAAAGCGTGCCTTCATTGCATCTCATATGTACTAAAAAAAACAAGTTGTTGTAACTACCTGCTGAGTTGGCATGATCTGAGCCCTTGGCTATGTGAATTGATCCTAGCCATTCATTGTATTCTGGACTCTATATAAAGGCCTTGTTGCCTCATTTGTAAGATATAGAGATTAGATTGTATGCAAGTAGGAGTAGAATAGAAAGAGACTCTCGAAATTCTTTGAGAGGACTTGAAGTTGTTGTAAATATTTCTCAAGATTAATGCAAAGACATTGGAACTTGTTTGGTGTTAAGTGTTGGCTTGTGAAATGACATGGTTTCTTGTATCTTGATGAAGTGGAGAGGTGTTTCAAAGTAGATTAGAAGCTCTTTGATGTAATGTATGTATGTATTAAATATTTGATCAACTCCTAGCTCATGCTTTTAACATTCATCGCCGGTGAAGTGTTGTGTAAAGCTAGTCTGAGCTTCATCATTTGCTTAAGTTCGATTATGGATGCTTGTTTAAGCTGCGCCATTCAAAGGGTGATTATATGAGCTTTCATAAATCCTTAGGAGATTGCACCAACTTCATGTAGTTGTAGGCATCCTTGGCGAAATGGAGTTTGGTTTCATGAGGAGTCTGTCTATTCTTGCATCATCATTGCTTCATTGACCTCAGATTAGTTTCTAAACCCTTACCTTTTTTCCTTTTTTTATCATTGATACTTCATCCACACGGAAAGGAGAAATAAGCTGAATGAAAGAAGAGTCCAATGTAAGTCCCTTTGTGATTATCGGCAAGATCACATGTAATCACTGAGTTTATCCACTATAAGTTACAAAAAGGAACCTTGGAGTTACTTCACTGGATCACATAGTTCAGCCTTTGAAGAGCTTTATTCAAGAGAGAGTGGGATACTCTAGTGTTGACCTGTCTAAAAACAATCATCAACAGGACCCCCGCTGGTAAGCAGATATGTGATGGGTTCATCTTATTTGGAGAAGAAAGCATCTGCAACACATTTAAGCGAATATGGAAGTTGGAAAGATTATTCCACGTTTTGAAAAATGAGCAAAGAATTATTAAACATGGAGCAACTTACTTGCACTTGAAGTTGAATCTGTTTGACGTACTCGATTGCTTCATCAAGCATGGAAGCTTTGTCTGCCTGTCAAAAACAGTGGAAATAAGTAGTAACTTACACAAAGATTCTACCTCTGTGATTAAACTTCTACAGTCTATTATGGAATTAAAAGCCATTGAAAGTAGCCAATTACCTTCTTCGCATTAGGAATCAGAAGTTAAAGAGCTCTCATTTTCTCATTGATTCTGTTCCTTCGCCTCTGGTTTTCATCATAACCCTCAAACTAAGATCTCTTTCTTCCAAGCCATTGAATAAATATTCATAACAAAATAACTCAAAATCATGATGACTCTATAAACGATAAAGGGCACAAGAGTTTAAGAAAAAACGTGTTCAGACAAATTGTGAACGTGGGTAGCTCTGTGTCTTTTGGAAGAGTGAAAGTGGGTAGTTCTCTGTCTTTTGGATGAAGCATTGCTCTTGGGAGAAACAAGTATACATACATCGGCACACTCGTCTTCAGAGTCCTACATGCATGATGGTGAGATACAAGGCTAGTTTTGTTTGCTAAAAGTTACAAAGCTTAAACAGCTGGCGTATTCTTTTCAATCATTCGATATAAATCATTTTCTGAAATTAAACAACTGACACGTTGTTTATTGTTTCAAGTTTTGAACATCTCAAATTAGAAAACAGGTGTTTAAGCTTTTCTATTGTTTACAGGCATCTGTACGCACAGACAGAAGGACACTAAGTTGAGATGTTAAAGGTTAGTGTATACACATTGCATACTTCGTGAGAGTCGATGTCGACGAAGAGCTTCTTTTTGGTCGATTGAGCATTTTCCTTCCCATTGCGACTACTGAAAGATTCAGTTCGACTGGTTCTACTTTGGCAAGGAGCAGCATTGGCTTGCCAATAAAAATAAAACAGTTATTTACTTATTTTGTGCATAGAGAAGGTGCAAAATAATTATTTGATGATTTGATCGTTAAACCCTGTAATCTCTAAGTAGAGCGACACAGCCATTGTCCTCTTCTCCCTGGATGAGCTCGAATGGAATCGCTGTTTAAGAAAGCCAAGGCCTCCATAATGTCGGCTTCAATTTCTCCTCCTGGTGTTTTCGGAGCGGCCGCCATTGCCTATCCAACAGAGGACATTCCATATAAATATATTGCAGTCAATTGTCTTTTTATTGTTTCACCGCTTTCAAAACAAAAGTTCGATTCGTCCGTGTCTCCCTGAGTTTTCAATGGCTTTTGCAGGTTTATAAAGTGCCCCCTTACCTCTTTCAAAAGGTTAATAGAGTGTCATCTTGGACTCTGGAGTGTCGTCTTGGAGTGTCTTATGTGGAAAGGACAAGTAATGTTGGGGGCCTTAAAAAGGGAGAAAAGCGCCGCCTGTGAGCAACATATTCGCCCACAGACTCCCTTCCCGTCGACCACATTCCCACTGTTTTGAGAAACCATAACCGAGCTTTTTACAGTTTACAGCTAGCATTCACATACACTCACTGAAAGTTCACATATACTAACAAACAAATCTTCATACACTCACTAAAGGTTCACATATACTAACAAACAAACAAATCATGAGGGGAATAGGAATAAGTACTTATGTTCTGTTTACGGGGTTTGAAGGGGTAGCATTCACTTACACTCACTGAAGGTTCACATATACTAACAAACAAATCCTCATACACTCACTAGAGGTTCACATATATTAACAAACAAACAAATCCTCAGGGGAATAGGAATAAGTACTTATGTTCTGTTTATGGAGTTTGAAGGGTTCCACCCATATATTTAGATTTCTTATTTTCTGGAATTGGTGTGTCATAAGGGTTATGTTCCATTTATGGGGTTTGGAGGATTCCTCTTCTCTATTGATTGTATTGTTTAATTTCAGTCTATCTAGATTTTCTTGATTTTCTCCAATTGGTGTCTCATGAGTCTTTTTAAGACTGACAAAGCTACTTATAATTTGTTGTTGTTTTAGTAATTCTTTTGCCTTTATATTAAAAATAATTGAAGCATAGCAACCATGTCTCAACAACATACAAATTACCTCAAGAGTATAGCAATGTATAACTAGACCGCATCTCAACTACATAATATATAATCATTAACATCGATCAAATCATATAAAGTGACTCCCAATAATAAATTTCTTATATATTTTGAATAACATAATATAATAGAAAAGGATAAAGTTGGCTCCTTTTCATAGAATACTTTGTCTACAATAATAAGAAAATATTATAGGAAAATAAAGATGTTTTGAGATGTTGAATGGATAATGGATAATATGTTAAAATAAATGCTTAAACAAATTAAATAAATAAAATATGTGTATTTAGTTAAAAATTTGATATAGATATGTTGTATTTGATTGATGTAATTGATTCACCAATCTATAGGAAATTTAGTGATATTTGGATGAATGTTTATGAATTTGTAAGGGTGTTGTCTATCACTACAAGTCATTTTTGCAACTACAACATCAATTGTGCATTTGTAGATCTGATGTATGCAAGTGTGGATTCGATCTGGATGAACAAATTTGATCTTTGCAAATTTCTAAATGTTTGCCTTCAACTTGTCTTGAGACCTTAAATTTATTTCTACATAAAAACCTAGTTGTGTGGTTGAGAGTTTACTAATGACTAGGAATACTTCTCCCTTTGGTCAAACCCTAGGCTACCAATTCAATGACTTTTTAAAAATGACTAAGGCAATAAGCATACATATAGAAAATGCTCTATATATTGATGCAAGCATGTAATACAATAATAAATTCTTTGATTATGCCAATGAATATATCTTGAATGCTCTTGTTAGGTTATATCTAGGATTTTGTAGGTGTTTAAAGATGAACTAGGGTTAGTCCTCAGAAACAACTCTAAAGGACACTATACACTCAAAAACATGACTCAGTTGCATGGGGCAATCATGTTAGCTTTGATGGAGCACATGGGACCCTCTTCTTGCTATGGGTTGAACCTCCACATCACTCTCGCTCTCATGATAGAAGCCAATCAAGAGGAGGCAAGACATGGGGGTGGTCCTGCTCACTTGAGAGTTGGACTTCACGAAGAGCGATTGGCCGGTCCTGAGGCCTTTCCTGGGTATTGTTGTGTATATGGTGTTCAGTGACCATTGTAGTTGAGATAACTATTTGACCCGAAGGGTCACTGGTTATTGTTCTCCTATTTGGATCCTGAAGACTCCAACATTGAGTGGGTTGTCGATTGTTTTCATTTATGTTTCTATCATTTGGACTCTTTTTTCAAATCATTGTATGATGACGTGTGTTTAGAGTAACCTTAGCTTATGTTGTTCTTGGAATGTTAATTGATCATGTTGAGGCCTTGGGTGCAATTCTTCAATCTCCTCTTGGATCACCCTGACCCACCCACCCCTAAGCCCAAGGCACATTCATGAGCTTGAACCGAGAGAGTTGGTAGAGTTAACCTTGAGTTGACTTGTGTTTGACTTAGGGTTTATGACCTAAGGTTTAATTTTCTTTTCTTTGCATTAGTTGATCTTTGTTGACTTTGGTTGACTAGTGTTGACCTCGTGATGAAATCAAGGGTTTGTGAACTTCGTGTTATGCCTATGTTTTTGTTGTTTTTTTCTATTTTTGAATGCATACAACCTATATATATGCAAGATAGTGTTTTTGTTCTTTTTATGGTGTTTTGAAAAGAAAGTGCTTTCAATTAATCTAAATATGAATGCAATTCTAAAATGTGTTTACTAATGCAATCTATGTTTTTTTTTTTTTTTATATTTGAATCTAATTACTCGAGGAAAAGAAAGAACTTGAAAGTAAACTAATCTAAAAAAAAACTTGGAAATAAACTAATATATAATGCAAATTCTATTTAACCTATCAAGGAAATTGTAACATGTATTTACTATTCCCAAGACAAATTTTTAGATTAACTAATTACTACCACAATGTAAAAAGCAATAAAGAACCTGAAATATGATCTACACAAGAGCCTCCACTACCCTCAGGTATCCTTGTGTAGGCAACCTCTTCGTCCTCTTGCAACAGTAGGGATCTCCTCTTGGCAACAACAAGGAAGGGATTCAAAAGAGCTTAAGAAAGCTTTGAGATGTGTGCTCAATGTGAGATAATGAGCACTATGGCTTGCAATATGGGCAGCATAATGATTCAAAGAGAATATTTTAGCAAAGCTTGGCATAACAACAATGAAATAAAAGGCACATAAGTCTTGCATGGGCATAAGAATACTATGTGGAGAGAAAAAATATGTAAATCTTTGATGCACAAATGAAATTGCCTCCCTTTGTGCTTGAGAGAGGGGGGTATTTATAGGTTTGAAGGGCTCATGAAAGGTGGGAGAGATTGAAGAGTTAACTCCCTTGATTGGAGAGTTAACTCATTAGATTAGGCAGTGAACTGGGTTAATTAGGGAGTGATGAAGCAATGATAGCTTATCACAGAAGAAAATATGTCATCAAGAGTCTAAGAGGTGATAAGTAGAGCTCAAATGGAGCTAATTATGCATTCTTGAAGGCTTGGAATAGCTAACTCTATGTTTAGGCTAAAAGCTCATGCAAATAGGAAGAAAAATGAGTCAAAACAGAGCTTTTTCACGTCCAAACTCAAATTTTTTCCATGGCTGGAAAAGACTTTAGGGTTACCCATGGGTCAATCCTTTCACCAGTCTAGGTTGCCTATGGTTGACCCATGGGTGACCCATAGAGGAGAGGTCCTAGGTTTAGAAGCAAGATTGGAGATTGTTAGTTAGGGGATGTAGATGTGAACTGCCTTTGGAAATAGGTCAAAGGTGGTAAAAAACTAAAACTCCACTTGCAAAAGTCAACTCTCCTAGGGGAGATCTTGAAATAATAATAGGAGATCTGTCTTGGTTGAACATAACTAAAAACTAAAAGTTGGAGATGGCTTGGGAGGTCCCTTGGAGGGCTCCTAGCCTTGGGTTTAGATGGAAAATGCTAGGGAAAGGTCAATTTATGACAAATAGATGAATAAGAGGCTTAGGGATGAAGTTACAAGCACAAAAAATAAAAATCAAAAAGTGTCAAAAGTGAGGGAAAGGTTAGTCTACAACAAAAGGGAAACAAGGAAGAAATGGAAACCCACTTGTTACCAAGACAAGTGCTATTGAGAGGGCATTATTTTAACTCTCACATGTATGTGACAAGGATTATGTGTCATGATGGGGTCCTCATGGAAGCTATACGTGATTTTAGAGCTTACATATTTGCCCCCTCAGGGATGGTAATCTACATGAAGGGTAGGTACCATTCCCCAAATAAGCCTTACCTATTGTTGATTTCCCACAATTGTACCTATAATAACTAGCATTAGTTTGACATTTTAAATGTATCAAGATAAGTAATGAAAACTAAAATGATCGAACATACCATAGATCTATGAGTTCACCTAGTTGTTTGCTTTTGTCAAGGAGACCTGTAGGGATGGAAGCACACAAACTAAGAACATGAAAGATGCATAAAAGAAAAAACTATTCTAAAAATACATAAAGCAAACTAAGCTAAGAGAGGAAAAGAGTGGAGAAATTAGAGTGAATGGAGTGAAACGCTGATGGAATCAGTCGCGCAAGCAGTCATTGGAAAGAGATCATCGAGGAGATTGTGATGATAGCCACCACTTCTTCTGCTACTAAGAATCAGGTACACAATCAAGAAAAATCCTTCTTCTAAACCCTAGTTTTATTTTTGTGAAAAATCTCATGAATGAGTTTGTTTTTGTCAATTTTTCTTGCTGCATTATGTTAGTCTTGTCATTTAAAGTAGAATCAGTCTTTCATTCATTGAAATTGATCAAGATTTACATTTGTTTGAGTGTTTTTGACATGAGGGAAGGCAAAATTGGGTCTCCCCTTTTGTGAGTCCAAATTGCTCAGGGGAGATTTGACTGTGCAACAGAGTCGTTCAGGGGAGTTTTGGCTTCACATCTGGGTAACCTAGGGGTGTTTTGACCTACCAAAAGAGGTGACCCACCTAGTTAGATTCTAACTAAAATTTGATGTTTTTTGACATTTATGGCACTCCATTTTGGTCTAATTGAACACTAAATTCATTGATTTATTGTAATTTTCTAAGTTTTATATCCTTTTTTTGTGAAAATTTTGCAAGTTATATGATTTTTCTAGATTTTCTAAGTTTTAATAGGATCTAATGAAAGTTCTTTTTTGATGACAAGATATGTGCATTCATTGGAACTTTGATCGCGAGTAGTTGTGGTTATCCGAGATGTATGATTCTTTATCTCCTGGTGATCTTATTGTCCTGAAGGGGACAGGTTTAGAGAGCATTTGTCAGATTCTTATTTTTCACCCTACTTCTCACATCTGCTATGATATCTTGACCTATTGGGATGCTGATAGGAATACTTTTAGGTTTCCCCAAGTCTCAGGGGAATGTACAATCACATTGTATGATGTTTACCGCATCCTAGGAGTTCATGTGAGTGGACATCATCTTGTTCTGGCTACTAGCATGTCCATTGGGACAAGGCATCTTGGGTATTGATCATAGGTGTGACTTGTCCTGAGAAGTAGACAGGAGTTTGGCTCACTTCAGTACCTTAGTTTCACATTCCTCTCTTGAGAAAATACATTATCGACTTGATTGCATTGAGGTTGTTAGGAGACAAGGCCTCAACTTGTCTTAGATAGTGTTGGGCGCCCATTATTCAGTGCATAGAGGGGAAGTGCACAAAGATGGGGGACCAAAAGGGGCTCTTAAGATTCCACTTTTTTTCTAAAATCAGGAAAGACTGATGTTGGATGAGAAATTGAAGATAATTACACTCAAAATTTGAAGATACAACAAAAAAAGAGTTGTAGTGCTCTGAATCTAGTTTCTAAACTACTTTGTTTTTCAAAAATGGTTGAGATTAAGGGATTCAAAAAGGGGGAGCACACAAATTGGTCCTTTTTTTTTGAAAAGAAAATAACATAGTGTCTGATGTGCTCCCCCTAAAATGTTAACTTTTTTTTTTAGTATTTCAAAAATCACTTTTGTGATAAATTATCTAACACCATGTAGTTTATCCCTAATTTTTTGATAATTTTTTCATGAATAATTAATTTTTTTACTAATTTTCAAAGTGGACACATCCTGAAAAAGAAAAATTTGAGCATGCTCCCCCCTAAAATTTTTGAAAACTAATTGAAAATCAATTTCTTTTAATACATGTAGAATGGAGTCTAGTTTCTAAAAATGTAATTTATTTGGAATTTTGATGAATGGTAAAAAAAATCAAAAATACCAAACACTAGTTTTTGACAAAAAATGGATACACTAACAAAAGAAATTTAAGGGATGTCAACATAGGGCTTTTAAATGGGTCCTTCGTTGTCAGTTCTTTCAATTAATTTGTGAAAGTTTAACGGGATATCATATATAAACAAGTGTTTGAATTCATTGTCTTATAATTTGATGATAAAAAAGTTATGATATTGGGCAAAAGAGCATTCAAGGCATTCATTATGTTATTGTTTTAGATTTGTGTTAGCATTGTGTTTGTTACAGATTTGGAATCATCATCAACATCCTTATGAGTTGAAGAATCTTTATCTGCTTAAGGACTTCACCTCCAAGGTGAAATTATCATTGTGTTTGAATTATTTCATCATCATTTAGATTATCTTTAGCCTTTGTCCTGCAAGGACATGCTCGCTCTAACAACGGTGTTGGGAAAGATTGAATGCTAACCCAAGATTTGATTGAGGCAAATCCCTAAACACCACAACCCCTAGACCCCTTTTCTTCTTGTGTGTGGGTTACATGTGCGAGGATTGAAGAAGTGAAGGTATAGGGAGGTTGTTCAAGGGATAAAGATTCAAGATCTAAAAATGAAGTGCAAAAATTCCTCCATAGCAGACTTGGGTGCTAGTACCAATGTCCACCACCTAAATCAAACATTGGATTCAGCATCAGGGCATCATTTACGATATTTTTTTAGTTCTGAGTTTTTGGATATCAAGGCTTTTTGAACTTGGGCACTAGCATCAAAGTCTTCCAACATTTCATCTTTTGTGTAACATGTTATGATATCTCACTGATCATCTTGGTACTTTCAGATCCTGACTTTCCATTGTTGTTTGTCTATTATAAGCTCATTATCTCAATTCTAGGGTTTAGTACATTGATTGGCCTAGGGTTTGGTAAAAAGCTTTGTTGAATCGCATCTTTCCATAGCAAACAAGAGAACAAAATTAGTAGTTGAGTCCTCTTTCATCTTGTAGTGACTTAGGTCAGTTTTTCCCTTGAATGTTGTAGAGAAAGACGGTTTGCTCTAGTGTACTTATATACTTGCATTCATCTCTTTTTCCCTACTTAATAGGAGTATAGTTGTTTTTTTCCCATTTATTTTTTAAAATTAAAAATAATTTTTTTTAAGTTCATAAAAATTAAATCCAGCCTTAGTTACACCTAACAAAAATTAAAGTTTTATGGAAGAATAAATTTTCCTAACTTCAACCCTATAGATGAGGTGTAAAGGATTCAATAAAGGGAGGATAAATTTATGTTTTATTAGTGTATGTATTTGATCTTTAGCTTACATTTGTGTGTAGAAGAAGAGAGGAAATATATTGATTATCAAATTATGTCTCCACTTGGTAGAAAAACTTTAGACACATGAAGTTCATTTTGTTACAAATCAAGCTTCAATGTGGTATGTAACTAGAAACATGATCTATATATTTCTTAATTTTTCAAATTAAGTGAATGGACATTTCATAAATCATCTCTATTTACTATATATATAGATTTGGACCACATTCACATGCATTATTATTTGGAAAATTATGCCTAGATGCTAATATCCCATTCCATTATAGTTTGTCTATATCATAGTTGTAAGTTGCATATAACTATGTAGGTAAGGACATATATTCTACAAAGCTAGTGAGCATGAAATTTGAGAGGGATAGGTGGCTTGTTTACATCTAATGAAACAAAATTTAAACGTAATGTAGTAATAAAACAAAATTCAAATTTAACATAGATTCAATCACATCAATGTATATTTCTTGTTAACCTATTTAAGTATCCCTTTTTCAATGATCAAATAGACAATAGCAATGACTTTTCATAACGATACTTAATTCAATGGTCAAAGATAAATTTTGGTGAATAAAAATAGGACACCTATTTACTATTTTTGATAAGAATGAAGTGTAAAATTACAATTGATTGTTGAACTATTAAAAAGTGATATTTAAATAGAATAATATTGACATAATTTTCATCATTTTTTTTAATGATTATAAATACTAAATATTTCATCACCAAAAAAGTTATTATGCCAAGAGGCATTCCTACATGGGTGGAGTTGAAGAGCTCAAAGATTCCAAGATTTTGTGTAATTTTATAAGATTCCAATCTAAAAATTAAAATAAATATGATTCCAATCTAAAAACAAAAAAAAAAAATTTTGGTTTTTATTTTTTATTTTGTCCAATTTCTTTTTTGGTTCCATAGTTTTTGTGATTTTCTTATTTTCAATTTCTTTTTTGGTTTTTATTTTTTATTTTTTCTATTTTTTTTGTTTTTATTTTTTGTTTTTACCATTTTTTTTGGTTTTTATTTTTTATTTTTTCCAATTTCTTTTTTGGTTCTATAGTTTTTGTGATTTTCTTATTTTCAATTTCTTTTTTTTTTCCAATTTTTTTTAGGTTTTATATTTTATTTTTTCCATTTTCTTCTTTGGTATGATTTACTTCTTATCAATTTCTTTTTAAATCATAAAAAGTATCAAACAAAAAATTGAAAAATTAATTAAACAAAAAAAATTTAAAAATTTAAAAATAAAAATATAAAATACTAAAAATAAATTATGGAAAAGAGATATCTATCAGCATACTTTAGATATATTTTTTTAAATATAAAAGAATAGAGTAAAATGACCCACTTCCGTCTGTCTACCTGTTATCCTACTGTAATGGCTATGCTTGGCAATTGGAATTTTATATATGTGAAAAAATGCAATGTGGTAGGGTGGCAACGGGTGGCAAATTATTATTATTTTTTTAAACAGAAAAAGGTGTAGGAAACACCCATAGATTAAGATAGCTTAAAAATATTACAAATGATTGTGGCCGAAGCCAAGTCCAGTATTAGAAAAAATAGTAGTAAGAGCTTAACAGTCCTTATCCAAAGGTAAATAACTGAAAAACCAGTAAAAAAGAGAAAAAGTCACCCGTACGAAGACTAATAACGGTCCACAGACCACGCAGCAAAAAGGACCACCCCCGAACCAAAAAACACCCCATACCACCAACAAGACCATCACTGACACACCAACACCACCAGCCACCCACCCAGGATGCCAAAAATTTGAACCAACGTCACTTCATCATGCCGTTGACGGAGCTGCCGGGAGATTTTGTTCATCCAGCTCCACGGATGCAGGTGACTAAGCACCTTCGTCATACCGAGGCATACCTAGAGCTAGGTCAGAGGCATGAATCCTTAGGAAATGGATGACCGTGAACACATCCTTGATCCTTTCAGCTTTTTTCTTGGTAAACAAAAAATAGTGAGACCGTAGCGCTTCATCAATTTCACCGCTACTCAAGGATTTGATACTACCCTGCAAAGCCCTATAGATTGCTTGCTGTGGGGAGAGGTATGCATAGCCGCAAGATTGAAAAGCCCACTGATTAGGGCATCTCCCTAATCCATTCTGTATGAAGTCATCACCACTTCCCACCTCTCAACATTGCAAATGTTTTTGAAGAATAGTCCTGCCGCTAAGGCATGCACATACTCACCATCTATTACTAGGTCCATAATGTTTGAAAGTAGCTGTGAAACCACATCTGAATAGTTGAGCACATGACTCTTATAGCCTCTTATCCAAGCATGGCCGACTATGTTTCTAACCGTAAACTGGATGAGGGTGCAATCCCAATTGAACAGAGTCATCAAGTCTACCACCTTAACTCTCCCTCTAATCTCTGATTCCCAATCGAGAGCTGGGAAGAACAATCTTTGATTAAGACATATATTTAGGAAACATTTTAGAATTATTGTTGTCGTGGTCATATATTTTTTGGATTCTTTTGGCAGTGGCAACATTTTTCCAATTAGTGCAAAAGCATTGTGGTTATGGGTCTCAAAAGATGATCTAAACATGATATTAGTGTATTAGTTAAGACAATAGTTGGTACCCGTGCACGTGAGAACTGATAAAGGTTGTGTCGAGGATATGTAGAAACCAAGTAAAAGAAGTGAGTTATTTATGACACAACCTAATCCTTGTTCCACATGGATTCTTGAGAATTATCAAGAGCTAAAACATGGCACCATCATGGATATCTTTGCATATCTTTTAGTATTGTAGTTTCTGTGAAGGACACGTGAACATGGTTTCTCAACAAGTTCAAAAGAAAACTCAAGAACTAGACTAGTTGGTTCTTATCCATTGCTCAATGTATTTAGGTAGCCAACAAAATTGCCATGTATACAACTCCTCATGTTGGCTACCTTCAAAAAACTATTACAGTTAGTTAACTCAACTTATAAGAAGATTTCTATGGTTTAAGTGAGGAATAAAGAGGTTTACCAACCATGATGTGGTTGTAGTGTATAAAACCAAAGACAAAGGTGCTTTGAAATTATAATACTCTTCTATTAGGGATATGTTTAATTGTTAAATGGATAGTTAGAGTTTTCGATGGTGATGCACCATGGAAACATCTGGTTTGTTTCTTCATCCAATCTGGTATTCCTGGATGACATTAGACCTTTGTGAATTGGAATGACAAGAAACTTTTAGCATCATTCTCAAAAACACATGGCTTGGCTCCATTTAATATTATTTGGAAGGCTTGGCAGATTGTCTCATAGCATCTAACTTAGTTTGTTCAAACCATAAGTCAGGGTCTAAGTTAGCCTCCTTTTCCATTTGGTGGAACAAGTTGATCCAACTAAACCATAAACCTCTTGCTATTAGTCATTAATTTTAATGTAAGTGCCTCTACAACATATGCATTTGTACTTTCTGTGGTTTGTGAGATATTTCTATCTTCACATGGAAAATGTGACAATAGCCAAAACACCAATTCCATCTCAGTACTTGTGAGAAGAAACCAATGCTAAACATTTAATGGTTGGCTTCTCCTCCCCTTCGAATCTTGCTCTCTACATACTGTCACAACTACTTTATGAAGGTTTAGAGATGGGGTAGCAACTATAGTATCAAATATTTTCCCTTCAAAATCACTTATAAACAATTATCAAGTAGATGGTGTTTTTTCATAGTATCAAATTATATAATATTTTTGTCAAAATTTATAATTTTTTTATGAAAGGGTAAAGACAAGTTTTTGAAAGGGCCTAAACCTTTTTCCAAAGACATGTACAAATATAATATTGAAGCCCAACAAAATGATAGTGAGACAACTATAAGGATTGACAATACTAAGGTTGCAAACCAACAATCTACAAGCACTAAATTAATAACACCGAAACAACTCACAAAATAGAACTAAAACAAACAACACTGGACATATAGCCCAAAATAAGACTAGTTAAATGACTTAAAATGATAGAGCTCTAGCAAATCCTGAACACTAGTGATAGTTCTACCCATTAAATTGTTGATATCCTTCTAACTATTCTGTCATTTTTAACAACCAATCTAGAATTAAAAGATTTCTTAAGACTTGTAAAAAAACCTTAAACCATAAGGATCACTTGACCTCCATTTTTCTTTTATTATTAGATTAAGTTTTAGATGTCCTAGATTGTAAATTCATAAAACAGAATAATAGAACCATAGAACCAAAAACAAGAACATCAAATCAAAACAATGCTCATAATGAAAATATGAAACAACATACACAGAAAGAACAAGATCTTTACGTGGTTCACCGTTTTAGGCTACATCCACAATGAAGGGCAAAATATATTAATGCATCTCTCTCTGTGTTTCATACATCTCTATGTAGCTCAAGAACAACAGCTTAAAAGCCTTGCATCCTACAGATAACATCCTCCAAAACACCTACCAAACATTATACCTCTGGAATCCAACGACCTAGACTTGGCAGCGGTTACAAGCCAAGACTGGCAGGGAGTAGAGGAATAGTTACATGGAATCAGCAAAGATAAGAAGTGGCCATTACCACTAGGCTTCATAGTCCACGTGCCCAACAATCTCCCACTTGAAGACCAATGGGATCGGCAATGAAGCTGCTCTGAGAGAGATCCCTTCGAGAAATTTAGTGTCATAGAGGAACAAGACCGAGAGAAGATCTACAGAAATTGAACTTCTCTCGAGGAACAATCTTTGTTAATGCATCCACCAGATTAACCTTTGTGTCAATCTTTGTGACTTGTAACTTGCCTTCATCAATAAGATGGCGGATAAAGTGGTATCGAAGGTCAATATGCTTTGTTCGACTGTGGAAAGTTAAATTTTGTGCCAAGTGAATAGCACTTTGGCTATCACAAAATAATTGAAATACTGATTTCGGACAGCCCAGTTCGGTCAACAAATGCTCAAGCCATATCATTTCTTTGGCTCCTTCCAAGAGCGCAATGTATTCAGCTTCAGTGGATGATAGAGTGACAACTTGTTGCAACCGAGAAACCCAAGTAATGGCTGTCCCGGCAAATGTAAAAATATAACCAGTGGTAGACCGGCGTTTGCATAAATCTCCGGCCATATCTGAATCTACATAACCACGAAGCTAAAAGTCAGTACCTCCAAAACATAAACAGAAATGTGAAGTACCTTTCAAGTACTGTAGAATCAACTGAACTGCCTGCTAGTGTAGTTTGCCCAGATTACTCATGAATCTGCTCACAACAGCAACTATTTGTGCTATGTCTGGATGAGTACACACCATTGCATACATGATACTGCCAACTGCAGATGTATATGGAACAGACCTAATCTGTTCTTCTTCTTCTTGGTTTTTCGGACACATAGCTGAAGATAGGCGGAAATGATCAGCCAAAGGAGTAGATACTAGTTTAGCATGAGACATATTAAATCTGTCCAACACTTTGGCAATGTAGTTTGCTTGGGACAATCTGAGTTCTCTTTTATTTCTGTTTCTAAATATATACATCCCAAGTATTCTTTTGGCTGGTCCTAGATCTTTCATGGCAAAACGAAGAGCCAACTGTTGCTTCAGTTGAGCAATAATCTGAACACTAGTACCAGCTACTAACATATCATTAACATAGAGCAAAAGTATGACAAACTCACCAGTATTGAGCCTCTTGTGGTAAACATTAGGATCTGATTCACACCAAATAAAGTTGTTATCAGTCATGAAGCGGTCAAATTTTAAATACCATTGTCTTGGAGCTTGCTTCAGCCCATACAAACTCCGCTTCAACTTTCAAATAAATGCTCCTTACCTGGTTGAGCAAAGCCTTCAGGCTGCTCCATGTATAAATCCTCATCAATGTCTCCGTGTAAAAACGTTGTTTTCACATCGAGCTACTCAAGTTCTAAATCCCAAATGGCTACCAAACCCAAGACAACACGGATTGTGTCCATTCTGACAACTGGAGAAAAGATTTTAGAAAAATCAATACCTTTTTTTTGATCAAATCCCTTGATGACTAGTTTGGCACTGTATCTTTTACTCCCTCTGTCTTCGTCTTTCAAACGGTAGATCCATTTGTTCTTGAGAGGCTTTCGATTTGGCGGAAGATGAACCAAATCTTAGGTGTGATTAACTCTCAATGACTCCATTTCTTCATTCATGGCTGTCATCCAATTGTGTGCATTTTCATGCTTGCAGGCTTGTTTATAAGTTGCCAGCTTTGTATAATCAGAGAGCAATAACTCATAGTCATCAAATTTGGTAGGCCTCCTCTTCTCATGGGTAGACCTCCTCAATTGTGGACCTTGCTCTAGCTGAATGTTGGAGTCCAGATTGAGTCTCTGTAATAAATTCTGAACATCATCAACTTTTGATTGTAGAGGAATCTGTGGCAAGCTCCCTTGTCTCTGCATACTGCTGGGTGCACTTAGAGTGCCCTATCCTATAACTGGCACTGATGTCTTATCAGTTTGAAAGAGATTAGAATGCATATTTACTGACATCTCTTCTTGAGGCAACATTATGTGTAGTTCTTGTGAAGAACTTTGCATATGCTGCGTAGGCAGGGAAGAGGGCTGCGTTGGATGAGAAGATGTGACTAGCTGCATTGGGGGCAACGTTGCAAATGGAGGATGCTGCGTTGAGTGGTGAGAAGGTAGCATAAAACTTTGTGATAGCTGGGTAGACTAGTTTGAAGGTAGAGTTGAATGTTTGAAAGGCAACGTAACAGTTTGGGAAGGCAGCGTTGGATGAAACCAAAGCTGCGATGAGTAGTCAATAGGTAGCGTGGTATTTTGTGAAGGCTACAGAGACTCTTGTGAAGGCAACAAAGGTTATGTTGACTATTGTGAAGGCAACAAAGGTTGCGTTGACTGTTGTGAAGGTAGCAAAGCACCTGAGGTAGACAGTGTAACACTGGATGATGGCAGCGTAACACTTATGTGAGGCTGCGTTGGAGTATATGTAGGCAGTGAATGACCACTTGGAGGCTGCGTAGCAACAATGCAAGGCATACCACTTAACTGGGTGGGAATAGTGCATCCAACTGAAGGCATGATGGTGGAAGAAATAGGAGCTCCTGACATATAAGAATGTATAGATGTAACAAGTGGCTGAGAGAAAGAGATGGTGGGTTGCTTTACCACGCCATTATTGAACAAATCCACATCAATATATTCCGGCAGAGGTGAATTGCAAGGTTGCAAACCTAGAAAATCCCTTTCGTTAAACACAACATCATGGCTACGGATTATGGTCTTTGCAACAGGATCCCAAAGATGAAAGCCGAATTGGTCTTCACCATAGCCAAGAAAAACACACCGTTCTGACTTGAAATCTAACTTAGTTCTCTACTCTTTCGGAATGTGAACAAAAGTAGCATAGCCAAACACCCACAAATGCTGATAGGAAATTCGTTTGCCGAGCCATGTCTCCTCAGGTATGTCAAAATCCAGCCTAGATGTTGGAGCTTGATTGATTAAATACATAGCAGTATTACATGCCTCTACCCAAAACTCTTTTCCCAATCCGGCATTGGAGAGCATACATCTAGTTCGCTCAAGTATCGTGTGATTAAGCCTTTCAGCTGCACCGTTCTCCTGAGGTGTATAAGGAACAGTGTTGATCCGTTGAATACCATGGTCTGCACAGAAAGAATCAAACTCTGAAGAGCAATATTCTCCACCATTATCTGTTAGTAGGCATTTAATTTTATGCCCAATCCGATTTTCAACAGAAGCTTTAAAAATCTTAAATTTTGAAAATACCTCAGATTTTCTGTTCAACATATAAATCCAGATTTTTCGAGTGCAGTCATCTAGAAAGGTTACAAAATAATTTGCTCCATCGAAAGAAGTTACCTGAGTTGGACCGAATACATCGGAATGAACAAGTTCCAATGGAGTAGTTTTCTTGTCATGCCCCATTCTCACGAAACTGGTCTAGCACTGTTTGCCATAAAGGCAATGTTCACAGAATTCTAAATCGATGGAGTTGAGGCCTGGAAGCTAATTACGCTGAAGCATAACTTGAAGACCTTTTTGGCTCATATGACCAAGCCTTTTGTGCCATATTTCAGACCCACTGTCCATAGCTCGCAAAGCAGCTCCCACTTCACCAAAACAGTCTAGAATATAAAGATTACCTTGCTTCTTTCCTCTTGCCATTACTAAAAGTCCCTTTGTAATTTTCCATGAATCAAGAGAAAATTTAACATTGCATCCATTGCCTATAAGCTGACTGATAGAAATTAAATTTCTTTTTAACATGGGTACATATCTAACATCCATCAAAGTTAGTTTATCTCCATTTTTCTGATTCAATATTATATCTCCTTTCCCTAAAATGTCACATTCTTTATTGTCACCAAGAAACACCTTACTGAATGTGCCATCTTGAAAATTTGTGAAAGCTTGACGGCATGAAGTGGCATGAAAAGAGGCGCCGGAATCAAGGACCCACAAATTTGCATTTGTATCACTAGCTGATAGGACCAAAACACCATCACTTGCAGTGTTTGCTTGATTATTTGTGCTCATGTTGCCTTGAGCTTTCTTATAGTTCCAGCAGTTCTTCTTATTGTGTCCGGGTTTTCCACAAAACCAACATGCACCGGTTCTGCCCCTAGACTTTGATCGTGGCCTAGATTGTGACCTTCTTTGGTTGTTGTATCTACCTCTGTCATGGCTTCTTCCCCTATTGTTTATACTTACAGCTATTAGAGCATCGTCGGATGAGGGTTCCTGATGTTTCCTTCTCATGTCTTCGCTGAGAAGAGTAGCTGCAACTTCATCAAAGACCATTGTAGTCTTGGCTGCTACAGAAGTGCTCACAGCGATGACAACACCTTCCCAGCTATTTGGTAATGAACACAACAGCAAAATTGCTTTAATCTCAGGATCTAACTTGATACCCACCGAAACTAATTGAGTAACTAAAGTGTTGAATTCATTCAGATGATTGGACATAACCCCACCTTCTTTCATATTCAGGTTATATAATTTCTTCATAATAAATACCTTATTGGAAGCAGAAGCAATTGCATACATGCTGGAGAGCTTTTCCCAAAGGTCTTTCATAGTACTCTCATTTGAGACATTAAATAATACATTGCTGGACAATAAGAGAAATATAGTTACCTTCACTTTCATATCAAGTTTTTCCCAGTCTTCATCCTTCATAGTACCTTGTCCTTTGGCTTTCCCTAGTAAGGCGAGTGACAAGTCTCGTTTGATAAGAAGAGACTCCATATGCACTTTCCAAAGACCAAAGTTTTGGCCTATAAATTTCTCTATTTTCCATTTCTCCGAGTCATCCATTTTGATTGCTATACAGGTTCCCAAACAACTTCACAAGCTATCTCCTGGACCGAGCTACACACAAAGCTCTGATACCAATTGTAAATTCATAAAACAAAATAACAGAACCACAGAATCAAAAACAAGAACAGCAAACCAAAACAATGCTCAGAATGAAAATATAAAACAGCATACACAGAAAGAACAAGATCTTTAACGTGGTTCACCGTTTCAGGGTACATCCACAACGAAGGGCAAAATATATTAATGCATCTCTCTGTGTTTCATACATCTCTGTGTAACTCAAGAACAGCAGCTTAAAAGCCTTGCATCCTACAGATACCATCCTCCAAAACACCTACCAAACATTGGCTGATCTTAAATGTCATCCACTTCAATATTTAATGGTAAATTCTGGCCAATGAAAATTTTTCCTATATTTAACACTTTTTGTTGTGAATGAAATAGAAAAATGCTATTGGCTGTTTGACCCGTTCAACCCTAAAAGTGGATGACATTTACATAGAGCACCAAACATTATACCTCTGGAATCCAACGACCCAGACCTGGCAGCGGTTACAAGCCAAGACTGGCAGGGAGCAGAGGAACAATTACATGGAATCAGCCAAGATAAGAAGTGGCCGTTACCACTGGGTTTCACAGTCCACGTGCCCAACACAGATGTGCATGAACATGAACTTGGGATTCATGGGAATGGGCATAAACATGGCCCATTCCCATTCCCAATGGAATAATGGGTACATGACCGTGCCCCAGGGAGTTCAAGAACAACGGCCAATACTACCATGGGCTAATGAACAAAACAAAGAGTATCTTCATGTAGTAAGTCTGCCAATGTTTAACAAGGTTTCAGAAACAAGAATGTATGTGAAGCAGGGAATGAGAATACTTCACAGCCCCAGTCTCTTCAAGCAACTCATATTCAGTAGCCCTAGCCTGTGTGCTTGCACGCTTGATTGTGTATTTATCTAGAAAATCTAGATTTGAATGGTTATCCATCTCCGTAAGCTTTAAATCCTGTATTTTCTGTTGCAATAGCAGTAGTCCCTTACAAAAGGAGCACGAGAAATGTAAAAGTTGAGATGATTTGTACATGATTTCAACTAGTTTACTGAAAAAAGAGATGCATATATAATGGAGGAGTAGAGAAGGAGTAATATTGGTTCGACTCGGCCTGATCAAACTGAAACTTGTGGTTAATAGATCCGGCTGAGCGAACCAACATCACGCCCTCTCTTCTACTTCAAGATTTTATCACATCATTTCAAGCAAAGCGCATCATTAAACAAGATTCGCACACAGTCTGGCCTTCAAAATACAGATTGGAGGAAAGAGAAAAGCAAGATTTTCTTTCCAGATTCCCTGTAAAAGTTGTAACTCGGAGTTATAGATTAGGCACATATTTTATGGAGCCAATCCACACCGACATGGCAGACATGAGGTTGCCGCCCCATCATATCTGTAGTCCCTGTCTCTAAATTCTAAGACTCACAAGATAAAGTTAAATAAAATATTGAGTCATCGTTATCTGTAAGAAACGATCGCTGCAGACAATGGTAATTTATTGGGGGTCGGTCAAAGGAGTCAATGCGTTCGTATCGTTTTTGGAAAGTCTACCACGTGCTTCATGCTCGCCTCCCATTATACTGAAGGCTTGTTTATTCAATACAAAAACTTGAGGTGTTATGAGGGTAAAACTTAACCAGCCGGTGTGTTGTAAAATGACTCGTTGGTCGAAATTTCATTGATTGATGTATATAAATTGACTATATGCAAAAATAGAAGGATTAAAGCCATCGATTATGGTCAGTCGAATCCATCAAAGAGACAAGTCGAAATCTTTTGGGAGTCAAAAAATTGTAAACAGCCGACACGACAATGTGCTAGCTGTTTACGGTGGGTGTGTTATGAGTACCTACTAAAGGTAGTTTAATTGTTTTATCAACTCATACTATGTTCACCAATCAAAAGTATTTATAAAGAAGTTCTAGTTATGTTTCATTATAATTTTTTGAAATTTGGATAACGATAATGTTATTTTGTATTATTGTAAAGGGCAAAAAGCACACATATATGTTTCATTTTAAGTTTGCCACCAACTTGGGAAAGTGATGGTTGTGTCACCCTACTAACTAAAAATGCCCATGTAAGTAGAATGGAATGAAGCTATGAAAAAAGGGAACCTTGATGCTTCGATATAGAAAGATATGTGAAAGAAGGTATGATGTAAAGAGGAAGCATGATGTTTCCAAATGAGAAGGTTTGATGCATCATAGTATCATAAAGAGAAGCACAATGCTCTAAAATGGGAAGGCTTGATTCCCCAATGTGATAAATGTAAAGGTTTAATACTCCACAATGTGATAAAGTGGCTTAGTTGAGGAGCACAAGAAATGTAAAAGTTGAGATGATTTGTATATGACCAATTCTATGTAGAAAACAATCAATAAATCATATGTTTCTCTTATTTATAAATATATAAATAAATAATTGGGCAGGGGACCTCGCTCGATTAGCAAGAGCTTCCTGTGGTAGGCACAAGGTCCAATCTCCCCCCACCTATGCCTGATATTGTACCCGGTTCATAGCTCTGGTCAAAAGCATTTACCCATGTTGAATTAAAAATTATATATATAAATAAATAATTGGAACCTTGTTCAAAATGTCTTGTCAACTCTATGACTTAGTTGTTCATTGGCATGACATTAATTAGAATTTATGAGTTAATTTCTACACATGGAATCTAAAAAAATTACTCATTTAAGATCTAAAAAACAATTTAATTACTATTAGTAAACAGTTTTGTTGCTGCAAAAATAAGTAACTCGCCTAACGGGCAACAACAAAGTTCACCATCAAATGGAGGACTTGTGGTGAGGTCAACAATTCTTCTCCACATTTGAGAGGGGCAACTCCCTGGTATGATGGGATTTTTGGGATTTTGAGTACTTTTAATTAGAAAGTACAAAAAGAAAAGAAAAAGGAAAATAGGAGAAAAAAGAAAAGAATTCAAGCTGTGAACATAAGAAACATAGCAGGAACTCTAGGAAGAACAAAACTAAACTAAAAAGAGGAGCACACAATCTCAAAATCAACTGTATATTTAGAGAAAGCAAAAAAGGTTATGAACATGATAGGAAATGATTCAACATAAGAGAAACAAATATCTAGGAAGAAATTGTTGACATAAGAACAACAATTCTTCATATTAAAATAAACTGAAACACAAAGTCTCTAGTTACCCCTTTATAGAGCTCTCCATTACACAGAGCAACAAAAGATCAAAATTGGAACCTCTACAATGAACAACAAATGAGTTTTTAAACACCTATTTGGATGGGAGTCCAAAAGCCCATTTCCCTGTAACTGATACTTGAAAAGGACTAAATACATTTATTATTTGCAAATTTGGAAGACTTTTGGAAATTCCTCTAGCTTGCTCTTAGACTTCTTCAACCTATACTTGTTCTCAACACACCAAGCTATTTAGCAGAAGCACAATCCTTATTCTACAAGGATTCTACCACCTTCTTTACATCCATAAAAACATTAATATCAACAAGATCTTGTATGTTACAACTTCAATGAGCTTCATTGCAATATTATTAGGATAAATGTAGCATGTAGTCAACATGAATTCTCTTCACTTATGTGTTATTCCATTCATGTTGGTTTTCTGTCTGAAGCATACTCAAATGGTCTAACCTTGCTTAGCATTACTAAACTTTCAACTACTCACTCTTGTTGCTCTCGTCTAGCTTTCTTTTCAGACCTTGAGGTCAAGACACAAGAGAAGTTAGGTGTTGCACAACCTCTTCTTTTGACATATCCTTTTCCTTAGCTTCTGCAACACCAATATAATCATAGCATTCATCTCTTCCTCTACCATTCAAATATAGTATTCATAGATTTTTTTAGATTTTCAAATGATACTCTCATAACTTGATCTTTTAAACTTTGACAACTCAGCAAGATGATCATTTTGATGTACTGAAGATGAAGGGACATATGCTTGTGTTATATTTCCATTTTCTAAAACATCAAGTTCCATCTTAATAGGATGGAATGTTTATGCCTCAGAGAGATACTACTATGCTTGGATAGGGAATCTCCAAAACATTGTAAGATCTTGATATACTCCTAATTGAATGGCTTATCCCTTTGCTTTCACCAAGACCTCGCTAAATGATGAAAAAGTATAGCCCAAGCTACAAGCATTTTCCTTCTTTGAAGCATACAACCCTGTGACCAAGTACTCAAACATTGGCAATTGAACCTTCTTGGATGGAATTTATTGTTGATCCTTTCTTTCCTATTAAACTTCTAGACTATGTCCTAGGTAATAACATTTGAGCTGAAATCATTTCACCCATGCCTTGTTGTGCTTGACCAACATCTATCATTACATTTATGTCCTCAATTATGTGCTTATGAACCTTAAGTATCCCTTCCATTGCTAGGGAGATTGTTCCATTAAGTTCATCCTTTGCTTTTATCAGGACCAGTTCCAATTGTTGTCCCCTCATCTCATCCTCTTTCTAACTGAAAGTGATATTTCTATTGTCTTTGCATAGATTCTAGTATCGTTGACATTTACCAATTGTTATTGAGACTAGATAAATTCAAAATTTCTAGGTATCAACATAGAGAGCTTGGAGCTTCACTGCATAAACTAAAAAATGTTGATATGCTTCATACAATCTCCTCATTGTTATTATAAAAATAAAAATGGCATATTCAATCCTTGCAACTATTGTTTCAGTTCTTCAATATGGATTATCCTTTTTGTGTAAATCCTACAATCATTACATATCTTGCATGCATTTCTATAAAATCTTTTCCAACTGTAATATCTGACAAAAATGATTATTAAAGCTCCAAATTTGGCATAGGCTTGGCGTGAACTGAGGGGAGACAGTTATATTTGAAAATTACTAATGTCTTTTCAATAAAACCATTATGTGCAAATCCCACAATTTGCATTTCATTGAATAATGTTTTTCTTTCAAAATGTTTTATGTTTTATTATTTATGTTGGTAGGGGGCAACCCTAAATCATTGTTGTGATAAAATGGAGAAAATAAAACAATAAAAATGAGAGAGAGAGAGAGAGAGAGAGAGAGAGAGAGAGAGAGAGAGAGAGAGAGAGAGAGAGAGCCCATATTCCAAAAATAAACACACAATAATACATATTATATTCTCACTTGAAAAATTACAACCTTATACATTACAAAAGACACGCAGAGTTGCTTCTCTATTTTTTATTCATTAAACAATGATTTGCTCCTTCTCTAAGCTACTATCCAAACCAATTCGAAGTTGTCTGCTGACTCCACAATTCACTGTTCTACTACACTATGCTACTGCAATTTTACTTTTTTTTTGTTGGAACATTCCTACTACTATATTCTTCTAACCCTCTATTATTCTCCCTTACATTCTTCTATTGTTGCAGGCTTTCATATTCTTTGTTCTTCCTTAATCATATAATTCTCTTTTTCCTCTTTTGTCTCATTTGCATGCCTACAAAAATTGGTGCCCAACTCTTCAAATTCAAAATCACCTACCTTATTTACTTCTAGCAGTCCAAACGGTTTAGACATGGCAGATAGAGGAGATCCCCAAATTTGATGTGGGGGCAAGTGTGTTAACTGCACTAACTTAAGATTAATTTCAACACTCCCCCTTAATCTCAAGTCACATGTGTCATTCAACAATTTTCTTTCTAGAATTGATCTCCAGAGTTAAACCTTTGTTGTTGTCATTCCAGAGCTGATCTTGAGAGTTGTTGAACTATCTTTCTGGACCACCTCTAGACCACCTTTTTGCATCTCTAGAGCACTTTTCCTACATCTCTGGAGCACTTTTTTTGCATCTCTGGAGTTAATTTCCTACACCTCCAGAGCTCTATTTTTGCATCTCCAGAGCACATCCAGAGTTGTTCTAAGACAGTCTTTATGAAGATGGACCTTTGGAGCTATCTCCTTTCCATGGATGCACACCTCTAGAGCTATCTACAATGCCAAGCCTATCTCTTAGGCATTTAAAGCAATATTTTGGAAATGCCTTGGTAAAAATATCAGTAAGTCGCTCCTTAGATCTACAATATTGAAGCTCAATCTCACCACACTCCACCAACTCCCTTATGAAGTGATAATAGATCTTAATGTGCTTTCTTCTTCTATGGAAGACTGGATTCTTTGTTAGGGCTATTGAAGAAACATTGTCACAATGAATGGTTGTACCATCTTCTTGTTGCTCCTTCAAATATGAAAAGATTCTTCTCAACCAAATAGCCTGACATGTCATTGCATTTACTACAATATACTCAGCTTCTTCTATGGAGAGAGAGACAATGGGCTACTTCTTGAATGCTCATGAAATTTCTCCTAAACCCATGTGGAATACATATCCTGATGTGCTCTTCTTGTCATCTACATTACTTGCCCATTCACTATCTGTGAAACTAGCTCACTTGAACTCATTAGATGCACCATACAAGATGGCATAAAATATTGTGCCATTCACATATCTTATGATCCTCTTTCCTACTTGCTAGTGTGTGTTCTTAGGTTTCTCCATGAACCTAGAAATCAAAATTATTACATACATGAAATCAAGCCTAGTATCTTTTAAGTACATCAAACTTCCAACCATGCTCTTGTAGAGGGTTGGGCTCACTTAATTACTTCTAACCTCTTTGCTCAATTTTAGACCTATAGTTGTTTATGTTGTGGTAGGCTTTCTCTTCTACATTTTAACATTTTCAAAATTTGTTCGGTATAATTAGTTTGTGAAATAAATATGTCTTGATCTATTTGTTGGACCTCAAAGCCCAAAAAATATTTCAGCAGACCTAAGTTTGTCATCTCAAACTCATTATTTACTACCTCAAGATTGAAATCAATAATGAACATGTCACTATTTCTAGTAAAAATCAGATCATCTACATACAAAACAATAATCAAAATATTATCTTGATCTGCTTTGATATAAAGAGTGGGCTCACTGTTGCTTTTGCTAAAGCCATTGCTCACTAGATATGAGTCTATTCTTCCATACCATGCCTGAGGTGACTGTTTCAGTCCGTAGAGGGCTTTTTGTAGCCTATAGACTTTGTCTTCTTGGCCTGGGACTTCATAGCGAGGTGGTTGCTCCACATATACCTCCTCTTTCAACACTCCATTCAAGAAGGTTAACTTCATGTCTATTTGATACACTTTACATTTGTGTTGGGCTATTATTGCTATGACTATCCAGACTATTTCTAGCCTTGCAACTGGTGCATATGTCTCATCATAATCTCTTCCAGACTATTGTTTGTACCCTTTAACAACTAGCCTTGCCTTATGTCTTTAAATCTTTCCATTAGTACTACACATGGTTTTGTAGACCCACTTAACTTCAATCACTTGTTTACCCTGGGATAAATCAATTAGCTACCATGTGTCATTCCTCTATATAGCATCCAAATCATCATCCATGGCCTTACACCACTTCTCTTCTTTCACAGCTTTCTTAAAATGCATTGGATCACTATAAGAGAATAATGCAAAATCTAGATTCTCATCAAAATCAGCGTAGCTAGTGCTGTCATAAATTTCCCTCATGCTCCTTATCCTTCGTGGCATTAATGAAGCAAGTGTAGGGTCTGAATTACCTTTGGACCTGCTATTGTTTTGACCACTTGAGCTGCTGACCTCTAGAGTTGCTACTCTGCTAAATTCTAGAGCTATTCATCTCTAGAGTTGCTACACTATTGTCCACCTTTGGAGATGTTGTTCTACTAAACACCTCCAGAATTACTATTTTCCAAAGCTCTACAATAGTTTATCCTTGAATTGTTGCTCTTCAAAGCTCCTCCAGAGTTGCTGTCCTCCGGAGATTCTTCATCTTCAAGGGGTATTGTGACTAAAATACCTGTGGTACTACCCACCATTCCATCCCATGCTTCATTCTAAATGAACTCAACATCTTTGTTGATCACAACCTTTTTGAGATTATACAATTTGTAGGCTTTTGACTCGTTACTATAGCCTTTGGCACAAATGCATATGCCACACACCCAAACATTCTTAGGTGTTCCATGCTACATTTTCTATTTGTCCACATCTCTTGTGGAATCTTATCATGAACAACCTTTATAGGGCACCTATTCAATAGGTAAACTATCATTTCTACAACTTTAGCCTAAAAATCATGTGATAGTCCTTTTTCTTTTAGTATGCTTGCTATCATCTCTTGGATAGTTCTATTTTTCCTTTCAACCACTCCATTTTATTGTGGACTATACTTAGTTGCAAACTATTTTTCTATGCCTTCATTCATGTAGAAATTTAGAAATTCTTTGTAGATATACTCTTCCCCTCTATATGTTCTTAGGGCTTTGATGTAGTTCTCACTTTGCTTTTAGCTGAGGCCTTAAAACACTTGAATTTTGTGAAGGCTTCTAATTTGTTTTTCAAAAAATAAACCCAAATTTTTCTGCTGTAATTATCTATAATGTCATGAAATAAGTATTTGTTAGACACACAAGAATACTGAGAGGGGGGGTGAATCAGTATCTAATCAATTTTCCAATTTCAATAACTTCAACTTATCCAGAGAAAATTAAACCTTAAGCATCACAACATTAACATGAACATGAAAGTTTAACATAATGCACATAAACACATAACACTAGTGTTACATCCCTCCTTTTGAAAACAATTACACTATTTACTTTCTTGCAAATTTCAGTAAATTACTATGTTGAGAACGACATGAAAACTGACAATATATCTTACAAAGTTGTTATATGAAATTGCGGAATCTATTGATTACAATCAAGATATGTAGACTAAATGTCTTTATTATAAATGCAATGATGTTTGAATATATTCTATTTGGATCATAAGATGCTTTGACCACAAAATTGTATGCGAGTCTGTCGATGCAGGAACAGGTGGACCGTGTTCGACGGAAGAGAAAGTATCTTCAAGAGAGAGTATAGACTCTGGAAACTAACCAAAGGTGTTTGTCACTGAGATCGCCAAACAGATAGATAAACCTGGGAACCAACAAGTAAGTCTTGTTTGTCGGTTTGGGTAGTAAATTTGATGTCAACGTCAAAGGAAAAGTATAACATCCTAGTCGAAAGTCGTCTTGTAGAATCTTGGAGTCGTCGAAGGCGTCTTAAGGCCATAATAGTAAGTCAACTTAGTTAGACGTATACTACTTTGGTTTATAAGTATTTAATGAACCATCTTGTGGCGAAATTGTAAAACTTGTCTCGTAGTCGAAAGACACGAGAAGTCGGCTTTGTTCGTCTAACGTTGTAAGAACTTGTTCGCGTTACGATCAATCCGTCGTGATTGACGTAAAACGCGTCGAACTAGTGAATTTGTTCCAATCTTGTAGATCGACGAATGTCGATTTGAAACCATAGCGTGAAATATTTTATTGACGTTGTTTTAACGTGAGTCTTTTCTTCCAACTTTGACCGTGAGTTGTTACCAATCTGACCTTGAGTTTTCTTAATAATGGTCTTCGTCTCTCTTTCCTTCTCGACCCCCAACGATGCACAAACCATTTCGTAACCATCGCCGTGTCGAACTTTAACTCCTCAATTTAAATGTTAAGTTGGTTTTGGAGAGTTGATACCTTTATGTTCTAGTAAGGATGGAGTCTTTATGTCCTTTGGTACGCCACACCATCGAAGGAACTTTAGTCTTCTTGTGGTAGTAGTAAGTTTTTGAAGTCGTTTTACTCGTTTAATCAAACCCCATGTGTATAGGTTGTTTCGGTGGTCATTCTAATGTCTAAACCACTCTCATCATAGCGCGAGAGGGAGAGAAGGTTGGGCGGATGAGTTTTGAGAAGCCGCCGATGTTGGCAGATGCCCCATCATAAAGATGAGTGCGTAAACTTCATGGGGAGTGGTCGTGAGAAACCGCAGGGAGTTTCCCATGCGGTAGGGTAGTTAGTAGTGGTGTGAACTAGTGGAAACACTGTCGGTAGATGGTAGTTTGTTGCTACGAAAAAGGTAGTGTGGGAGTAAAGGCCGTCGGGCGAAGTTAGAGGTGGAGAGAATTTTTTTACTTCAACGAAGAGGGAATATAGGAGTCGGCATTAAGGTCGAAGGGAGTTAGAGGAGATCGGGGGCAGTTAGACAGGAATGGTTGCGAAGTATGGAGAGAGGAGGTCATTTTTGCAGGTAGTGGGCAGTGAGGATAACGGATCTTTGAGAGATATCCACGGGAAGTGAAGGGAGATTCTGCGGGGGATGTAAAGGAGAGTTTGGGAAGTTGTAAAGAGGAGGTGGAAAGGAGGATAGCGGAGTGCTGAGAGAAGGGAGTGAAGGGAGGAGGACGTGCTGAGATAACAAAGTGCTAAGTTAACGTAGTGAAGGGAAGACTAAGTGGTAAACGCTGTAAAAGATGGAGAGAACGCGGTGAAAGGGGAGAATATAGCCGTGGGAAGAGGAGGTAGCTGGGATAGTTTTAGAGGCTGCAGAGTAGAGAAAGGATGGGGGAAATGCAGCAAGGACTGCAGTTAAGAATCAGGATTACCAATCAACAGGTAAGTCCATTCCTGTAAATATGTTTTGAATAAACCATCTGGCTATCAAATAGTTCTGTTGGTATCGGATGAGAAGAAAGAATTGAATTGTAGCTGTAGTGCAATGGAGCTGTCTTTATATATTGCGAATGTGGTTTATGTATTATATATATCCTCCACAGAGGAATACTACTATTTGTAATACATTACTATATCCTAGAACGAGGAATAGAATGAATAGTTTGTTGATTGTAAATCTCAAATGTAGCCGATGCTTAAATGTTTTGAACAAGTCTAATACTTCTGTGTAGGAAGCCTTGCGGCCATGCCTGAGATGATATATATCTCTTCTTAGATAGAAAAGTGGGAATTACTTCGCTAGTATAAAGTAAGACTGGGTATCGGTGTTTTAACAAAGGCATTGGTATTACAACCAAGCTCCTGTATTACGGAGTTTCATAGTGTTACATATATGTGCAGCTCACTGTGATATAGTAATAATAGAGCTCGCCGTGTTCTATATGTAAGCTTACCCTGTTTTACACTAAGATCAATGTGTTAATATTTAAGTTTACTGTATTATATTATGGCCGGCAGAATCCTGCCCGACAGGCCAATTATATGGCCGAATGTGTTGTTCTTATTAGGCCAAGCATGACCGAATGTATTATCAATTGCAGCCAAAGCAATAACTGAGATGTACATTGTTGAGTAGAAAGCCTAATCATGTCTAGGAGTTTACAACCCCAGATGGAGGTGGCTCTAATACAACTGGCATTAACATCAATGCTGGGGTGACGTCAAGGCAGTAGACTATTTTTTTTTCTACTAGTTATTACTAGATATTTTTCTAGTAATAACTATTGACACAGCTATAAGTGCCTTAAACAATGATGTTCTAAAGCCTTTTTCAAGGAATGAAGCCTCAAGTCAACCAAGGTCTTATCTTTTCTGTGGTGCCCAAGTAATTAGGAAGGGTTCAAAATAGAACATAAGAGAATTCCAGCTTTCAGTACCTCAGGGTCCAAATTGTTTTTGTTTAACAAATTCATCAAGTATACTGTATAACCCTTTGAAAGAATAGAAGAACCATTGCTAACATTATAGTTGTCACGAGACAATAAATTAATAAATGAAAAAGTATTTATGATTAGATAGCTGAGCTTGTGTGCCAAAATGGCCCAAACATGGGAACCAAGTAAACAGTTATGAAACCACTTAGGAGTGGGCGTTTAAAAACAATGTTTTTACAGAAACGGGTTTTGAAACTATGAACTCGGGAATAGAGTAAATGTTGCGCAATGCGCTATTATAGGAGGATATCCTAAGCCCTTGAGGTCATCAAGGTCGTCAAAATAGTTCAAACTATACAAATAGGAAACTGTAGGATTTCGACCAGTTCAAGTCGAGTAGGGTGGGTGAACCAAGTTCATGTGTTTTTAGAACGCTAACTAAATACAAATCCTTTGGCCAATGTGGTGTACTATCCTCAAGTGCATCGAACGTTCACCATAACTGGATGGCGTTTCTTGTGGAGTGTCGTGCATGACTAGAGGGTATCTAGGGATCTGTACGATAACAAGACACGTAGGTTACAACACCAGAGCTCAGATGGCAAACATCGATGGTTATCCTAAGTCTATCCTCTTGAGTAGGGTAGGGCCACTTCCGGTTAGGAAGGAGTGTGGGAGACCGACGGTCTGTGGTTGGAGGTTAAGCTCCTTGAAGATACTTTCTCTTCCAAATACTGAGGAATTGCTGAGTCTTGAACGTGATGGGTTGACAATCGAGATGCATGGTAACGGTATGTTTCCGATATTTGTGGTTTCAAGAAAATTTCATTGGTTAGAAAATAAAGAGTTTAATGTATATCATTTCTTTCAGTTTTTATGAAAATGCAATCACATTATGATAACATGAAAAATGTTGTATTGGATTACAGATAAGTTTATTTTGTATTTGACTACCTGGTAAAAAAAAAATTACCATTGTGAAAACTTAGTTACTTTTTGTCTTTCTGGATTGGATGTTACATATGGTATCAGAGCTAACCAGGTTCAACACTAGGGCTGATGAGTCCACTAACCTGATTAGGAAATCATCATTATGCGGGTAGCTAATGATTTGGTTTATTGTGCCAGGATGGCATACACCAAGAGAACCGTAAGAAAATCCTTCGCGGGTAAGAAGCGTTATCTGCAAGCTAAGCAGAAACGACTTGCGATGGTCAAGACCATAGAGAAAACCAATGACGAGAATGACATTTGGCTTGATGATGTGGAAACCTTAGCCAATGCAATGTCACGACTTAAGCAAGTGAGGAGAGAAATCCTAGAGGGAGCAGCGATGGCAGTTCGAACCATGATCAACTGTTGCTCCTGGATTGAAACTGTTAGAGTACCTGAGATTGTACCTAGTAGTATACCCATGATCAGTCTTTTAAAAGGAAAAATGATTAGGGATATGGAAACAGGAGGTTTGATAAGGGAAATCGAAAGAATCAAGGAGGATTTGGTAATGAGCGCAGAGGCGAAGATTTTAAGAGAAATGCAAATTTTAAGAAGAATGGTGATTCTGCAAGTAGGCCATCTGAGAAGCGAGGACCTATAGGAGGATGTTTCTCTTGTGGAGGAGATCATTATGCCAACCGTTGCCCCAACAAGAAGCCGAATGGGAAGCCTAGGAACATGGAGCTTCCTTCACAACAGGAAGCCTTTCAGCAAAGGATCCATGCCGCTCTTGACAATCGGCAAGCAGAGTATCAGATCACTCCTATTGAGATGACAGGTACCTTATTTGGAGTTCCTGTTTCTATTCTATTTGATACCGGTGCAACAGAAAATTTTGTGTCACCTAGAGTTCTAAGTAAATTTTCTAGAAAAGCTGGCTTTATGTCAAAACCTTGGACAGTAGAGTATGCCAATAATTCAAAGGCTCAGGTAGAGCAATGTTTGTTCGAAGCCAGGATTGATGTTTCTAACTTCACCACTGAGGCAAACTTATACGTAGCGCCTTTAGGGTCCTACGATGTCATCCTAGGAATGAGCTGGTTGTGGAAACATCGAGCCAAAGTAGATTGTTTTCATAAAACCATTGAGTGTCTGGATGAGATGGGCAAAACTGTAAATCTCCAAGGAATTCAGAGGGAAATAAAGGTTAGATCCATTTCATCAAAACAACTTAAGCGGGCTAGGCGAAAGGGGTGTCAACTTTTTGCAGTTAAGATGGACCTGGTAGAGGAAACCTCGGAGAAGCAATCTTTTGAGGAAAGATATCCATTTCTGTGCAACTTTAGAGACGTATTTCCCGAGGAGTTACCTGGCTTGCCTCCGAAGAGAACATTTGACTTTGGTATAGATATTAAACCAGGATCGGAGCCAATCTCTAAAGCTCCGTATTGTATGACTACCATAGAACTTATGGAATTAAAAGCTCAGTTGCAGGAGCTTTTGTCTAAGAATTTGATTAGGCCAAGTGTATCACCGTGGGGAGCCCCGGTTATCTTTGTCAAAAAGAAAGATGGAACTCTCAGGCTGTGTATAGACTATAGGATGCTTAACAAGGCAACTATAAAGAACAAGTATCCCTTGCCACGAATTGATGATCTATTTGACCAAATGCGTGGCACATCAGTCTTTTCCAAGATAGATTTAAGATCTGGATACCATCAATTAAGGTTGAAAGACGAAGACATTCCCAAAACAGCTTTTAGAACAAGGTATGGTCATTATGAGTTTACGGTGCTACCGTTTGGATTAACCAACGCACCTGCTGCTTTCATGAATCTCATGAATAGTTTATTCAGAGACTGTCTCGATAAGTTTGTACTAGTCTTCATTGATGATATTCTGATCTATTCCAAGGATGAAGAGGAGCATGCACGACATCTTCAAATAGTGTTGCAACGATTAAGAGAACATAAGCTGTATGCGAAACTCTCCAAGTGCACTTTCTTTCAGAAAGAGGTACAGTATTTAGAGCACATAATATCAGCCGATGGGATATCAGTTGATCCGGCCAAAATAAAAGCTATTATGGAGTGGCCTGAACCTACCAATGTGTCTGAGGTACGAAGTTTCATGGGTTTGGCAGGGTATTACCAGAAATTTGTGTTGAATTTCTCAAACATTGCTAGTCCTATTACCCCTTTGCAGAGGAAAGGAAAAAGGTTTGTGTGGACGGATGATTGTCAAAAGGCTTTTGATTTGTTGAAAGAAAAAAATTAACAACCGCTCCAATTCTGAAAGTTCCTGAACCTGAGGGAGAGTTTGAGGTTATCACTGATGCCTCGGGGGAAGGATTGGGAGGCGTACTTATGCAAGATGGTAGAGTAGTAGCCTATGAGTCAAGGAAGCTGAAAAATTATGAGCAGAACTATGCTCCTCATGACCTTGAGATGGCAGCAATGGTTCACGCCCTTCAGATGTGGTGACATTACTTGTTGGGAAGGACCTTTATTTTAAAATCTGATCACCAAAGCCTTCGCTACATATTCACACAACCTAATCTCAATGCAAGGCAAAGGAGATGGCTGGAACTAATATCAGATTATGACTTTGAAATTTCTTATATCAAGGGCAAGGAAAACCGAGTAGCAGATGCCTTAAGTAGAAGAAGGCACATAGCCTCTATAATCTCCATACATGCTAACTTTAAAGATTTAGTATTGCAAAACTTATCTGGGGATGAGTATTATGAACAAGTGAAACAGGCTCTACACCTCAACCCTAAGGACCCTAGATATGACGGATTCAGTTTTGAATCCGATGGATTGCTGAGATTCAAGGGAAGAATTTATGTCCCTGATTCAGTCGAACTTAGAAACCTTGTGTGGAAGGAAGTTCACTGTGCTCCTTACTCTGGACACCCTGGTGTAACAAAACTGTTAGCGGATGTCAAGCTATTATATTTCTGGAAGGGAATGAAAAGTGATGCTGCAAAGTTTGTAGCCAGTTGTTTGGAGTGTCAGAGAGTTAAGGTAGAACACCAACATCTTGCTGGGTTGTTGTACCCACATGATATTTCGGAATGGAAATGGCAAGTTATTAATATGGATTTTGTCCAGGGGTTGCCAATGTCTAAGAACAGGCATGATGCAATATTGGTTGTTGTGGATAAACTAACCAAGGTTGCACACTTTATACCAGGAAATTTGACAGATGGAGCACATCTTTTGGCTCGAAAATTTGTGCAAGAAATTTTCAGATTGCATGGGGTACCTGAAAAGATAATATCTAATAGAGATGCTCGGATAACTTCACGGTTTTGGCAAACCTTATTTTCTGCATTAGGGACTAAACTGAATGTAAGTACTGCTTATCATCCTGAAACTGATGGTCAGACAGAAAGAGTGAATCAGGTATTGGAAGACCTTTTGAGAATGTATTGCATGGATCAGCAATACAGATGGGAGGAATATCTACCTCTTGTCGAATTTGCCTATAACAACTCCTATCATTCTGCCATTAAGATGGCGCCATTTGAAGCATTATACAGAAGGAAATGCAGAACTCCTATAAGCTGGGATAAGCTGGAAGATAGGATAAGCATTGGACCTGAAATGCTTGCTAAATATGGAAGAAAAAGTTAAAGTGATTAGGAAGAGGTTGGCAGAAGCCAATGACAGGCAAAAGAGTTATGCAGATCGCAAGCGAATGCCTAGACACTTCTCTATTGGCGAGAAGGTGCTTTTGCGGGTGAAACCCCAAACGAGTTCTATAAAATTTGGTAAATCTTCAAAATTGGCTCCTCGTTATGTCGGACCTTTCGAAGTTCTTGAGATTATCAATCCGGTTGCCTACAAAGTTGCTCTACCTCCAGCCTTGTCTAAGATGCATAATGTTTTTCATGTTTCGTATTTAAAGAAATATTTTGTAGGTAATAACCACATCCTTAACTGGAATTCCTTACAGATGCAAGAACCCAGGGTGGTTGTGATTGAGCCACTCAAGGTGCTTGAAATGCGTAAACTTCGTTTACGTAATCGAGAAGTTTTGTAATGCAAAATACAGTGGGACCAATATGGCGAGGATAGTGCCACTTGGGAAGACTACAAAGACATTTATCAAAGATTTCCAAAACTTTTTAAAGACATTAATGTTGCATTATAGAAAGTTTGTTTTAAGTTTAAGTTTTTGCTTGATAAACTTAATCATCGGGGACGATGATTTCTAAAGGGGAAGGATATGTTACATCCCTCCTTTTGAAAACAATTACACTATTTACTTTCTTGCAAATTTTAGTAAATTACTATGTTGAGAACGACATGAAAACTGACAATATATCTTACAAAGTTGTTATATGAAATTGTGGAATCTATTGATTACGATCAAGATATGTAGACTAAATGTCTTTATTATAAATGCAATGATGTTTGAATATATTATATTTGGATCATAAGATGCTTTGACCACAAAATTGTATGCGAGTCTGTCGATGCAGGAATAGGTGGACCGTGTTCGATGGAAGAGAAAGTATCTTCGAGAGAGAGTATAGACTCTGGAAACTAACCAAAGGTGTTTGTCACTGAGATCGCCAAACAGATAGATAAACCTGGGAACCAACAAGTCTTGTTTGTCAGTTTGGGTAGTAAATTTGATGTCAACGTCAAAGGAAAAGTATAACATCCTAGTCGAAAGTCGTCTTGTAGAATCTTGGAGTCGTCGAAGGCGTCTTAAGGCCATAATAGTAAGTCGACTTAGTTAGACGTATACTACTTTGGTTTATAAGTATTTAATGAACCATCTTGTGGCGAAATTGTAAAACTTGTCTCGTAGTTGAAAGACGTGAGAAGTCGGCTTTGTTCGTCTAACGTTGTAAGAACTTGTTCGCGTTACGATCAATCCGTCGTGATTGACGTAAAACGCGTCGAACTAGTGAATTTGTTCCAATCTTGTAGATCGACGAATGTCGATTTGAAGCCATAGCGTGAAATATTTTATTGACATTGTTTTAACGTGAGTCTTTTCTTCCAACTTTAACCGCGAGTTGTTACCAATCTGACCTTGAGTTTTCTTAATAATGGTCTTCGTCTCTCTTTCCTTCTCGACCCCCAACGATGCACAAACCATTTCGTAACCATCGCCGTGTCGAACTTTAACTCCTCAATTTAAATGTTAAGTTGGTTTTGGAGAGTTGATACCTTTATGTTCTAGTAAGGACGGAGTCTTTATGTCCTTTGGTATGCCACACCATCGAAGGAACTTTAGTCTTCTTGTGGTAGTAGTAAGTTTTTGAAGTCGTTTTACTCGTTTAATCAAACCCCATGTGTATAGGCTGTTTCGGTGGTCATTCTAATGTCTAAACCACTCTCATCATAGCGTGAGAGGGAGAGAAGGTTGGGCGGCTGAGTTGTGAGAAGCCGCCGATGTTGGCAGATGCCCCATCATAAAGATGAGTGCATAAACTTCATGGGGAGTGGTCGTGAGAAACCGCAGGGAGTTTCCCATGCGGTAGGGTAGTTAGTAGTGGTGTGAACTAGTGGAAACACCGTCGGCAGATGGTAGTTTGTTGCTACGAAAAAGGTAGTGTGGGAGTAAAGGCCGTCGGGCGAAGTTAGAGGTGGAGAGAATTTTTTTACTTCAACAAAGAGGGAATATAGGAGTCGGCATTAAGGTCGAAGGGAGTTAGAGGAGATTGGGGGTAGTTAGATAGGAATGGCTGCGAAGTATGGAGAGAGAAGGTCATTTTTGCAGGTAGTGGGCAGTGAGGATAACGGATCTTTGAGAGATATCCACGGGAAGTGAAGGGAGATTCTGCGGGGGATGTAAAGGAGAGTTTGGGAAGTTGTAAAGAGGAGGTGGAAAGGAGGATAGCGGAGTGCTGAGAGAAGGGAGTGAAGGGAGGAGGAAGTGCTGAGATAACAAAGTGCTGAGTTAACGCAGTGAAGGGAAGACTAAGTGGTAAACGCTGTAAAAGATGGAGAGAACGTGGTGAAAGGGGAGAATATAGCCGTGGGAAGAGGAGGTAGCTGGGATAGTTTTAGAGGCTGTGGAGTAGAGAAAGGATGGGGGAAATGCAGCAAGGACTGCAGTTAAGAATCAGGATTACCGATCAACAGGGAAGTCCATTCCTGTAAATATGTTTTGAATAAACCATCTGGCTATCAAATAGTTCTGTTGGTATCGGATGAGAAGAAAGAATTGAATTGTAGCTGTAGTGCAATGGAGCTGTCTTTATATATTGTGAATGTGGTTTATGTATTATATATATCCTCCACAGAGGAATACTACTATTTGTAATACATTACTATATCCTAGAACAAGGAATAGAATGAATAGTTTGTTGATTGTAAATCTCAAACGTAGCCGATGCTTAAATGTTTTGAACAAGTCTAATACTTCTGTGTAGGAAGCCTTGCAGCCATGCCTGAGATGATATATATCTTTTCTTAGATAGAAAAGTGGGAATTACTTCGCTAGTATAAAGTAAGACTGGGTATCGGTGTTTTAACAAAGGCATTGGTATTACAACCAAGCTCCTGTATTACGGAGTTTCATAGTGTTACGTATATGTGCAGCTCACTGTGATATAGTAATAATAGAGCTCGCCGTGTTCTATATGTAAGCTTACCCTGTTTTACACTAAGATCAATGTGTTAATATTTAAGTTTACTGTATTATATTATGGTCGGCAGAATCCTGCCCAACAGGCCAATTATATGGCCGAATGTGTTGTTCTTATTAGGCCAAGCATGACCGAATGCATTATCAATTGCAGCCAAAGCAATAACTGAGATGTACATTGTTGAGTAGAAAGCCTAATCATGTCTAGGAGTTTACAACCCCAGATGGAGGTGGCTCTAATACAGCTGGCATTAACATCAATGCTGGGGTGACGTCAAGGCAGTAGACTATTTTTTTTTCTACTAGTTATTACTAGATATTTTTCTAGTAATAACTATTGACACAGCTATAAGTGCCTTAAACAATGATGTTCTAAAGCCTTTTTCAAGGAATGAAGCCTCAAGTCAACCAAGGTTGTATCTTTTCTGTGGTGCCCAAGTAATTAGGAAGGGTTCAAAATAGAACATAAGAGAATTCCAGCTTTCAGTACCTTAGGGTCCAAATTGTTTTCGTTTAACAAATTCATCAAGTATACTGCATAACCCTTTGAAAGAACAGAAGAACCATTGCTAACATTATAGTTGTCACGAGACAATAAATTAATAAATGAAAAAGTATTTATGATTAGATAGCTGAGCTTGTGTGCCAAAATGGCCCAAACATGGGAACCGAGTAAACTGTTATGAAACCACTTAGGAGTGGGCGTTTAAAAACAATGTTTTTACAGAAACGGGTTTTGAAACTATGAACTCGGGAATAGAGTAAACGTTGCGCAATGCCCTATTATAGGAGGATATCCTAAGCCCTTGAGGTCATCAAGGTCATCAAAATAGTTCAAACTATACAAATAGGAAACTGTAGGATTTCGACCAGTTCAAGTCGAGTAGGGTGGGTGAACCAAGTTCATGCATTTTTAGAACGCTAACTAAATACAAATCCTTTGGCCAAGGTGGTGTACTATCCTCAAGTGCATCGAACATTCACCGTAACTGGATGGCGTTTCTTGTGGAGTGTCGTGCATGACTAGAGGGTATCTAGGGATCTGTACGATAACAAGACACGTAGGTTACAACACCAGAGCTCAGATGGCAAACACCGATGGTTATCCTAAGTCTATCCTCTTGAGTAGGGTAGGGCCACTTCCGGTTAGGAAGGAGTGCGGGAGACCGACGGTCTGTGGTTGGAGGTTAAGCTCCTTGAAGATACTTTCTCTTCCAAATACTGAGGAATTGCCGAGTCTTGAACGTGATGGGTTGACAATCGAGATGCATGGTAACGGTATGTTTCCGATATTTGTGGTTTCAAGAAAATTTCATTGGTTAGAAAATAAAGAGTTTAATGTATATCATTTCTTTCAGTTTTTATGAAAATGCAATCACGTTATGATAAAATGAAAAATGTTGTATTGGATTACAGATAAGTTTATTTTGTATTTGACTACCTGGTAAAAAAAAAATTACCGTTGTGAAAACTTAGTTACTTTTTGTCTTTTCGGATTGGATGTTACAACTAGATACACTTGGAAAACCCTAGAAGGGAAAAGCCACAGTGAGGATTAACTGACAATATATGAAGCTCAAATAACAACTTTGTTTTAGGGATACAACCCAAGGAAGCTACTACTACCTGAAAACTTTGATTTAGGGTCACATCCAAGGAAGCTACAACTTCTTGAAGACTTTGTTTTAGGTTTCACTCCCAAGGAAGCTACTACTCTCTGACTTGAGCACAAGTTCACAAAATATTACAGTATGATAGTCCTTCTACTGTCTAAAAAACTGACATTGAAATTCACACCTTTGATGATTGCACTTCTACCTCTTCATACTTTCTTCTGATGATCTGATAAATTAGGCACACTCTACACTTGATCACTGTCACATATAAGTCTTGAAGATGAATCAGGACATCATCAACAACTTCTGCTCTTTCTCCCTCAGTTGCACATCAATAATGTATGCATTCTGCTTTTTATGTACTTGTGACATTTTTCAATCAACTTGCAATCATACTCACCTTAATTAATTTGATTCACTATTTATACATGATATTTCATTGATTACATTGCTCGTCAGCTAGATACAACATGAAAAATGCATTTACAAGTTGGCTAGACAACACACAACATGAAATGTGTAGAAGACAGATCCTAAGTGAAACTACACATTGCACCAGCAGAAGATTCATGCCTTGTGGACAGCAACACTTACTTAATCAGGGACAAAACATTCTTCACAACTTCAAACACCAAGGAATTACCTCTGCACACTTCGCTCACTTGAAAGTAGGATAGACTTAAGCAAAGCATATGAAAACTTTGAAGCATAACAGCCACAACAACTTGAAAACCTTGTACGGTACTGAAAATAAGAAAGATCTTCATGAAACTCTTCCAGATGAGTCTACAGGACTCATACATCATCCCCAAATACACCTTAACCTCCAGACATCAAAGATTTGTGCCATATATCTTCAATCATGAATTCTGAGAACACCAAGTCCACCATAACACTCTACAACATGTTGTCATTTGAAAAATTGAACTGCAGACCACCAAGAGGCTTGAAACTGTAAGAAAGCATGCTATACACATCCATTATCATATCCTCAAAACCACAAAGGCATCCATTCACTTCCGGAGGAATGTGGAGCATTTCAGTAGATCTTCAACACTACCTCACTCTGCTAGAACACATGTTGATACTCTATCATGTATAACTTTGACGGTGGAAGAGTAAATGATTTAAAACTCTGGAATTAACATCTTCACTACATTGTCAACATATCTTCAGAATTGCATAGCCATATTTGTAAATATAGAGGAATGCAAAGCATTCTACTTCCATATAGTGGTTGTCTTCACAGAATCAACACTATCTTCACTCTATCTTTTGAAAACATACTTCTGGTAGTCCACACATCATGAAACTTGGAATATACATGATTTGTCACTACATTAAGCTATATTCCAATCCGCAAAGACACAACAACAAATAATGAAAATACTGAGTAGTCTTCCAGACAGTTCTTTAAAGATGGTCATCTTGTAGCAGAAACTATCACCAACCTCTGGAGGCCAAACCTTATTTATATTAACACATTCATGCAATATGCTTTTAGGCCACCACTAATTCCTACCTTTGCAACACATTTGATTAGTCCTTCTAATTCCCATATTAATGTGTCTTCTTGATGCTTTTAATTCCCATCTAAATATGACTTCATACTAAACTATTTAATGACCAAGGCATGACATGAACTTCTAATTCCCATCTCAATGTATCTTCTTCAGGAGCATGACATCCAACCATGAGTTCACTATTACACATTCATAATTGTGTTTACATCAATGACAACATTGTGATAGTGTTGACATCAATGACAAACAATACAACCATAGGAACCATATGTGTAACAATCTCCCCCTTTAGCATTGAAGGCAACACATGCCTGCACATTTCTACCCTTTTGACATCAAGGATTAAGGGAAACTACCACCTTCTCATCAGTAACCACACATCTGCACATTTTTCCTTAGGTTATAACTTCTTGCAACAAATAAACTCCCCCTATCATTAGCAACCACTACCTGCTCCCCCTAAGAGGTAGCCACCATCAGTCTAGGAAACAAGGATATAACATTAACTCCCCCTGGATGGATGCACAACTATGCATCTTAGGAAGAAGAAAAGGCAATTACGCCTAACCTCTGTCAAAGATCCTCAAAGGTGTCCTTTGCAAGAGCCTTTGTGAAGATATCTGCAATCTGATCCTTTGTTGGATCATACTCCAACTTCATTTCCTTATCTACAACCTTCTCTCTCAAAAAGTGATACCTAATTTCTATATGCTTGGTTCTAGAATGCATCATTGTATTCTTGGAAATATTGATGGCACTTGTATTATTACACAAAATAGGAATAGGCTCATCATACAATACCTTGATATCCTTTAGAGTTTGCTTCATCCACAACACTTGTGTACAACAATAGGCTTTTGCAATATACTTTGCCTCTGTAGTTGATAAGGACAATGAATCTTGCTTCTTACTTTTCCATGAAACCAATTTGCTTCCTAAGAAGAAAGCACCACCACTCGTACTCTATCATCAACACAACCAGCCCAATCAACATCAGTATAGGCACTTAAATCAAAATCATTGCCACTTGATTACCATAAGCCATAATCTGAAGTTCCTTTCAAGTATTTGAATATCCTTTTCACTGCATTCTCATGTGTTTTCTTGGGATTGGCTTGATATTTGGAAACCACACATATTGCATGCATGATATCATGTCTAAAAGCAGTTAGATACAACAATCCTCCAATCATAGATCTATAGGAAGTTTGATCCACCTCTAAAGACTAATCATCTTTTCCCAAGTGACATCTAGTGACCATGGGAGTACTCATTAGTTTTGAATCCTCCATACCAAACTTCTTCAACATTTTTGTGACATACTTAGCTTGTGAAATAAAGATACCACCATGTACCTGAGCAATTTGAATCCCAAGGAAGGAAGACATCTCACCAATCATAGACATCTCAAACTCTTTTTGCATCTCCTCTGCAAACTTCTTACACATATCATCATCTCCACCAAAGGTGATATCATCAACATATACTGCAACTATCATAATCATGTCTCTTTCTTCCTTGATATAAAGATTTCTATCTGTAGTACCTTTCTTGAAGCCCTGTTGTAGTAAGTACTTGCCTAACCTAGCATACCAATCTCTAGGTGCTTGCTAAGACCATACAAAGCCTTTTTGAGTCTGCATACCATGTTCAGATCTTCTACTATCTAAAAACCATTTGGTTGCTCAATGTAGACTTCTTCCTCTAGATCACCATTCAGAAATGTTGACTTGACATCCATCTGATATACTTTGAAGTTCATGTGATTAGAAAGAGAAATGAACATTCTAATTACCTCCATCCTGGCCACCGGAGAAAAAGTATCCTCAAAGTCAATGCCTTCAACTTAAGAGTAGCCCTTACATACCAATCTTGCCTTATTCCTTACAACTTCACCTTCTTCGTTCATCTTGTTCCGGAACACCCACTTTATTCCTATAACATTCTTATTGGCTAGTCTGAACCAATTCCCATGTCTGTTTCTTTTCAATCTGATCTAGTTCTTCTTCCATTGCTTTTATCCACCCATCTTCATTGCTCGCTTCAGTAAAGGTGTTAGGTTCTACTTTTGATAAATAAAACATAATTATACTTGCTCATGTGTCTTGGAAAACCTTCTCCTTCTCTGCACACCTTCATTCTTGTCTCCAATGATTTGATCTGCTAAGTGATTCTTCTAAACATACTTTTCTAGGGTCTTAGGCATCTTCTCTAGTACTTGTTCCTTTTCCTCTTTTACTTCTTCTTCATCTTCAATGCAAGGAGAAATATAAGATCCATAGTCTTTTGAATCTTGTGAGATCTGGCAAGTCTTCATCTACTTTGACATTTGTGCTTTCAATCATCTTTCCCAACCTCTTGTTGTAGCATCTATAGGCCTTGCTTCTTGTTGAGTAATCAAGAAAGATTCCTTCATCACTTCTTGAATCAAACTTTCCTAAGTCTTCTTCATCTCTTTTGATATAGCATTTGCTGCCAAATATCCTGAAGTATCTGACAATGGGAGGTCTTGCATACCACAGCTCATAAGGGGTCTTAGTGCTATTGGCCCTTAACTACAGTCTATTAGTTAGATAGACAACAATGTGAATTGCTTCCTTCTAATACATATCAAGTAGATATGCATCTTTCAACATTGCCCTAGATATTTCTTGCATAGTCCTATTCTTTCTATCAATTATCCCATTTTGTTGAGGCATTCTAGGAATAGACAAATGCCTCCTAATACCATGATCCTCACAAAAATTTTCAAATTCATTTGAAGTAAACTCACCTCATCTATCAGACCTTAAACATTTGATCTTAGTATCCATTTTATTTTCAACCAAAGCTTTGAAAACTTTAAACTTATCAATGCATTTATTATTGCATTACTTTCTTGCATTAATATCTTTGGCATCTTCTACATGTTTGTTTATTATCTTACATCATTTCTAAAAGGTCATTGACTCAGTACCCTAGGGTTTGACCAACGGAAGACATATTCCTAGTCGCTAGTAAACTCCTGACCACACAAACAAGTTTTGGAAGAACTTAAACAGCCGACACATTGTGCCAACTATTTTTTAAAAAAAATTGTCGAAATCTTGCCAACTAACCATTTTTAGTTGAAATCCAATCGACCGATGCTATCAAAAGCATGAAGCATTGTCGAATGAAAAGGTTGGTAGAAACAATCACCATTTTTTGCAGGTTGAAATTTGAAAAAAAAACAGTCGGTACAATGTGCTGGCTATCTACAGTGGGTGAGTTTTTATGTAGAAACAAATGTAGGTACTCAAAATAGGTTGAGGAAAATATTTAGAAATTTGCAAAGATAAAATTTGTTTATCCACATTAAATATACACTCATGTAGTTCAAATCTACAAATGCACAACTAATTGTATAGTTGCATAAATGATTTGTAGTGATAGACATTGACCTTACAAATTCAAAAACATTCATCCAAGTATCACTATCAATCTGATACAACATATCTACATCAAATTTATTACTAAATACACTTATTTAATTTATTTAATTTTTTCAAACATTTATTTCAACACATGTATCCATTCAACATCTCAACACATCTACACATCTTGTCCACACATTTGCAATGACGTTAGTTTTTGTTTTAACAAATCTACCGCTTGACTTTGATTTGACGGGGAACTTACATGGGTTGTCTTTAAATCTTGCAAGACTATTGTTGTGCTATCCACCGTCTGATGGACTCCAAGAGCCACTCCCTGCAACTGGCATTTCCACCGCCTGCCATGATGCCTCGCCTGCGATCTGCTACATCAAAGGATTGAATCTCTCATCCTCCATCGATTTCTTCCGCTGCTACGTTACAGGCATTGCAATCTTGGTTTGAGGTCAATGTAGCCTTTTGAAACGGTTCATCACTATTAAATGCTTCCTGTTATGTTCACATGTAAGTATAACCATCTTTAATCATTGCAGGCCACAGCAAAATGTAAGCTAGGAATCAAATATGATAACAGGACAAATTAGGGGGTTAGCATTTAATGTCTCTGTATTATATTAGGGTCACAACCTGATTTCAGAAAACCAAGAGAAATGCAACAAGATTATTATGGACTCACGGTAAAGTTTTGAGGAAACCAAGGTAAATGCAATCAGGATTATTTTGCATTAAGATAGTCAAGTTTCGACAGATTTATATTTCAGTCATTCCCTGGAGGAGTATTAATTGGAACAAAGGTTGTGTGCCACTACTTTTTAAATTAATGTAAATTAATTCTGATATGCTTCATGATTCGCCATGTCAAGCAATTTGGCAAGAGAAGTACCAGAATGTAGGGAGGTATCTCAATATTTTTTTCAAAAAGTTAGGATGTATAAATTGGGGTCTGTTATGTCAGAGTAGATTTACTAGGAACTGGCTATTGTGTGGGCCAAAACCCTGTGTTCTATTTTTTTCCATAGTTGGGTCAACTCCATTTACTAAGCATAAAGCATCTGTCATAACTATAATTTTAAAAAAACTTAAGAGTATGGGGAGCATGCCCTTGGAATTTTGGACCTAGCTGTTTTGGTTGTAAGTACTTCAATATGCTGGCCAAAGCCCAATGAACACTCTGTTGTTTTATGTTTATTAAGTCAACCTGCTTGGGAAAACATTTCTGTGGGTGCTCTAAGAAACATAAAGGCAAGCTGAGTGGCATGCTTCATTGAAGCAGTGTGTTGGGGGAGGAGGTTGCTAAAATTTCTACTAGAGTAAGAGTCACTTCTTTTCATAGTAATCAAGTTTAGAAGGTTACAATTCCTTGAAAAACACCTTTCAAGATTGTAAAGGGAAACTTACGAATTTATCAGAAACAAGGTCTCTGCAGAAAACTATGTTAGATCACTTCCTTACATAAAGCCTCTTATGTAAGCAAGAGAAACTATGTGTAAAGAGAAATGCCTTCTATTTTTAGTCTAGGCGTTTGTGGACAGAAGGCGTCATAGTTTCACAGTTTGTTTTATTGTTTTTCCTTTAAATACTGAATTCATTTTGTTATTTTTGCTGTCTAATTTCGGGATTTGTTTTTTAACACAAGAACCTAGGTTTTATTTAAATCTCAGCATATTTTAAGTATTGTCCATAATGTAGAAGAATGAGTGGGTGGCATAAAACAGGTAAGGATATTTTCATTCCTTGCTTAGGCTATGATCCTTTGGTAGACGTGTATGGAAAATGTGGAATCATAGATAAGACACGTAGTATTATAATTTTAATATTCATAATAATATAATATATATATTAATATGTTTGTGGACACTCCTCTTCAAAACCCAGATGGGTATTAGATGATTATACCTATTTTAAATGTGCCTAGCTATAACCCATATCAATTTCCTATTTAGTTTACATGTATAATACAATCTCCATCATTATAAGTAATGTTTTGAGTATTCAACTTAGTGTTAACTCTCTTAAAGGGGCTCAAGGATTAATGTTCAATAAATGTGCGTAGCTATAAACCATATCAATATCAATGCCATATACAAGCAAGTTTAAGTGCTTGTCAATTGAGGTTTTTGAAATTTTTGAGATAATATTTAGGTAGTTTTTATTTTTGTTCTTTTATTTTATCTAAAAGGTGTATATGGCATTGTCTTTGTATGTTTCAGCGTGCCCATTGAACCTATGGGTCCAATTGCTAGTATGTTAATGTAGTTAAGGCAATTTGTATGTTGTTGAGATGTGGTCGTTATGGTTCCATTGTTAGTGGTGGTATGTGAATGCTAACTGTGAACAGTCGAAGAGAAAAACGTTGGTCTCATAGAATTTTAAGCAAACGTTTAAAAAACTGTAAAATGCTAAGTTATGGTTCTCGAGACAGTTGGAATGTGGTCGATGTGAAGAGAGTCGGTGGGGGAATATGTTGCTCATGGGCCGACCTTTTTCTCCCTATTATTAGTTTTTGGATAGCCCCAAACGTTTCTTGTCCTTTCCACACAAGACACTCCAAGAGGTGAGGGGCACTTTATATAACTCATTGAATGCAAGGAGAGACGAGTGAATGAATGAAGGTTTTGTTTCGGAAGAGGTGAAGCCAGAAAAAACAATTCACTTCGGAATGCCGTGTTAGATATGCCATTATTGCGACTTTGGCTTTCTTTAATAGTCGCAATGGGAAGGAAAATGCTCAATCGACTAAAAAGAAGCTCTTCGTCGACAACGACTATCACTATACGGTACACTACTACACTACTACACTACTACATTGATTTCTCTAGAAACAGGCCGAACCGTCTAGTTTTGTCTGTGTATGGCTGTATTTTACCTTATATTATTTATTTTTAAGTATGCGTGTAGGAGACTCCCTTATTTATGTATATGGGCATTTCAAAATTTGGTGACGACTAATGTTAGGAAGTATGCAATGTGTATACTCCAGGCTTTAACATCTCAACACAGCGTCCTTCCGTCCGTGCGTACAGATGTCTGTAAATAACAGATTGATTGACCACAATAAGCCAGCTGTTTAAGATTTTGAACCTTTTAGGCTTGTAACATAAATTAGTATGTACCTCACCGTCATTGATGTAGGACTCTGAAGCGAGTGTGCCGATGTAGGAGCAATACCTCATCCAAAGGACACGGAGTTACCCACGATCACAATTTGTCTGAGAAGGTTTTTTCTTAAACTCTTATGCATCCATAACCATATTATAATAACCATATATAGTAAATCATTCCATCCTATTTTTGAGATAATATTTAGGTAGTGACATATTATAATAACCATAACTCTTATGGTGATTGGTCTAATTTACGTAGAATTGAAATGCATTCATTATAATACTGTAGTGACATCATTTTGACTAACATTGTGACAATTGCCTTGTGCATGTCTAAATGGCATACATTACCTTAGTTAGATATAACACTCCATAGAGAAAATTTTAATCAAGTTGGAATTTTTATGTTGTATATTGAATAACCAAGCCTTGGACTCTATAAATATAACTTTTAAATTTCAAAGTGTATATATGATCTTTCATGCAAAGTTTTTGTTTTAAGTTAAATTATACTCTGCCCAATTAATCTATAGTACTGGGTATTATTACTCATGTAAATACTAAAGTGTTTAGTAATACTCAAATTGCTAATGCCACATGCGACATGAAAGGCGTAGAATGTGGTAATGGAATGATTTACTATATGCATCCATAACCATTTTAACTAACATTGTGACAATTGCCTTGTGCATGTCTAAATGGCATACATTACCTTAGCTAGATATAACACTCCCTAGAGGAAATTTTAATCAAGTTGGAATTTTTATGTTGTATATTGAGTAACCAAGCCTTGCACTCTATAAATATAACTTTTAAATTTCAAAGTGTATATATGATCTTTCATGCAATTTTTTTGTTTTAAGTTAAATTATACTTTGCACAATTAATCTATAGTACAGAGTATTATTACTCGTGTAAATACTAAAGTGTTTAGTAATACTCAAATTGCTAATGCCACATGCAACATGAAAGGCATAGAATGTGGTAATGGAATGATTTACTATATGCATCCATAACCATAAATAGGGGCTATTTACATGCTGTCCTCATGTATACATTAATGTGCACTTAAATATTATATTGCTAAATGTTCATTGTCATGTCAAGTGTTCAAAAAAAAAAAAGTCTTATTGTGGGTCTCATAGTAAGTAGATTTAAAGTGAATATGGGATGTGACCTTTTCTACTCACCTAGATTATGGGAAGTGACTTTTTCTACTCACTTTTTTTTAAATACTACATTACATTTCTTTTTATTAAAATTAAAATCTATAAATATTAAAATATATATATTTCTTACAGCTTCTACACCTTCACTACTATTATACCCAAACCACTCTATTTAAATATCATCAACTTCAATGGTCAAACAGTCAGTAACAATTTTACACCTCATTCACAATAAAAAGTGGTAAATATTTGTCCTATTTTTATTAGCCAAAATTAACCTTTGACTGTTGAAGTGGATGATATTTAAGAACAACCTACACAAACATGCCAGAATCACATACTACATAGACCCAATAAGCCTAAACACAGATTTTAATTAGTCTCACTTGCACGAACACCAACTATTGTCGTAACTAATAAACCTTACTAATATCACAATTTAATTGCTTAATTAGCCGATAAGCTTACTTGTAGGAGATTAGCTGCCGGACCATTTTTTTTCCAGCAGTTAGATCATTCAGTTGGATATTCCGGTTGTAAGCCTATTACCATGACCATGACTTTGACTTTCTGGCTTCTGTTGGCGTAGAACTTGTAAGCCAATATGTGTAAAGCAATTCGGATAAGACTAAACTTGAAGCTAGATCAAATCGTAAAGCTGCATCAAATCAAATCGTAAAGCAATTAATTGTGAATGTCATCTAAGGAGAAGTCAATAAAGTCATGTATTAGCATAGGGTTTTTGAAATAATAAGTAGCAGATCAGTGTAAATGTTGTCTACTTGTAGAGTGAATATCCGTTGTGCTTATCCAGTGACCCCTCTCGTTCAAGAATACTGATGTTGGTATAATGGGATTTATCTTGAATTGGACGAGAGAGTTTATAAGCTTTGATTTTATTAATTAGCCGATAGGCTTTTAGTTGTGAGCATTATAGTGCTCAGAATTGTCTCACGCCAGTAGCAGATAGGCTTTTATAAGTGAGCATTATAGTGCTCGGAATTATCTCACGCTGTAAAAATATTCACACCCAAAACTTTTCAACTCGTCGGTTGTTCTCACGCCGGGAAAAATTATGTCAGAAAGAATCTCATGTCGTTTAAATGTCCCCACGGGATACTCTACGATTTCTATTTTTTTTTCAAAGGAAAAGGAAAGGGGAAACGATTGAAAGCAAATAACTCAGACGAGCATATATAGTTAAATATAAGCTTGGAATTGTCTCACGCTTGTTTTCCCGCCCTAAACATTGCTCAGGAAAATAAAAGCTTCGAGTAATTTCCCTTTCATCTCAAGTTTCATCAAATATATACTGATGTGACTTATCGATACATCACCCTAGAGCTAAATAAAGAACATTTAAAAGGACTTCTCCAGAATGTTTTTGAAACTCTATGCTTGCCAGCCGTCATGGGATCTTACACAGATTTTAGCTTGAAATGTTAATGTATCCCATTGTCTTAGGAGTAAATGCAGAGTTCTAATATTTCCAATATATCTGATTCATCCACTAGCCCCTGTATCTGATTCACTAGTAAATGCAGAGTTCCAATATTATAGATAGTAATTAGCTAGCCGATAGGCTTTTAGTTGTGAGCATTATAGTGCTCAGAATTGTCTCACGCCATAAAATGTGCTCAGAATTGTCCGATAGGCTTTTATTTGTGAGCATTATAGTGCTCGGAATTGTCTCACACCGTAATAATTTTGCTCAGCAAATTTTCAATGTCTGCTATAGGAAAATTTACCTACCTCATATAGACGGCATTTTTTGACAAGCTCAACATTTATATTTAAACAATGTTTCGATGACTCCATGATATTCATTTGCTTTCCAGCAGTCAGCCGATCTGATATAGATTTCATCCGATTTTAGGAGTAAATGCAAGGTTGGCTGGTGAATCTAAGATAGATTGAAGAGTAAATGTAGTTAGCTGGTCGATGGCAAGATTTTTTTGCATTAAATTGCCCCCTTTATCACCGCTTGAACAACCTATAAATACAGTTAAATGCAATATATTTCTTTCAACCCAAAACAAACTTTTGGAGACGCAGCAAAGCACACATAGGTACTGGAGATAGAGCATAGAAGCAGTACAAACACAGAAGCAGCTTCAGACTGAAGATAGAAGCAAGTACAAGTTGCTCCATTTGATATCTTTCAACTAGTTTGTATAAGTTTCTTGCATCGCTAGTAATAACAAAATTCTGTTTAACACCAGTTTTCAAATATACCCAGATTTAGTATTTCATTGTTTCCATAGTGCTATGTCTATCGTCAAATTTTTTTAGACCGATTGGGAAAAACCCACCTTGTAATTTAGCTCAGATTTGCTTGGATGTCTGTAGAATTTAGATAAATATCAGTAGATGGCTTCTATACATATATTACAAAAACCCATATCTTTCCTGTCATCTATTTTTTAAATTTCATTGCTGGTAAAGGTACCATGATGCCATCTATCTAATTGTGTATTGCATTCCTTAATTGTCTTCTTGTTCTCCTACCCAAAGAAGTATTTAAGATAGCTATTTTTACTATATATATATATAGTTGAGTATTGATTATAGTTTATAGGAAACAATTTGCAGGCATATATCAAGAAAATAGAATTAAAAAACTAAAGCTATTTTTCTTTTGATAAGCCTGTGTGGGATTATAAACATTATAGCTTATAGGAAACAATTTGTAGGTAAGTATTACAAAAATAGAATTAAAACATTAAAGTCAATCAAATTTGCAAATATCATTTATTATTATTTATTGTTGAATAAGAAATTTGAAATTTATATATTATTGTTCACTTGTAACCAAATCAGTTTAATAGGATTGCAAAAAAAATTAAGAAAATAAAATTAAAAAATTAAAGTGAATCAAATTTGCAAATATTACCTGCATCTAACCAGAGCCCACCACCTTCATGTCACCATTTCCTACTGATGAAGCTACATTAGCAAGCAGTTAAAACTTAAAAATATATCCTCACACGTCAGCTTCCATTTCTTTAAGACCTCAGTTAGAATAAGTTTGTCTTTAGTGCTACAGTGTACACAGCTGTAACACTGAATATCAGCTTCTATGAAATATTGGCCAGTCTGAACTTATAGCAATGGCAATGTCCATAAGATGGTTCAAGCCTTTTGTGTAGGAGATAAAACAGGCCCACAAACTTCAATCCAACAACTAGCATGCGCCTTTGGAAGTTAGCCCACTTCCATACTTATCTATTTATGCTTGACAGAAAAATAAAATCGACCCACACACTTAGGAAAAAATAGTACAAGTTATTTTCTCACTATAGATGTAGGCATTATGCAACAGTTACTTCCAGCAAATATAGAATGCAATCTCCTAAAGTTTACACTTTAGAGTTGTTAAATTTTAAAATTGCAAATAACACAGATGATGAGATCATTTTGCATTTAATTTGTTTTTTCCTTATTAGAAATTCAAATAACTTATAAGGCATTATCTATTCTCTTTAAATTTATCATGCCCTAATTCTAATAGGCAATCTTGGGCAAACTAAAGTGGAGGCTATTTTTTATTATTTTTGGTGGAGACTTGTTCCACCATTGAAACCTTAGTCATTCCATTGCTTACTTCCATGATATCCTTTCTAGTGCCCCTCCTCCTGGACATAAGCCAGTTTCGCTCTCAACAGGTGGCTAAATGTTCCACTGCAAGAAAAATACATTTTATAGAAAAAATTGTAAGAAAAAGAAAGATAAATTAGAAATCACAACAAGCTCCTTTATGCCTTGAATTTTAAAAACTAAATCTATTGAAGGCAAAGATTAAAATTTATCTCTGTCCTAGCTCCTACTGCCAGCACAGTTATTCTCCTAATTTAAATTTTCCATATAAATATAGAAAGAGTTGACAGCTGTTAAATAAAGACTAGACAGAAACAAATATACCGAAACAGCATATATTATTAGAAACACAAAATCCAAAAAAGACTGAACCACAACTCAATAAACAGAACGTGGGAAGGAGAACGTTAAGGAAGATGCTCTGTATCAGGATTTAGGGTTTCTATTGAAAACCTATGATTGAACAAATTCTTTCTTTCATCTGATTTACCATTTTTCTCGAGTTGGGCATCCTTCTCTTCCCCTCTTTTTCTCTTCTTCTTTTTACTACTTTTGCTTTTGTCATTGCTGCCACTTTCTAGGTTAGAGTCCTTATTTTCGAAATGGGTGCTCTTATTTCCCATGTGTTTGTCCTTATTTCTCAATTGGGTGTCCCTGTCTTCCATGACAGCACCCTTATCTTCTATTAAAGTGCCCTTATTTTTTCTCTTCTTAATTAAGAATCCTATTTACAAGAAAGTTGTTCCTTTTTATTCATCACAAACTAGCACAGAAAGACATTGCAGAAGAAGAAGAAGAAACAGGAAAAGGAAGCTTGAAATTTTATGTAATTGTTTTAGGGGTTTTATTAGAAACCCTCGTCAAGGAAAAAAAATGAAAAACTGTCCCTATCTATAAGGGCCGAAGCTTGGACACCTGTCAGTAGGGGTTAAAAAAGAAAAAGAGGCTAAACCATGGAATTTCTACAGTATAGAGCCAATTATAACCTAAGGTAGCGAAAATACTTTATTCAGCCACCACATATGTGCATATTTGCTGATTACAGTGTCATCCCATGAGAAGGAGGCCCAGTCTTCTCTCCATTAATTCCATCCAAGGCCACATCTGCCATCTGCATCAAAGCCATAGCTGTCAGCTCCTCCTAGAGGCAATTACAAGCTAAGGTGGCGAAACTACTTTATTTAGTTACCCATACATACAATTTTGCTGATTACTATGTCAGCTCATGAGATGAAAGCCCTGGGTTCTCTCCATCAAAGCCAGGGCAGGCCGCATCCTCCATCTACCAGCTTCACCATCTCTGCAGCAGTGTTCCTCTATCCATAACTACGAGTTGCTGTGTCTTCTCTTTTCCCTCTTGGACTGCCCCTTCCTTGCAGACCTTTGAAGCTCCTCCAAATATGCAAGGCTTGAGTTTGCTTCTTCATTCTCTCTACTATTTGATAACGCTGCTTCCACCAAAGCTCCTCTGAGTTTTTCTTTGAGCTTTTTGTTAGACAACACCAAATTTTTACTCCCTTGCAACTCCCCCCGGAAAAAAGCTCAATCTGATTTGAAATAAAAATAATAATGAAATGGACAGGAACTTACTGCAATCACTGAACTCAAAGCAATCCTAAAGACCGTATGTAAGGTGTGTGAGCAAGAAAGAAACACGTGTGAGACACCTGGCATAGGCCTGCAATCCAATGCATTGTAATGTTGATGTCAGTGAAATAATTGAGTGCAATTGTTGATTTCAAAAAGAAAATATTGGCAATAACCACAAACAAGTGGAATGGCATGGTTTTTTATCATTCTCAATGACAGTTTACAGAGATTAAAATTGGGTATATAAGTTTTTATGTATGGTTTCAAAATATAATTTAGGTCTTTTTCCATATTTTTATTTTATTTTTCTTTTGTGTATTTACTATGGTCCTTCAAAAGCCGCGCCTTATTGATAGCTGGAGCTTGTTTGCACAGTGGCCGCATTTCCCATTTTGACCCAAACAGCTGCACCATCTATATAAATGGATACGCATTCCTGTAGCAACACCTTTGTGTTTGATCTTCAAATGGTTAGGAATATTGAAACTTTATAGAGGCCGAGATAGGGTGGGCCATACATGTGAAAAGATTTGTATGCACAGTTTGGTTCATTTTTTAATTTTTATTAATGATAAGGATTTAATTAAATAAGAATTAAAGTAAGTAGTCTATTGTTTTTTCTTCCCAAAAAATATTATTATTTTTAAATAATAATAATATGAATTGTTTTTTTTATATCTTGTTGGTTTATTGATCTATTTTTAAGGAAAAGATAATTTATGTTTCTATCTTTAATCTATTTTCATTTAATTTCAATTCCATATTTTAAAGATCAGTTATATGACTTTATAAAACTTATATAAATAATCTTGTTTGTGTTTTTACAAATTTAATATAACATTATTGCATTTAATTTCTAAATTTTAAATAGATTTATAATTTATATGTAAAAAAAAATATAGTTATAGAATCATGATTAAGTATAATTAATGCACCCACAATTTTTATGTTAGTGGTAATGAAAGATAGTATGACTACTTAACAACTTTATCATCCATGAAATTGATAGTTTTGTGGATGTATTTTTTTTAGGTTATGGCAAATCCACTACAACCAAATCACATAATTGAGATTTCAAGTAGTGGTCCTGAAGTCACTGTAACAAGTCCAATATCATCAACTGGGTCAAACACGTCAGTCAATTGGAATGACTTTTATGAAACCAAAATTTAAAATTTCACAAGATGTCTGACACTTAGTTGTAATCAAATTGTCCAAAAAGTGAAGGCAACTAGCGTACATGCACACACTGTGCAAGAATTTGACATTATAGCCATGCAGGAAATCGCAAATGAATTCCATGCAACATGTGATAAATTAGCTAGTTTTTGCACTTTTCTGAGAGAAATGTACAATGATGGATATTTTGGACATGGTGATGCTCCTCGTCTTCTTCGTGCATTTCAAGACTACATGACCTATATGTAGTATGATAGTAATATTGTTGTGCCCTATAAAATCTTCCAATAGTTGAATATGTACTACCCCTTTGTACTTCAAAACTATATAAACTATATGTAGTATCGTAGTACAATTATGCCCTACATTGTTTACCAACAATTGAAGTTGTACATCATCTTTTATATAAATAAAATGTTGGAAGTTGTTTTAGTGTTTTTCTTTTACACTATTTGCTCATCTTACATCAACAAAAAATAATTTATCTTATGTGTTTAGCCTCTAAACATATATTACATGTATTAATTTCTTAATATACTTTTAATGTTTTCTTGCACTTATCTATCATAACTTATGTGTTTATTATTTTACATGTATACAATGTACATTGGAACAATTGAAGACTTTTGTTATGTAATATGTAATGTACCTATATAACAATTGAAGACTTTTGCTAACACTTTCTCATCATTTTTGTGCTTGGTAATATAACAATGTTTCACTTCCATCATTTTTGTGCTTGGTTTTAATTAAACAATCTTTAGCCCTTTTATATAAATAAAATGTTACAATTTATTTTTTATAAAATCCTCATTTTTTATGTACTTAACTTTTATTCATGCTACTTTTAAAAAATTCTTATAAAATTATACACTAAATTCTTTGACTCAATCTTAAATATGCACTTAGAAGATACATAAAAAAGATCTCTATTAAACTAAAATTTAATATTTTTTCTCTTGAATACTCTAAATGCTATGTTACCCCAATAGTCCCTTGAAAGCTATTTCTGTAATTTAAAAGGCCCTTCTTTATTATAAATTAGAAAGTCCACTGAAACATTAACAATGACTATTAAAATAACATATCTCATTACCTTCTTCTTTTATGCAATCCTATGTAAGCTATTTCTCTAATTTAAAAGGCCCTTCTTTATCTTACATTCGAAACTCCACTGAAACATTAACAATGACTATTAAATAAATGTATCTCATGACCTTTTTCTTTTAAAGTTGTTTGTAGAGATAAATTTCATATTAACTCTTACAAAATATTTTGGATAAACAAAAAAGTAGCATTTGTGTAGTTAGGACTACCCACTATTGGATGTTTACCATAAGATTAGGTCTCACGAGATGCTTTGGATAAACCTAAAATGTAGCATTTATTAGCCTACTTAAGTATCAAGTCCAAATTTCATGGAATTGAATGTTTGTTCTACTATGCTCTACTTCTCACTACCTTCTTAACTTTTTTCTTAATCCATAGGATCAAATTTATTTCAACAAGATATTTCCTTGTAAGCACTCCAAAGACATTGTTGGCTCTAGGTAAGTTCTTGTACCTTATGTTGTTTCACAAAATAGTCTTCTTTAGCAATGTTACAAGTTACTTATTTCCAATTCTCTAGGATAACGACAATTGTACAAGTTTATTTTAAACTACATATATTTAGTAATCTTATTGGAATTTTATCTGAATAGTATTTTTGCTCTATAGAAAAAAATGCATACTAGCTAATATTTCATGTTTTTACATAATCATAACATTGGTAATTCAACTAAAATGTTTTTATTGTTAAACGGTATTTTATAGGAATAACTCGTCTCCCTTAAGTTATGTCTTCCCCTTTGACACTAAATGCAATCATATTGATGAACAATGGGACACTGGACGTGCATCCACATCTCCAAATCTTAAGCATTGCAACATTTGGTCATGGCATTGAATCAACAAGTAGATACAAAATAGATCTTTCTAATGGAAACCATCTACAAAAAGCTACAATGCCAAAGAAATATAATCATACTATAACTTCGAAGACAATCCAAAAGGGTTCAATAATTCGACTCACAGGATATAGTTGTCCCACTATTTGTAACTCAAGGTGAGCCATTTTAATATAGTGATTGTTTTGAAATATTATATTTTCATTTATACCTCCTATGAATCATTACTAATACTACGCCTTACTTTATTTACATAGGTGGATTGTAATCTCTGAACTAGAGGTTGTATGCATAGACCATGATGTCATTGGTGATGCCACCTTCCTTTTTCAAGAACAAGAGAAACATGTACAACAAGATGCTAGGAATTCATTTGGACCATCTACAAATCCAAATCATAATGATGTACCCACACAATCAACTCCTAAGAGATTGATGTTTGGAATACATGCATCTCCACACAGGAAGGAGTTTACCTCAAGTATCACTCCTATTAAAGGTTTGAATCCATTTCAAACACGGTGGACGATCAAAGGTCGTGTAACTATGAAGAAAGAAATCCACCAATTCAACACAAAGAAAGGAGATGGGCAGGTGTTTAGCTTTGATATTATTGATAATGAACAGACTGAAGTATGTATCACTTGCTTTAATGAAGTTGCAGACCTCCATTTTAGAAATATCCAAGTCGGGGCTATATATACATTATCTGGTGGGACCATCAAGTCAGCCAATAAGTTTTACAACAAGTTGAATAGTCAAATGGAAATTACTTTAATGGATGACTCAAGGGTTAGTCTTTGTGAAGATGATCTCCTAATTCCAAAACATCTATTCTCTTTCACATCCATTAATGAGATTGTGAATAAGAACAATAATTCTTTTGTTGATGTGATTGGAATTGTTGTATGCGTAGATCCTAGCTCTACAATAAGAAGAAGAGATGGGACAAAGGTTCTTAGAAGGAGCCTAAAGTTGCTAGATATGTCTACCTCCACCATAAATGTGACTTTATGGGGATCGACAACTCAAAAGGAAGGTACACAACTTCAAGAAATGTACCATCTACAAAAGTCAACTGTGCTTGCAGTTAAAAATGGGCGTGTTACTAATTACAATGGAAAGGTGGTAAGCACACTGGTCACTACCCAGTTGTTTATAAACCTTGATATCCAAGAAGCAGAACAACTAAAATCATGGTTTGCAGAAAGTGGGAATGATGTTCTCACATTAGCAACAAACAAGGTGGATGTGCCTCTACTACTTACACGAAAGACATTTACCAACATTCAAGATGAGCCTTTAGACATAACACAAACTCTCCAATGCATTGTGAAAGCAACAGTAATATTCATCAAGTCTAATTCATTTTGTTATCCAGCTTGCCCTATTGAGTTAGAAGGAAAACAATGTAAGAAAAGAGCTATGCAAAATAATGATGGAGCATGGTATTGCTCAAAGTGCAAAGCTACATTTCAAGATTGCAATTATAGATATGTACTTCAAATAAAGCTTCAAGATCATACAAGTACTATATGGGTAGTTTCTTTTGAAGAGGCAGTAACCAAACTAATTGGCATGCCTACCAAAGAATTGTATTTGCTACAATTCAACCAAGAAGCGGAGACAACTAGTGAAGAGGTGATTAAAAATGTACTATTCAAACAATTTCTCTTCACCATTTCAAGTAGAAATGAAATATACAATAATGAGGCACGGTTGAAGTCAACAATCTTAGAAGTCGAGAGAATTGACTTCACTAATGAAAGCAACTTTCTGTTAAAAGAAATTTGTGACTTGTGAAATGTTAACAAAAAAGTTAATGTACATCCAATTCTTACAATTGGAACATCTACAATTGTAATTTTCTATAATACTTTGATGGAGATGCATGTTGAATAATATATCCTTTTCATGGAGCATATACTTAAAAAATTACCAACATTTATAGTTTTTAATCTTTTATGGTTTCTCAATGTACAACGTATATCCAACTATATGTCTTTTACTATTTTGCATGTTATTTCATTTACATCTACAATTGTAATTTTCTATAATACTTCGATGGAGATGCATGTTGAATAATATATCCTTTTCATGGAACATATACTTAAAAAGTTACCAACATTTATAGTTTTTAATCTTTTATGGTTTCTCAATGTACAACATATACCCAACTATATGTCTTTTATTATTCAGCATGTTATTTCATTTGCACATTGCTAACAATGTAGTCTGTAATTTTTTTCTAGATGATGAACTCAAATCTACAAGAATCTCAGAGACAACCATCCCAAACTAAACCCATAGATGAACAATCTCGTAAGAGAAGTCGGTTGTATTATGCTCACCATCAAGAAGAAATAAGTGTGCGTCGTATGATGCAATGCACACAACACACAGAACATGCATTAGATCAAACACAACCTTTTAGAAGTTCCAAAAATCTTCAAAATAAATTTCCTTCTGCAATAATGACTTCAAACCTAACACATGGAACTAGTAAACAATATCAAACACATCTACCTACACGATTGACACAAAACACAAATTCAACTAACAACATGCATATGAACTGGTCCACTAGCTTTATGGATGCATCTAGAAAATTTAGAAATCGAATAGATGCACTATCAAACTTACAAACATGTACTATATGTAAGGAAAGATACCCTGGAATTAATGTACATTCATCGAACAACAATCCTACTTATAGAAGATGTTTTAGTGAGAAAGGCATATATCGATTCTCTGCATCCAATAATATGGACCCAGGTGAGCAACCAAATGTGTTGAGGATTCTCACTCAAGTAGAAGAGATGCTCATTGCACGTGCAAATCCAATAATACAAGTCACACATGCTCATGGTGGACAATACAATATAGTGGACACACGATTAGCTTCCCACAAGATGTCAAAACGATAACAAAATCTCTTCCACATAGAATTCAAGACTTGGATGTACTAATCGTCCAAAGAAACAATACACATGGGAAGAATTATGATTGCTATGTAAGTAGAAGTCATGTTAGGAATGCACTAGAATACAAAATAAAAAATGACCCGTACTATAAAGATGTTGAAATGAATGCCAATGCATTAGCACTTCTACCTGGTTCTACTACAAACATTTCTGAAATGCTTCATACAATTGAAAGTGAAATTGAAGAACAAACATCAACAAACATTGAAGTTGACAACAATCAAGATGAATAAGAAAATGAAACAGAATATTCAACATCATTCATGGTAAGACTACCAACTAGCCATCGTGAGCTACACATCATTAAAGAAGAATTGCAAATAGAAAGTGAAAATGATAACATCATTGATTAGCCCCACATTGGGTCAACACCTATAAATGAGTACACTACTGAGGGCTTGTTAGACATGGCATTTCCTACTCTCTTTCCAAATGGCAATGCACTACACATGCAACCCCGAGCTAGGGAGGTGCAACTTCATGAATATGCCTTGCACCTTATGCGATTCCATGACAATAGATTTGGACGCCATCCAAGATTAAGATACTTTCTTCTAAATCTTATGATGCGTCATCGTAGCCAAGCAACTGCCTCAATATTTATCAAAAGAAAAATAGAAGACAATATACCAACCACTATCGAAGACCTTCATTCCCACATAAATAGCCTCCCAGACAATCAATTGGCTAAAGAACTAATGCATTTTGGGTTAGCTTTACGGGGGACAATATCATATTGGAACAAGTGTTGTGGTGATCTAACAAATATGATCAACCAAATAGGATCACCAACTTTGTTCTTCACACTAAGTGCAGCTGATATAAAATGGCCTGATTTACACAAACTATTTGCAACCAATAATACATCTACATTGCACACCAACAAACATCACACAGATGACGTGATTGAAAACCCACACACAACAGCCCCCTATATCTACATCAAAGATTCACAATTTTTCGTGAAGAGGTTATTGAGAAGCTCATGTGTGCACAAAATCATTGGTATAGATATGAATGGCAACATCAAGGTTCTGCACATATACATGGATTCCTTTGGCTCAAAAATGCACCAAACATGGATACATTAGATTGGGAAAATAATGTAGAAGTGGACAAAGCAAGAGAATTCTTTGACAACTATGTCACTGCTTGGAACCCTCAGTCTAAGTCTAAAATAAACAACATGATACATAGAACCTCGATGGATGACCCATGCCTATTAAACACATCTAAAATATTCTCTACCAACCCATACAATGATTACGAAGAATTAATTAACCGTGTACAGAGGCACACTAAATGCAGCGAGAGAACTTGCCTATGTAAGAAAAGGGAAAATTTAGAATGTAGATACAAGGCTCCATGGAAAGAACAAGAAAAATCCACCTTGTCATGTGATGAATTAGGGAATAAATCTTACGAACCATCAAGAAATGATGACAAGTTAAACATTCATAACCCAGAGATGCTCTCAATATGGAGAGCTAATATAGTTTGCCAGATTGTTATCTCACAACTACTTGTTCTCAAATACATTGCCAAGTACGCATCTAAAGCTGAAAGAAAATCAGAGAGTTGTGTAAATATGTTAGCAAGAATATGTGCAAAGCAAAGATTAGAAGACCAGGCTTTAAGAGCCTATCAAAAATTCATGGTAGAAATTGTTGCAGAATGAGATATTGGAGCACAAGAAACATGCCATATGTTACAAAAATTACCACTTGTGATTTGTAATCGAAAGTTTATATCATTGAATGTAGGCAAAAAAATTTTCTGTCGCTTGAAAAAAACACTAGCCGGTAATGAGATACAATGAAACTACATACAATCATATATGCAACGCCCATCTCACCTAGAAACGATAACATTGATTGAATTAGCAAGATCCTTCACATATGTTGCTCGCCACAAAGGATCCAAATGGCAAGATAGAAAAGAAAAGGCAATAGTGCAAGTATTTCCCCAGTTCTATAGGATTCCAAAAGAAGACTCTGAAAATTTTGAAACTTTCTATTGGAGTGAATTACTTCTATATAAACATTTTTGTCAAATTGATAGAGATATAGGCCTCAACAAAGAAGAAATCATCAATAATTGGAAGCACATGAATACAAAAAAATACAATGCATGGCATATTGATCGCACATGAAATTGAGCATGTGATTGAAGAAGAAGACAATTCTGATAAAGAGACGAATATACAAGATAATATAGAAATGAATGAATGGGAGTTATTGTCTCAAATGGGACTTACTAATAGTCTTGAGTTAAATGAACTTGAAATGCTAGGTCGACGTGAATTTGACAACAATAACAAATGGGAAAAACATACTGTTCAACCACTTTTGCACGATGCCGCAATTCAATTTGTAAACACAAACAAAATGTCCCAACAAGGTGTCCATCCCCCCATAGATTTGCAAAGACAAAACTATACATTGTCATCAGAACAACAACTAGCACTTACTATCATTACAACCCACTCAATAGATAATACCTCAAAACAACCACTACATATGCTCATACAAGGAACCGCAGGCACAGGGAAATCCTATCTAATTAGATGTATAAGAAAATACACTTCAAAATAAAGTCCCAAGAAGAGAAAACCCACTCCTTGTTCTCGCCCCAACAGGGATTGCAGCATTTAACATATAAGCCTCAACTATACATGCTGCCCTTAGGATTCTAATTAAAGAAATGCAACCATTGCAAGGACAAACATTGACAACATTTCAAGAAGATATGAAACACATACGATACATTCTTATTGATGAGATGAGCTTCATCGGTCCAAAACTCATATTAAAAATTGATAGCAGATTATGAGAAGCATTCCCTGAACAAGCACATCTCTGCTTTGGTGGCATTTCTATAATTCTTATAGGAGACCTTGCCCAACTGCCACCTATGATGGACAAACCTATCTATGCGTCACACATGACTGCAATAAATCTTTGGCACAAATTTAATATAGTTGTTACATTGCAAACAATATTTAGACAGCAAGGCAATGATCCAATTCAAATGCAATTTCGCCATACATTACAAAACATGCGCAATGTAGAACCAACACAACATGATTGGGAAGTATTAATGACCCGCACAAACAAGAAACTAACAACTGAACAAGAAGACTTTGACCAATCAATACACCTATTTGCAACAAATGAGCTATTGATATTACATAACAAAAAAATGCTTAAACAACTAAATCTACCTATTGCACTTTGTCTTGCAGAAAATACACAACGTAAATTAGGCACAACTAGTAATGATGAGCAACTTCCTCACGAGGTTTTAATAAGCAAATGTCAACGTGTCATGCTTACAACAAACTTATGGATCCAAGCTGGTCTTGTAAATGGGTCTCTTGGAGAGGTCAAAGATATTGTATATCCAATTGGATCAAAACCACCAGAATTGCCATCATATGTTACAGTAACATTTGAAAACTATAATGGTCCACCATGGGATGAAACAAACCCAAAACCTATACCAATACAACCCATATCACGGGGCAATCGTAGGCAAATACCACTATCCATGGCATGGGCTATCACTATACACAAAACACAAGGCCTTACACTAAGCAAAGCCACAATTGATATTGGAAAAAATGAAAGACAAGGCCTCACATTTACAGCAATTTCAAGAGTCAAGTCTATAAAAGGTCTATGTATAGAGCCTGCATTCTCTTTCGACCGCTACACCAAAATAAAAAAAAATCCCTACAACATTATCAGAAAGAAAGAAGAGGCTCGCCTACAACTACTCTCACAACAATAAATCCAGGTATGTATATTTACTTGCAAGAATGCTCAAATAAGAAATAATGAAAGTTTTTCTAATATTTGATTATCCTTTTTTTCAAAACATACAAAGAAGAAAACTAACCAATTACATTGTTTATCTTACACAGGTCAACAATACATGACCCAAAAAAGTAAAACCTCAAGAATTGCCCAACTTTTGAAGAATTTATTTTTTATTGCTTGGTTTTCATTCATAAGAAAATGATTACAAATTATCAATTTGGACTAACAACATTATGCTTTTGTGCATAGGAATCACAAGTGCAAAAGACAATCTTATTACAAAGATGAAAAGAAACTCTTGTGAAATTTTGCTCGATGCAATATCGATATTAATCTTTGATCATGCAATGACATGGGAATGTTTATGTTCAAACAACTATTGTACCTATTAGAAATGAATCTGAAAACATGTTGAATAACATCTTTATTTCTACTTTAAACATGTACAAATTTATTGTTATATACATCTATTTGTCTATTATTAAATCCATTAACTCTTCCCATAAATATCCTATCAGTGGATCCCTTGAACTTCCAAGGGGTGCAAGTGCTAGTGTAAAGTAGATTCAAGGGATTGTATTCACCCAGTAACATGGATTGAGTAACATGCTCTATTGGGCAAGCAAAAATACGTGCGAACACGTTTGCTTGAAAGTGCATATCAATTTTAAAAAATAATAGAACTATTTTCTTTTAAAAGTATCTAATATACAAAATATTAAGCATTATCAAACTATCCTAAATTTTTATAAGTGAGACCATGCAAAGATCATGGATGTGAACTTTCGTTAATATTAGGTTAGTTGGTCACCACTGAAACATCTTGATACATTCAATCAAGTTCATGACTTAATAAATAGAAAAAAGGTTTCAAATATTGTGGTTAAGGTGGGTTTAAAAAGGATCTTGACCTAAATAAGGCTCATCTTTATAGTACATTTCATCAAGCAAAAGGATCTTAACACAACTGAAAGCGGAAGATATGCAAAATCTAATAGAAGAAAGACTTGATGAAATGATTAATTCAATTGAAGGTTTTGATATGATAAGAGGTGGAATCCCCTGTACTAATCCTTTTTTTCTACGAATTTCCATAGATTGTTAAAGATTGTAAACTGTAATAGTGTTTACTTTTTATTAATAGACTTCTACAATGATGTAAGAATAAGATAATTGATGGTAAATTTCTAATATTTTTCAAATATTTCTCCTTTGTGTTGATCATAATTTGTAATAGTTTCAAATATATTTTCCTTATGTGTTGATCATAATTTGTAATAGTTTCAAATATATTTTCCTTACATTGATGATAGATTTCAGTGGAGGCTAGATAATTTTTTTTTAAAACAAATTTATCTTTATTAAAATTGTGTACTTTATTTGGTGATATAATTGGTGATAATGATGGAATGTTTTGTTTTTTCTTTCTTCATTCACCCAAACTTTAGATTTTTTTAAAGATGTAATAATAAAGGGACACTTTTCAGTCGATGACTCTAAACCAAAACAAAAAAGATTATTTGTACAACTTTGAGACATTGTAAGAGATTGTTAGCTCTCCCAACAGAAAAAAAGTGTTTTATAACTTTTTCCTATAGGAATGAAGAACAAATACAGCTGCCACATTAAGCACAGCTGCAAAATTTAGTTGAGCCAACACCAAATTTAAGAGATGGTTTTGTCCAAACTTAATGTGACCACATTGTTTACATATGGGATGTACAGGGTTTATTAGATGAACCATGACAAAATGCTGAGATGTATATTGTTGTTGATGTTATTGTAGCGTCAGGAGATTTACTCAGATCAACTCAATGAAAAGTCATATATGAAGAGACATCAAAATATATGAAGAGACACCAAAATATATGAAGAGACACCTAAGCATATGAAGAGTCACCAACGCATATGAAGAGTCACCTTGATTTGTATATATACATCGATTCAATCACTTCATTAACACCTCCAACAGAAGTTCGGTCATTCTTTAGCAGCAGAGAAGATTTCAAGGAGAAACATATTCATTTGTATCTTTGTATCTAGGAGAGGTGCTATTATTCATTGTATCAAATTTGCCCTTGTGTTGGGCCTGAGTTGTAAGCAGATTTTTGCTCCTATTCCTTCAATATATAAGAGATATATTTGCTAGGTTTTTTCTCCCTCGAGTTGGAGGGTTTTCCCAGGGTACCTGCTGTGTTCATTGCTCTATGTGTTGTTGTATTTCTGCTTATTTTATTTCTGATCCTAAAACTAACATGGTATCAGAGTGGGTCTAAGAAAAGATCTGATCAGATTTGTTTAAGCAAGATCACAAGCATGGGGCGGCTGCAACACAGGAATTTGGTGCAACTGTGGGGCTAGTGCAGGCGACATAAGTAACTCTTTATTGTCTACATCTATATGCCCAATGTCAGCCTCGATAAATTGATCTTTGGATGACCCACAATAGTGCTACGGTAGTCTGAGAGATATAATATTCTCAATGGAGTCGCTGCAGGGTTGTTGTATTTGCACGAGCAGTGGGAGAAGAGGTTTGTCCTCAGAGACATTAAATCGAGCAATGTGTTGTTGAACTCGGAGCTCAATGGAAGATTTGGGGATTTTAGGTTGGCAAGATTGTACGACCACAGCGAGAAACCCCGTAGACAACTCATGTACTGAGGGTCATCGATTCCTGTATATCCATTTGGTTTCTCTTTCCCCGCTCAAGGATGGTGATCAGGTGGAGGCTCGATTCATCCGGGCCTGACAAAATGGTATTCCTATCAGGATGCAGCGTGACGGTTGGGCATCCTTTGATGGCCCAAGTATCTCCAAGGTCCAATGCTTTCAATGGTATCCTGTGCACATGGTATGAGTTTTATATGTGTTCTGTACTCTTTGCATATGTTCAAAGGTATTGTTGTAATGTCCAATGTTTATATGGTGCAATGCTTCATATTTCATTGGGAGTATTCATTTTGTTTTGAAAGCACTCCACGAGCCCGATCGTCTTCATGGCAGCATGTGTATGTGTTAGGATTATTAAGAGTGTTAGTGCTCATTTCATATGGCCGACGAGGTACCAAGTCCGATACAGGTAAGGAAAGTGGTGTATCCTTTGGAAGGGGTGTGGGAATTGTATACCAGAGAGAGCCTGATGGATGCCGCCGATCCCAAACTGTGAGGCGAAAATGGAGTGGAAGAGAAAGGAAGGGAAGCAAACTTATATATTATGTATGCTGGAAACATTAATGCCCTTGATGGGCACATCAGTGCCATCGCCAACAATAATTGTTGTTTCTTATTACTCTTCAGAACTTGAGATAGAGAAAGCTCATAGAATAAATTTAGAAGAAGTATCTGGTTTCAAGCCCTTTGAGCTGCCTGCTTATGCAGAACAAGCCACTTCTTCCATGTTATTGGGGCATTCTACTCTTGTCCTGGAGATAGGTTTTATCTATATTTCTGATGATGGCAAAGTGTGGAAATGGTTGTTGACTCCAGAGGATGGCATTTGTTGACGAAGCAGGTAGAGCACATTGGTCGTGTGAGGGTGAATAGTGATGAGATTCTTCTAACGGTGACACGATCGAAGCTTGTGGCATTTAGACTCGAAAACTATGGGTTGCCTTTCAGCAGAAAGGAAATTGCTCTTGATGAACAAGATCTTATAGTAGAAAGTGTGGAGATAAACAAAGACCGATTCTTGACGGTGTCAGCTAATGGCGCTGCTAGAATATGTCGAATTACAGACTTCGAAGATGTTTGCGGCTTCTCCTTTGACGAAGTGGCAGATAGTAACTCGATAAGCACCGGCAGCAGCAATAGTAATTATATCATATCAAAAAAGTTCTCAGGACCTTGAACATGTGGCAAGCATTTCTGTCTATTGATGGCATGGTGCATGCGTGGGATGCCCATAGCAGGTTGCGTCTGCACCGCTTCCATGAGCAGATGGGCGAAGTGTTTGATCTAGTGGCTGATAATGAACATGTAGCGGGCTGCACGGTTGATACGAGAACTCATGGGATGCATAAAGGGGCAAATGAAGGCCTAGGCTATTAAGTTTTGTTTCTATAGCGGATGAAGATGAAGTGAAAAGAGAATCAAAATAAAGAGATAAGTATTTTATGTGTGTGCCTTTGAATAATGATGTAGCTAATTCATACACTAACATTGGGAATAGTAAATCATGTATGCTTCTAGCATTGGTCTGAATATTTCTTTTTGGGGTAATTTGATTCTATGAACTATTAGTAATCTCTCTAAAAATGCTTCCAGGATGGATCGAGGAGCAAAAGGATGATGAGAGACTGCATAAGTAATTCAAAGGGAGAAAGAGCTTGAGACATCCTGTGAGGAAGGCATGCCTGCTAGATAAATGAACAATCATGGAGTCATAGCTTGCAGCCATGGAACTGAGTTGGTGGCACATAACTTCACTGGAGACATCTCTCGAGGGCACAAGGTTGGGTCAGCCTTGGATGAGGAATTTGCATCAGCAAAGAAGATTGAGAAAGATGAAGACACTAAACAACGGAGAACCCTTACAGATTGTCATGGTGATCAGCCACTTCGAAGAGGAGGAAATGACATTCAGAGGGAGTTAAATTCCAAGAATTCAAGGCACGAGTTGAGAGCATGTCCGGGAAAAGGACTAAGGTTCTGAGATAAATCAATGGAGGGGAGTTCACTTCCTTGCAATCTCTGAGGTAGGGATCAAGAGGGAGTTCTGTGACTCACTGAGAAGAAGTGAAGGTGTCAGCTAAGTGGGTTGCAGTACTTGGAAGACCTCTTCAGCTGTTGAGAACAAAATTGAACAAGACTATCAATCTGAATTTGATTTTGGTAGCTCCGCAAACCTATTCAAAATAAAGTGATCTGGGATGAGATCAAGGAGGATAGTCCTAAACTCTCGCAAGTCAGTAGTGCCAGAGGCGTGCGTTGAAAACCGTTTCTCTAAGGCAAGCATTGCAGGCAATCTTAGACGAGAAGGTCAGAAGGTTGATGCAAGTACTTGGAGCTTCAGAGGGAGTCACATCATCATGAAGATCTGTTGTAATGTATATTTCTCTGTGACAGAGAAGTATGAGGTGAAAGCCCTTGTAGTGTATATTTCTTTGTGATGGAGAAATATGAGATGCGAGCCCTTGTCCATCTCTAAGATGGAGATGTGATTCTTTCCACCCTCTGGGAGTAGCCATGTTGGACGTCATGTTGAGTGACTCCATGACGATGTATTTTTCCACTAATGGGAGTAGCCATTGTGGACATCACGTTGAGAGACTCCGTGATGATTCTCTTGTACTTGTGTTTATCCACCCTCTGGGAGTAGCCATGGTGGACGTCATGTTGAGAGACTCCATGACGACATCACGTTGAGTGACTCTGTGATGGGCATTTGTACACATGTTTCTTTCCACCCTCTGGGAGTAGCCATGGTGGACGTCATGTTGAGAGACTCCATGACGACATCACGTTGAGTGACTCCGTGATGGGCATTTGTACACATGTTTCTTTCCACCCTCTGGGAGTAGCCATGGTGGACGTCATGTTGAGAGACTCCATGACGACATCACGTTGAGTGACTCCGTGATGGGCACTTGTGCACTAGTTTTCTTCCACTCATGGGAGTAGCCATGGTGGACATCATGTTGAGTGACTCCATGATGATATCACGTTGAGAGACTCCGTGATAAATTCTTCTCACTAATAGGTGTAGCCATTATGGGTGTCATGTTGAGAGACTCCATGACATAACTAGAAAGATATCTCCTTAGCTAAGAGGGAGTGTTGATGTTATTGTAGCGTCAGGAGATTTACTCAAATCAACTCAATGAAAAGTCATATATGAAGAGACATCAAAATATATGAAGAGACACCAAAATATATAAAGAGACACCTAAGCATATGAAGAGTCACCAACGCATATGAAGAGTCACCTTGATTTGTATATATACATCGATTCAATCACTTCATTAACACCTCCAACAGAAGTTCGGTCATTCTTTAGCAGCAGAGCAGATTTCAAGGAGAAACATATTCATTTGTATCTTTGTATCTAGGAGAGGTGCTATTATTCATTGTATCAAATTTGCCCTTGTGTTGGGCCTGAGTTGTAAGCAGATTTCTGCTCCTATTCCTTCAATATATAAGAGATATATTTGCTGGGTTTTTTCTCCCTCGAGTTGGAGGGTTTTCCCAGGGTACCTGCTGTGTTCATTGCTCTATGTGTTGTTGTATTTCTGCTTATTTCATTTCTGATCCTAAAACTAACAACTGTAAGTTATTTAGCTTCTTTACTGCTGTCTTTTTGTTTTGTGACTTGTATATCGAGTTATTTTAATACTACTTTAGTGTTCTCAAACATTTACACAAATTATATCTAAAAACAATTTCAATTTAAAACATATTCCATGACAAAATACTTAAGACTATACTGTGTCTTTGCTAACATTTTCAATGAAAATTCCTGACTGAGCTTAAACAACCACGGCAGTTGAAAACTTAACGACAAATTGAAACAAATAGACTATATTCAAACACAGATAATTTAAAACAGTCTATTATCATCAACTAAACAAATCGAACTGATTTAAAATTCAATCGGAATCACTGTGCAACTGCTAGTACAATATAAGTACAATATAAAGAACCACAAAAATATCTCCCCAAATATCGTCAGTTCGTCACCACAACTTAAGTCCAGAATGTTAAAATATCTACCAAAATATCGACGCAGCAAAATAATTCCAGAACGTTAAAATATTTACCAAAATATCTCATGACAACAGAATTCGAGAACATTAAAATATCTACAAAATATCTCACCGCAACAGAACTCCACAACATATCGCCACCGCCGCAAGAATTCCTAGGTTTCTTCAAGTAAATAAAATCCTAGTTGCTAAGAATAACTATTACAATAGAATAATAAGTAGATAGACACAAGTGTGCAGTCTATAAATGGTCTTTGAAGTATGTGGAGGTCCCTGCATTATTTTGTATATAATCCCTCTGTAAAGAAATTACCGCTAAATCCAGACAAATGGACAGAGTGCTCTAGATTGTCAGTTAATTGTGGTTAGTTGGCTTCAGCTTTATGTCTACATAACTTTCTCTGTCCAGTGGTGGCCATAAAATTTTTCCTTTCGTAAACAGTTTGTGATTGACTCCAATATATTGCTTGTTTAAATTTGGTGACTGGATTTTATAATGTTTGTGTTATTTTTCATTGTAATAGAGAATAGTAGGTCATTTTATTCTTGATGTATTTTCTGCAGATTAAATGTAAAATTGCTATTGATTGTTTAACAATCAAAATGAGTGATGTTTAAGAAGAGACAAAAATAAATATTGGTATGATTGATTTACATTGAGTTTAAACCTTATTTTATTACTATATTGAGTTTGAATTTTGTTTCATTAAATTGTAAATAGGCCACATGTCCCTCTTGGCTCTTGTGCTTACCAGCTTTGCATGGTACATGCCCTTTGCCATGTGATAATTGGTAGCTTACAATTGTGATGTAGACAGACTATGGTGGAATAGCATGTTAACATCTAGATTCAATTTGCCAAATAATAATGCATGGGAATGTGGTCAAAGTCCATACATGACAAACATAGATGGTTTACAAAATGTCCATCAACTTAACTTGAACAAAATAAAGAAATATGCATATTGTGTCTGTGGTTACACACCACATGGCAGCTTCATTAGTCACAAACTACCTTCATGTGTCCAAAGTCTGTCAACAAGTGGACACACATGATCTGATAAATGACAAATGCCCTCTCTTCTTCTACACACAAATGTAAGCTAAAGATCAAATACATACACAATAATAAAACATTTATTTATGTTCCTTTTATTGAATATTTTACACCTTATCTATAGGGTTGAAGCTAGAAAAATGTGTTCTTCCATTAAACTTTATATTTTGTGAGTTGTAATTGACGTTGGATTTAATTTCATGAACTTTTAACAATTTAATTTTTATTTTTAAAAAATAAATGGGTAAAAACCAACTATACTCCAAATTATTTTGACGAAGTATAAAGATTTTGTAGTACACTCAAATTTGAAACACAAAATTTAAATAGATTTATTTTATTTGAAAGTAAAAAAATAATTTCTACAAAATATTTTAGACATTTTTGGAAGAAAAGTGACGAAGCAACCAATAAATAATGTATTAGCAAAATAATCACTTCTATTATAACATTACCCCATTATATCCACACGAACCTTAAGATGAACTATCCATACTCCACCCCTGATTTTTTTATACATACTACAAAAAGCATAGAGACAAGTTATGCAAACAACTAAACCAACTTAAACATAACAATAAGTTCAAAACTTGTCTATTACTTTTTACCTATCAAATGATTTGTTTTATTTCTATTAGTTATAAGAAAGATTAAAATAATTATTTTGCAAACACATGTCCATATAATAACCATAGATTCAATATTTTATTTCATTCAATAGACCAAGATTTAAATTTATTTATTAATTATATTTCCTAAGTTAAAACATTACAATATTTATAAAAATATATTAAAATTAATATATTATTATTATTACAATTATAATATAATATTATATATATATAATTTAATATTAAATTTATATTTATTTTTTAATTGGTAAGAGGGGTAGAGGCCCTATGCCCATACAATTTAAAAGAGTGAATAAAAACAATCGAATATGCTTCAAAAGACACTTGAAGAGGGGAGCCAAGGCAAATTTCCCATTAATAGGAAAAGCTGATATGAAAACTAAACTTTACTCTCATTCATTGCTCCCATTTTATTATGTGATTGAAGAATCATATTATGAGTAGCTTTTCTTTTTTAATGAATATTTTTTCTTCTAAACTATAGTTCAATCATCATTGTTTAAGGATTTATGATAAAGCTTGACCATATTAGCATGAACTTAAGCCTTCACTTGATGTGAAGAGGTTGACTTGTTAAGTTGCAAAACTATCTCAAGATGTATGGGGGGGGGGGGGGGGGGGGGGGCAAACTCTCTTTTTTACATGATGTAGTAGATTTTTGGGGGGATGCACATGAGAGAAAGCACATTTGAACCACCAATACTAGCAATCAAGGAGATTTATCCTTCAAGAAACTAGGAGGAGGTCACCTTTTGAGTAGGATTTGGGTCAATGTAGTAGTGATGATGCTCAATACCTTACCACTAGGTAGCTTTCCTCTTGCATTGATGATTTGAAGCATTGGAAGACTTTCTTGAACATTGAGTATAAAATGGTCATATTTGAAGAACCTGTGACACTTGAAGGGAGTATTGACATAGTCAAGAGTTTGAGCCCAACACCATCCATTCTTCTTCAAATATATTTACTCTAGAAGGACCATTTCTAAGTCCATTTTCCTACAAAAATCACTACAATAGTGTGATAATGATCTTTATTATCCTTGGAGTCATACATGAATTTCCCTATCAAATTGCCAATCACTCACAAACTATATTCATCCAAAAATTATGATGGAGGGTAGGGGAGGTGAACCTACATAAGAATTATGGCAAGTAAGTTTTTTGTTGGGATCGAAAGTAGGGTATCAAGGCTTAAAAAAATTAATTAATTGTCCCAAAAATGAGGCCCTAGAAATCCATAATCACATTCATGTCTTCAACCATCCCACAATTAATTTTTTACTTATTTTCCTTGGTCAACCATCCATGTAAGCCTTTTAAGGTCAACTAGAAACCTTGAAACTTGCCTACTTATTCTAGGAGCTTTAGACTAACTTTTGTAGCATCTGGGATCGAGTCAAAGATTACTTCTAGGTTGTAGTTCATTTTTTTGATAAATCCATTTGATTTGGAGTATGGATTTCTAGAAGACTTCACTTCTATTGCCTCCATATTAGAAATAATGGCCTTCTGAATATCTTAGAACCCATGGTGTCCATAGTCTCATCTAAAATAGATTATGACTATTGAACTAAAAGGACATCTTTGAATGAATGGAGTGCAAAATGAGAGGGTTTTGACTATGCCAAAGAAGAATGAGGAGAAATAGCATAGGGATCAGATATTTTTAAACCAAAAGGGGTCAAGGAAAAGAGGAGGGTCATATATGGCAACCTCCAGGTGGAGAAATGGACACTCAAGATACATCCACACCATCAAATATTTCAATTCCACAACAACCTTCCCCATAGATTCTACATACTATAATGATTAGGAGCATGCTTAAGGATTTCATAGGTTGGGAGGACTTTGATAACAACATATCTATTTTAATTTAATATTAAATTTATAGCATCTTGTAGAGGAGGAAAAACTACACTTCGACTAAGAGCTATTAGCCAAAAGAATTTTTCTCTACAACTACACTCAAGTCTATTTTAGTTTTATATCTACTAGTTTTCAATAGACCAATGTTTTTGATAAAAGGGGTAAAATATGTTTTGAAGGGCCCCAAAACCCTACAATAAAATGTTTCCCCAAAGATTAAACATTACTGGATAACAACCAGCAAACAAAAAACATGAAACAAAAAATAAAACAAGCCTAGAGATATAATAGTCTATAGAAATTGCCAACCAACAATAAGCAACAAAAAAAATAGCCAACCCACAGAGAACCACCAGCTTGGTCACATATTATTAAGTGTCTCGGCTGCTATCAACTCCTGCTTGTAGAATTCCTCATGAAGCTTAACAAATACCAGGAGTTCAATAGACCAGCATTATTAGTCATTCTTTGTGCTAAAAAAAAGTCAATAGAAACTATACTAATTGCTAGATAGATAAAAGAATGTTGATAAACTACCAAAAATGAAATGTTGTATAAGAACTATAAAATTTCAAATGTAGAACAAGAAAGAGAAGGTACGGAGGAACTTGGTGTCAAGAAGATGAGCCCTCTACCAAGGATGCTAGTGTGTTGTAGGAACATTTACACATCGCACTATAGTCCAAGTCATACGAAAAATAAAAAGTTTTTAAGTTTGCTTTACTCCTAATCACCTGTACTATACAACACAAGATGAAATATCACACCAATAGTCTCTAGGTGACAAACTAAGCTAAATTAAAAAGAAATGAACAATAAAACTTGGACTAATAGAAATGAAAAGTTTTTGAGAAGAGAGGTCACAAAAGTAGTAAAGAGGAATGAAGATTCCCCACTCAAATATATATAACTTGTAAAATAAAGGAAAAGTTGTTGGGGTCACTTGAGAGTTTGCCTTCAGGTCAAGCCCCTATTTTGGTCATCCAACCTCCATGGGTAGCCAATATGGAAATAAATAAATAAATGTGTGTGTGTTTCTACTTTCTATGTGTGTCTAGAAGTTATAACAATAGTGACAAACTATTTTGCAAATATAAAGTAAAACTAATCTACTCAATCTAGAGAACAAATTAGTGTGATTAATTGAAAGAGAGCAGGGAGGATAGAGGTAACCCACACAATGCAACAAGAAAATAATAGATTACACTATGAAAGAACAATAAGAGAAGGTAAATGAAACTCAATCACCTGATAAACACAAGTGCAAACTTCCCAAAGTGAAGAAGAACAATCTAGAAAGCAATGGTCTCAATAAACCCCATGAAAAAGCCACAAAACCCTCAAGAAATCTCACATGAGCATGTATACAATAGCATAGCCATGGAGGATCCTTGAGAAAACCAAAATAAAGAGATATAGATGAGCACAACAAAATTAATATTTCACAAATTTCTCACAAAGTTGTAGAAGAGAGCAAAGAGTTTAATAGATTGCTTGGGAATGAGAGAGTTTTTCAAAATTTCAAGAATAGAGGGAAACAATGACAAGACAGGTCAAAGAAGGCAGTTCTAAGAGGTGCAAAGGCATAAAAAGAATCTCCAACATTGTTGAAGGTTACCAGTAATGCCTAGAAATGGTCACTTAGTGCCACATAGATGTGGGATGCTAGCACTACATGTAGACATCCACGCTAAGCACTCTATCACCCAAGTGAATCTAGCTCCTGGTAACATGAAACACCATAAAACAAAGAGAAGAATAAGACATTAAAATAGATTTTGACAAAAACAAACACAAAGGTTCAGAAACAATACAAATGCACATGTCTAGGTTAGGGAAAAAGGCTAAGGCAAGACCAAAATGATCCTAAGAACGTACTAGGGGAGAAAACACCAAAATGAGTACAAAACATAGCATGAAATTGTAAGGGTATGCAATTTTTTACATTAAATTTAGCCCCCACTTTAGTGGGCTTATGACCCTAGGTGATATGTTATGCTAAAGTACAAAAGGAAATAACATCATAAATATTACCTCAAAAAGGATACTTTAGAGGCCATAGAGAGTTCTTCCAGTGGAGGAGTAAAGCCCCCACACTGAAAACCTACAAAACCATAGTATTAAACAACAAAAACCTGCACAAAAAGTAATGTCAGAACCACCTATATAAAATTTAAGCTAAAAATGATTAGATTGGATATGATTTTTATAAACATCAATGTTAGAAAATCATATAATCTAATGGATATTTTACTAAAATCTACAATAATATAACACAAATCACACAAGAAAGCAAAAGAAAAGAATACAAAAGGGGCATTTATAGCATTGTGCTACTAGAAGGATGTATAGTTCTAGGGCTAGCACACTACGAGAGCTAGGAACCATACCAAACTCTTGTGGGTCACAAGGACTAACAAACTACATTGTTAGGTGACTCACAAAGAGTACTAAAAAGTAACAAAATGGAGCACTGCTGGCTTGCATTGTGTCACTAGGTGGCTCACATGTTACACAGTATCAAGAATTACATGGACTAGCATTGTTAGGTAGTCCTAATAAAGGAGGCCAGTCTAAGATTGTGCATCTACTTAGGACCACAAGCTACTGACACTACAAGGAGCAAATGATTCAGTGAGTGTACCATCAGTGTGGTATGTGTGAAAGTTGAAAGTGCAAAAGTATGCCCCCACCTTAAAATAATTGCATAAAGTAATAGTATGCAATTAATTTTAAGGTAGAATAAGGGAAAGAGATAATTGATATTTAGGAAGATATGTTCCCAAAGGTGCCTCAAGAAAAAGAATGCTCCCAAAGAGAGGCAACAATAGTGATGCTCGATGCATGATACACAAACACTTGTCTAAGCATGGTATGACAATTAGAAATGAAAACACGTCACATAAAAATAAGCAATATCACCAAAAACATAAAGGGATCTATGTGCTTTGGGGTTAGTATGCACTTATAGGAGGGGAATCATCAAGGGACCATTGAGAGAATCATCATAATCCCCCAAGGATGTAGAACTATGAGCACAAATGAAGAATGCCACAAGAAATCAAAAGAAAAATAATTTTTTTGGGTGAACATGGAAGGAAGCTAAATCTTCCAATCATTTGCATTATCCCAAAAATGTCAAAATAATTAATGTGAAAACACAAAAGAAGGTAGAAACAAATAGAAGAATAGGACAACAATTTCATTCCTCTTGTATCCACGTGTCTAAAGGGAATCATGGGTCCTCTAGGTAGAACTAATAAACATATAACAAACATTTTCATGGATAAAAACATAAAAGGTAAGCATGCAAGCATATATACACATGGAACAAAGGTACAACCATCATGGGTTGGACATCATCAGATCATCTGTGTCCCAATCTTGACTATCATGAGGGGATGAAGGAAGAGCTAACAAGAGGACCACATTAAGAGTAGTACAAGGAGACACCGCTGGAACCAAATGTAGAGGATTAACGGTAGGAGTATGATCCTCTTGAGCATTGGTAGAGGATAATAAAAGAATATCTATAATGCACTCAAAGATTTGCTTCGTAGGGGAGGAATCATTTGAGTCATTGTCAAAATACTACACTAAGTGTGGCTCATCAGTGTTTTTAGTAGAGATGCAAGCATAGGTGGAAGAGAATCCTCCACAAGTGGAAGAAGCGATGAATAAGGGATTATAGGTGGAAAAGATGACACCATGCACTTTGTCTTGAGAAATGGTAGTGTAGGGTAATGCTCAGGATTACATTTAGGTGGAGAATGGGGTATGTCAATGTCTATGGTGGTGAGGTGAAGGACATTTAGAAAGATGGCATGGTGGGTGCATTGAAATGAAAAGAGAGCTATGATAGTGGTACTAGAAATGAAGCTAACATTGGGGAGGTCTAAGGGCTCCAAAAAGGGTGGCATATTAGAAATAGAAGGAAGGATGGGATCCTCAGTAGGAGGCAAGACTACTTGAACCCTTTTGGGGTTACATTCATCTATGTCCAACTAAGGAGAGGCAAAGGTCAGGGATGTGAGAGACTCCGGCTAAGGAAGAGGTTGAGGCTTAGAGGAAGGGGCAAGATCAAGAGGCAGTTGCATGGAAGAGAAACACTTAGGGAGAGACTACAAATCAGCAACATGCTCTTTAGCTAAGAGACATTGACAATTCTTGCAATCTCTCACAAGTTGATTCCATCGTGTATGAGCTAGGGCCTCTGCTAAAGGAGCTAGAGGGTTTTCCAACATGGGTTCATATTCTTCCCCTATCTTAGGGACATGAGGAGGAGCAGAAAGAACCACTAAGGGTTGGGAAACCATAGGGGGAAGGGGAAAGTCTTGCAACATGGGCTACTTTCCTCACACCACTGAAGAGGTTGGAGGAACATGAGAAACTACCAGAGGTCAAGGATCCACGGGAGGAGGGGGAGGATCCTATAACATTGGTTGCTTTCCTCATACCCCCAAAGAGGTGGGAAGAATAAGAGCAACTAGAAGACTGAGGAGCCACAAGAACACAAGGTGGATGAGTCAGTACTAGTTGTTGACCTCTAGGCCTCAAGTACGATATTAGAGGTGACACTTCTAAGTATAGGGCCACCGAAGGTCAAGAGAGTGAGGGAGGAGGAGCCATAGGAGACAAAGAGGAAGGGCTGCCAGATAATTGTGCAATCTGACTAACTTGAAACTTTTGGTACAACAAGAACAAAAATCCATTGCGTGGTTAGAGAGGCTCTATCAAGGCCGGCCAAAAGTAGTACAAAGAGAAGTTTTCATGCACGGAGAGAGGCTAAAATCTACAATGGAAGATTACATGCACTACTCCATCATGGAGGAAATTCAAACACTTGTGTACTATGGAAGGGACTGCTCTCATAGAAGTGAGCCATGGATGGCCTAACTTCAGATGAAAATGGTCTGAGGTAGGGATGATCAAGAAGGGGACATCTAGGGTCTTAGGTCAAACCTAGACAAAATAGATGAGCAAACCCATGATAGGACAAGACAACCCATTATGCCACCATATGTAGGCTTCTGATTTCTCATACATGTCTTTATATAGTTCATGTATATATAATCATTCCTCTACTATAACATTTACCATGCATACGGGGTCAATTAGAATCCCTTACCAGTTTTCTATTAATCTCGATAGTAATGTATAGAGGACCTTCATATACATGCACATGCAAATCGATAGGGGTGAAAGAAATGATAGGTTCAAGAACAGGGCACTCTTGAGTAGGGTGAGCGTGAACATCAACCATCTCTATCATTTCGACAAAGGATGATGAAGACACATTAGCAGTCTTATCTAGCACCATAGATGAAGATGAAAGGTCAATGAAATTGGAATAATGGCGAGGCAATGGATTAGTGTATATCTATAGGTTTTGGTTAGGCAGAGCAAAAGATTTATTTCATTGGCATTAACATTGGCTACTTGGATAATATTTTGGTTGATGTAGTCTTGAACAATATAATTAAGACATAGACATCTCTAAGTGTCATGCCTAGGAACATGGTGAAAATGACAAAAGGCCTTTAGGTCATAGGAAGGCCGTAAGGGTTTGTGAGTGTCTAAGGGTGGATGGGTGGCAACTACACCAAATTGTTGTTTAGGAGTTGCTTTTGAATAGTACAGAGAGATTCATTAAGAGGAGTGAATTTACAATTATTTGGTTTCTTGGAAGAAGAGAGGGCTAGACCATCCTATTAAGGTGTTGTAGCCTCTGCATTATTTATTATTGTCGATGCACTATTTTTAAAGAAATTTTTATTCTTTTTATAGTCGTCGAATAATGAAGAGGCATTGAACTACCTAATAGGAGTTGATGAGGTGGGAACCTAAATTTGGTTGACTGACTATTGGTAATCACAGAGTGTCATGCATAAGTGTGCAAAAGATGGATATTTCAAAAACAAAATCTTATCCTTGATTAAAGGCTATAGGTGTCCAATGAAAACCCATTATACACCTGAATCTCATAGGGCATAAAGTATTTGCAAAAATAGTGCTTAATATCTACATTTATAAAATTGGTAACATTCTCGTTCACTCCTTGATGACAATGGACAAGGTTAGTGAAAGTGACCTACAACCCAATGTTGGCCTGGAAGTGTTGGAGAAATTGATTAACGAGATACTCAATAGAAGAAATCAAATGGTTAGGAAAAGATTAAAACCAATCTAGTGTAGTCTCTTGCAATGACCATAAAAATAGTTTCGCTAACAATGAATATTAAAAAATAAAATCACTGCACAAGGTAGTGAAGGAAGATACATGTGTTTATGGGGTCACCTTTTCCTGAGTATTTTTCAAAATGTTGTGCCTTGAAGCCCTAAGGAAAGGGGTAGCAAGGATGGTGAGTGATAATGGCATGCATCTACAATAAGTGGGGATGAGAATGAGAGGCTACATAGATGAGGTGGATAAAGAAGAAAGTTGTTGTTGCAAGGAATCAACATTTTGGACAAGTTGGTTAATGATAGGGTCAGTAGTATGCACAAGTGTGGAAATAGGAGCATAGGTGTAAATAGGAGCATAGGTGTAGGAAATGGACATCTACTTAGAGGCTCCAAGGTGACCACCACAAGTGTGGAAATAGGAGCATAGGTGTGGGAAATGGACATCTACTTAGAGGCTCCAAGGTGACCACCAAGAAAAGTAAACTATATAAGGGATGCAAAGGTGGGACGAATCCATATTGGTTTATTGGTTTCACAACGAATTGAGACAAGAGACAAGCTAGCACCTGCATTTCCTTGTGCAATGCTAATAGCCATGTTTGAAGATATGTATGTTAATGAAAGTTGATTACCTATAATATTGGAATTTGAAGATATGTATGTTAATGAAAGTTGATTACCTATAATATTGGAATGGGAGTCATGAGGATTGGAATGGGAGTCTTGAGCTCCCTCATGGTTGCTTACCAATGGTGGAGTATCATTGTGCATGATATGGGTAATACCATGGAGGAAGTCTAAGGCCATTAGGGAGATTCGTTATCATGGGCAATACTTTCTTGAGTATGGTTATAGTCATTATCACATGATCAAAAAAGCCTCTTAGATGGTATCACATTATTTCAATTACCTTAGGTTGGTATTTATTGGTTGTTTCACTAGGTTCCATTGTTAGTGGCGGTATGTGAATGCTAACTGTGAACAGTCGAAGAAGAGAAAAACGTTGGTCTCATAGAATTTTAATCAAACGTTTAAAAAACTGTAAAAATGCTCAGTTATGGTTTCTCGAGACAGTTGGAATGTGGTCGATGTGAAGGGAGTCGGTGGGCGAATATGTTGCTAATGGGCGGTGCTTTTTCTTCTCCCTATTATTATTTTTTGGATAGCCCCCAACGTTACTTGTCCTTTAAGACACTCCAAGATGTGACATCAAGCTTTGGAAAGAGGCGAGGGCACTTTATATAACTCATTAAATGCAAGGAGAGACAGATGAATGAAGCTTTTGTTTCGGAAGAGGTGAAGCCAGAAAAAAACAATTGACTTCGGAATGTCCTGTGTTAGGTAGGCAATGGCTGCCATTCCATATACCCCAGGAGGAGGAGGGCTTGAAGCCGACATTATGGAGACTTTGGCTTTCTTTAACAGCGACTCCATCGAACAAGATCATTTGTTGCAGAGTAGTACCTGTGTTCCCCCTATACCATCCTCTTCCTTCACCATTCCATTCGTAGAAGACAATGGCTGTGCTGCTGCTCCTCCTTGTCGAAGTAGAAGCAGTCGAATTGAATCTCTTCGCAATGGGAAGCTCTTCGTCGACATCGACTCTCACTATACGGTATGAGTAATACATTCCAACTTACAATCTTCGGCTGAATAATTTGTACATTGGCAGGGACAATGCTGCTGTATGTATGATTTGCATTGATTTCTCTAAAAACAGGCCGAACCATCTAGTTTTGTCTGTGTTTGGCTGTATTCTACCCTTTTAAATTTAATAGTAGTAGGGCCTCTGATTTATGTATATGGGCATTTCAAAATGTGTTGATGACTAATGGCAGGAAGTATGCAATGTGTATACTCCAAGCTTTAACATCTCAACACAGCGTCCTTCTGTCCGTGCGTACAGATGCCTCTAAATAATAGAAAAGCTTAGACACCTGTTTGTTATTTAAGTTGATCGAAACTCAAATGATAGAAGAGCTTAAACACCTGTTTGTTATTTGAGGTTATTGTTTCCCAGGTAAATAACAGATTGATTGACCACAATAAGCCAGCTGTTTAAGATTTTGTACCTTTTAGCAAACAAAACTAGCCTTGTAACATAAATTAATATGTACCTCACCGTCATTGATGTAGGACTCTGAAGACGAGTGTGCCGGTGTAGGTAGACTTCATTCTCGCAGGAGCAATACCTCATCCAAAAGAGACAGAGCTACCCACGTTCACAATTTGTCTGAAAAGGTTTTTTCTCAAACTCTTATGCCCTTTATCGTGTATAGAGTTATCATGATTTTGTTATGAATATTTATTCAATGGCTTAGAAGAAAGAGATCTAAGTTTTAGGGTTTTGCTGAAAACCAGAGGCGAAGGGACAGAATTAATGAGAAAATGAAAGAGCTTCAACTTCTGGTTCCTAATTCGAAGAAGGTTGGCTTATTTGCATGGCTTTTAATTCCATAATAGACTGTAGAAGTTTAATCACAGAGGCAGAATCTTTGAACTAATTTGTAAGTTACCATTTATTTCCACTATTACAGACAGACAAAGCTTCCATGCTTGACGAAGCGATTGACTACGTCAAACAGCTTCAACTTCAAGTACAAGTAAGTTGCTACATGTTTAGTAATTCTTGTTCAAGTTTTCAAAACATGTAATAATCTTTCCAACTTCCTTCTTCACTTAAATGTGTTGTAGATTCTTTCTTCTCCAAATAAGATGAACCAATCACATAGCTGCGTAGCAATGGGAATCCCATGCTTTCAGATGCCCCAGATGTGCATGAACATGAACATGGGATTCATGGGAATGGGCATAAACATGGTCCATTCCCATTCCCAATGGAATAATGGGTGCATGACTGTGCCCCAGGGAGTTCAAGGACAACCAATACTACCATGGTCTAATGAACAAAACAAAGAGTATTTTAATGCAGCAAATCAGCCAATGTTTAAGAAGGTTTCAGAACACAATAATCTATGTGAAGCAGGGAGTGAATACTTCACGGCCCCGTTATCTTCAAGCAACTCATAGTCAATAGCATTAGCCTGTGTGCTTACATGCTTGAGTGTGTATTTGTCTAGAAAATTTAGATTTGAGTGATTGTCCATCTCTTTTAAGCTTTAAATCCTTTGTCAGAAACTTTATTGTGTATTTACAGTTGCAGTAGCAATAGTCTCTTCCAAGCTCCTCTTTTGAAGAGGAGCTTTAGAAATGTAAAAGTTCAGATGATTTGTAGATATATTCTTTTAATGGAAAACAATGTATCACATCTTTTTTCTTATAATGATGCAATGTATCACATTTTTTTCTTATAAAGAAGTATCATTGAAAAATGTTTGAAAGAAAGATGAAAACAATGTATCACATCTTTTTCTTATAAAGAAGCATCATTAAAAATGTTGAAAGTTGAAAACAATGTATCACATCTTTTTCTTAGAAAGAAGCATCATTGAAAAATGTTTGAAAGTTGAAAACAATGTATCACATCTTTTTCTTATAAAGAAGCATCATTGGAAAATGTTTGAAATTTGAAAACCATGTATCACATCTTTTTCTTATTAAGAAGCATCTTTAAAAAATGTTTGAAAGTTGAAAAATGTTTGAAAATTAGAAATATTCATACATTTGAAAATACTGAATTTTCATACAATTATTTTTTCTAATGAAACCCCTTCTAATATTCCTTATCCCCTTCCAATAAAAAGTTAAGTACACTTTTATTCTATTTTCTAGTTCTAAATATATAATTAAGTCAAACAAATATGTTATAAATGTTGCAAATGTTGAAAGATCACTTTCGTGTCAATGCCGAGCCAAGTAAAATATATGTTTGAATTTTTTTTTGAAATTTATTTTAATATATGTTTTAAATATTTTCATAAAAATAATAATGGAAATATATTACTATAGAACTATTAAACTTTATTATAGGTGATTTTGTTTCTAATTGTTAAAAGAAGTTGCTTATTAATAAGAAGGTGATTGGTCAAATGATTGCCTTTGTAGATTGACTATTTGGTATTGTGTATAGTATTGTACAGGTTTATATTAATATTTACATTTTGGAATTGTTAAATTATGGTCTATGCTTTCATACTTCTTGTCTTTTTGTTCAAGTTTTTCTTCACACCTGTAGTTTTGCCTCAATGTTTTAAGTATTGTCATTCTTCAAATATAAGAATTATAAATTATCCATTTAGTTGGATCCAATTTAAGTTTGTCATTCTTCAAATATAAGAATCATAAATTATCCATTTAGTTGGATCCAATTTAAGTTTGGATGGAATGCTACTTGCCTTCAATTTCTAGTCATTATTTACCTATACATCAAATGAAAATTAATTATATATAGAATTGAAATGCATTCATTATACTATTGTAGTGACATAACTTTAGCTAACATTGTGACAATTGCCTTGTGCATGTCTAAATGACATACACTACCTTAGCTAGACATAACATTCCCTAGAGGAATTTTTAATCAAGTTGGAATTTTTATGTTTCAATACTATTACTCATGTGGAGTGTTTGATAATACTCAAATTATTAATGCCGCATGCCACATGAAAGATGTAGAACGTGGCAATGGAAAGATTTTCTATATGTATCTATAACCATGGGAGCTTCACTACATTGACAATTTACTAAACAAGAGCCATTTAAATGCCCAAACTTTGAATGTCACGTCTTCCCCAACCATTTGTTTTGTCAAATGTTTTGATACATAAAAGCAACATCATGATCATCATTTCGTACACACCTTACACAACCTTGTTCTTTCAATATATCACATATTACTAAAGCTTGTAAAGAATGCATTAAAATTGTTAAGTTGTTGTAGTTACTGGTATTAGAAATATTTAAAGAAAACATTATTTCCTGGGTACAAAGATTGAATATCATTTAATACACGGAGGGTGAACCTTAAACCAACTACCATCACTTGCATTTATAGGCTCATAATATCAAATGCCATTAGTGTGTGACAAGTTGATAAATTAGGATGCATCTTATGATATTATAATGATAGGGATTAATGAATTCGATAAAAAATGTGACAACTAGAACTTGCACATGTAATTACATTTGCCCTTATTTTTTTATGTTTTGCATGTGAGTTCAAATTCCCTATGTCTATCCCTTATATACCTATTTACATTGCTTTTTGAAATGGCCTTCATTTTAGACAAGATTGGTAATGCTAGTAACGACAAGCTCTCATGATCCTTCCTTATCCTTTCTAGCATTACCCAACTTTCTCAAGAGCTCCTTCACAATTGTGTGTATTCTTTCGTATTTGCAAAGCAAGATGACAATAAAAGTGCAATGAACACATGAAAAATAGAAAGAAAAGGAGGTCCTTGAATTTCCAAGAACAACAACATCAAATAGAAAAGTGTGAAGGAGATTCCTATTTTATGATTAATATTGCTTCTAGTGTGCACTATTTTAATTCAAACCCTTTCATTATAAGGTAGTGGATGACAAAGGGACTTCTATTATTTGTCTTCTCTGATAGCTTCCACCATTAATCAAAGTTTTAATTTCAGTTTTTATTTTTCCTATGTTGTTTTCTACTTCTATTGAATTATTGCCAAATTTGAATTTTGAGACTAGTTTTCCAATAACTATATTAATTTTGTTTAAAAATAGACAATGTTCCACTCAGGGTTTCTAGATAGCTATACTAATTTTTTTCAAAGGATGTCTTCTTCTAATTCTACACTATGTAAAATGTTGGCTCTCTATTATGAATTGATGGATGTGATAATGTTGAAGAAGTCTCTCACAAGATCGGAATGACAAAGCTTAGCAAGGTATAAAGAGGGGTAAGGTAGAGGCACTAAGGAAAATGGGTATCAAAGATAAAATTGCCTTGTTTTTTCTCTATTTTTAGTAAAAAAGAGTTGGTTGAATAGGTCAAAAATTTCTCTATTTGACTTTGAAGTCCACAATAGAGATGCACGATTTGTGCAACAATATATTTGTAGGCTTTTCTATCATGTTAACATAATCTTTGTCTATCTTTGTTAGTTTTTTTTATAATTATCTAGCTATTCATGTATATAGCACTATATAAAAAAAACTCTATAACCAAATGTTCTCATGCAAATTATCTAAAAAAATATCTATCTTTGCATAATTTTTGTGATAGACTAATGGTTCTAAAGAAATAAAATATATTTTCAAAAGTATGGTAGTAATTTATTCTAAAAATAGTTATTGATAGTTTAGTGACCAATCTCAAGATCATTGATAGAACCTACTTCCACCATTCTAAATAAGAACAACATGCAATACATATATATTGTGACTAAAAAAATATTGCATGAACCAAAGATAGGTGATTATTAGAAATTTCTTTTACTAATGTATTGTTCACTTTTTTGCATGTAAGTTTTGTTTTGTATCCTAATATTAAGTTACACCCTTTACATGTAGGTAATGCTAGTGCATAATTGTTTAGAAGCTATTAAATATATTGGCACTTTCACAATTGAACTTTCTACTAGTCCTTTTGTGGCTAATTCTTATAACCCTAAATTTGTGAGGACATTCACATGCCACCATCAAAGATTTTAATTCTATGGTTTTTAATGTTTATGCATGTGTCACTTTTGAATCTAATCATGTTGAGAAGATAGTATAATGTTGTTACCCACTCTCCTTCCATATGCCCTCTTTGGTTCATACTTAAGTGTGTTAACCTAAATAGGCATCTTTTGTTAGACACACATTTATCTTTTGTGAATATTTACATTGAAAAACTACCATGTTGTTCTCATGTATACATTAATGTTTTCTTATACTACTAAATATACATTGTCACACCATGTGTCCTAAAAAAATGTATTATTTTAGGTTTGACAATGGGTAGTGTTAAAGTGAATATATAAAAATTATATAGAAAAACATTTGATTGGTCTTATGAAAAAAGTTAACAAAAAAATTAACAAGTTATTTTTGAAACTGTTGAGGGGAAGAAAAATAAAATGATAAGATGTGTCATTTGTGATTAATTCCTTGTTGAATTGGTTGCTATAGTATCCCTATCATGGCATATACTAATAAATAACTAGAACCTTGTTCAAAATTACTTAGTTGGTCATTTTCATACCATTGATTATAGCTTATGAGTTAATTTGTAAACATGGAATTTGAAAGAAACCACATTTCTTTAAGATCATAAAAATGTTTTAATTACCAATAGCAATTTTCAACAAGGTAAATCCTTAAAAAATTAAACAAAAAAGGTGGTTTATAAAATATTATTGGTAAAATATAAATTAATTATATATAATTGCATAGTTTTTTAGTCAAATTCATTAACTCAAATTTCATGAATCTTGATAAAAAATATTACATAATTTGACACACTATGAAAAATAACAGCAACTACTAAAATGACATTGAGCAGGAGGTGCGCTGAGTGGGAAGATGGTTTGAACCGAGTCAGAGATGCTTCTGTTCAGGTGCTACAAGTTTTTGATGGTGGTGGTGTTTTGCGCAAGAGCTTGTTCAGCTCAATCTAGTCTTCAACACGCTTATAATAGAATCCTGTAATGTAATTAACAAGGCCTAAAAAGCATTGTAATTCTTTGATAGTGGTGATGGCAGGAAAAAATCCTTTGTCTAATAGCTCTTAGTTGAAGTGTAGTTTTTCCTCCTCTACAAGATGCTATAAATTTAATATTAAATTAAGATAGACATGTTGTTATCAAAGTCCTCCCAACCTATGAAATCCTTAAGCATGCTCATAATCATTATAGTATCTAGAAACTATGGTGAAGGTTGTGGATTTAAAATATTCGATTATAAAAAAAAACTAAAATGACATTGAGCGGGAGGTGCGCTAAGTGGGAAGATGGTTTGAACTGAGTCAGAGATGCTTCCATTCAGGGGCTGCAGGTTTTTGATGGGGTTGCTTTGGGGGGTTTGGACACCTTGGGTTTTGGGGCTGCTGGTGCTCCTGCCCAAGATTTTGGTCTTGGTGTTTACTGTGGTGGCTCTAATGCTCCCTTGGCTGAAAAGAAGCCTTCTACTCTAGGTCCAGGTGGCTTCCCTGATGCTAGCTTTAGGGCTGCTTCAGTCCGCCATAAGAAGTATTTTTTTGATGATGTGTTAAATGCTCATGCTTATACTCTACATGCTCAAGCTAGGGTTAGGCCTTTACCATTTGCTTATGCTTCCCCTGTTGTGGTCTATGGACCTGAGATCATAGAAAATGAGAATTTCTATTTGAGACATGGTGTGGTCTATAGCTTTAATGGCTTGTGGCCCTCACTTCTTGATCTCCATGGTTGGGTTGTGGTCTCTTGGAAGCATCTTGTCTCTGGACAGATTGAACTCTTCCCCTATGCAAGAGGGTTCTTCATCACAACCTTCACTTCCTTTGAGGAGCGAGATTGAGTGTTAGACAGGGGGTGGTTGTTGGGTGATCATTTGCTAATCATTAGGCCTTCGACTCACTCTTTCAATCCTCTTACAGAGCTGATAAATACCAGATCAGTTTGGGTCAAACTGCTTAATCTCCCTCTTCAGTTTTTGGAGGATTCATGTTATGAAGCTATTGGCAACACCATTGGAAGCTTTTTGAAGGTGGACTCTATGACTTGAAATCTTGGGCACACCATGTTGGCTCATATTTTAGTTGATATGGACATCTCCAAACCTCTCCATGGAGAGATGGTCTTGATGGTGGAGGACAGACCTTGGATGCAGCTTCTAGACTATGAGGGCCTCCCATTTCAGTGTAGGAGATGTTTCTCTGTTGGTCACATGGCTTCTAGATGCCCTCTTGCTCATCGTAAGGGTGCAGCAACCTAGTGGAAAGATGCTCTCACTGAACATCTCATGGTGGGCACTCCCTCATCTATTGGTTCCTCTAATGAGTATGTTCCTTTGTTGGATGAATCTTTACAAGTGACTGAGTCTCCCAGGAACCTCTTCTGGTTAACCCTTTAGTGGATCCATTAGCTATCACTATTCAGGTAGAGGCTGTTTGACCCTCGTTGATCATCCCTACTGGTCCTTCGATTTCTTCTGACTCCTCTTCTACACTACTAGCTCCCTCAGTGCATGGTGGCTCATTGCCCATGGTAGCTATTGAGGATCCACTCCTCTCACCTCACTTGGTGGACTTTGATTCCAAGTCTTCTTGGTCTATTATTCAGAGAAAGAAGGGATTCCCTAATTTTGTCGCTACTTCACGAGCTAGGGTTAAGGGAGTTAGATTTGTCCTCTCAGGTTTTGGGGTTGTTTAGTCTTGGTCTGTTGTCCATCAATTCTCTATTAGCTGTTCATATCTTGTTTTTATTTTGTGCATGGCCTATTTTTGGCTGTTCTACTGAGCCCAGGTGGCACTTGTTTGTTAAGGGTTCTACCCTTTTTTTCTTTGTTTTGTACCTCTGTGGCTATTGTGTAATGGGATCGGCACCCTTTTTTTGTTGCTTACTTTATCAAAAACATTGATTATTTTTATTTATGTAAAATAAATATTTATTTGTGGCACATATTAGTTGATGTGTTTAGCCACATTAGATATTTGTTTGGGTGCCACTTGTAAACATTATATGTAACATTAGGTTAGTTATTTTATGTGTGTGGGACACAACAAATAATTAATTATTTATTTAAAAAATTATTTAATATTGGGCATAAAGTGAAAATTTAGTTGAAAATATTAAATGAGGGGTCAATGGTTTTGTGTATCCATGGTTTTGGAATACATGGTTATCTCCATACTACATCTTGTATTTATGTGAGCTTGATTCTAGAAAAGTAAGAGCATGGTTAGTAGTTGGGGTTGGCTTGCTGGTTGTTTTAGCTATTGGATGAGTTTGTCTAGATTGAGCTTCTCTTGTAGGTTGCATGTGTGAGAAGAGGAGGCATGGATTGGGATGTGTGGTTACATGATTCTCATTTGCTTGTTCACATGGAGTGCAATTAGGGAGCGTCATGGTTTAGAAGTATTCATGAATATTATGTATTGTAATCTTTATTCATAAGATAATATAATGGATATGGATGCTTTTGGATAATAGGTTTTTCCCTAGTGGAGGGATTTCACAGGGTATGTCTTGCGTCACCTTGATGCTATGTTTTCTTATTTGTTTGCATGTGGATTTTTGAATACTATGTTTCCATATTAATCTCTCATAGGGTTATGAGGAAATTATATTTATGGCTGTGTATTTCCATCATTTGGTATCAAAACATGATTGCTAGGTTGTCAGAGGATATCCCTATTTTGGTAACCCTTTCTATGAGTATATTTTTTATATATTGAAATCCATGGCTTTGCTAGAAAGGATTGAAGGTATTTTCAAGGTTACATGTGTTTTTACAAACTTGGATGGTTGTAGATCTAGGGTTTGATGGAGATTTGGCAAGTGGATTTTTGATTTGGGATCTTTAAATAAGGGGTTTGGAGGTGAGATTTTTTTGGAAGCCTCCTAGGAAAAAAATAGACCCTACTGTTAGATTCAAGAGGCTTGAGAGGCAAAGAAAGACATATAATTTGACTATGCTTGGATATAGAAAAAAATTGCCCTATTTTTCCCTAGATGGAATCTTTTAGGGAGCCTATAAGATTTTGCACAAAATTTATACGATGCAGGTAGACTATATTCCCTATGTAGGTACCTACATCACCTATGCAAGTAGGATTTGTAGGAAAATATTTTTTAAAAAGAAAAAAAATTAAAAGCTATAATTTTTGCCAAAGTTTGATTTAAAAATTTAAAAGCTATAATTTTAGGTCAACCCTAAATTGAAATGTCAGTTTTATGACCATTACTTAGGTCCTATGCCAACATCTCAAGTTTGAAATACGTAATTCTTAGTGGGAATGTGTATTGTTGCATATATAAGTATGTTTAGGAATAATATGTAAACTAGAGAGAGAGATTGATATTGTGAACTTATGATCTTATGCTAAAGTGATTCAAGGCTTTCATGGTGTTGTAGAGTAGTGTTGTGTTGTTATTGTGTTTGTTTGGTGCAAATTTGGCTCCATCTCCTCATGGAATGAAAGAGCATCTTCCTTCCATGAGATCTACACCTCTGAGGTGACATTTATTTATGTTTTCAATCTTTTATCATTTGGATTTTGCCTCTATCCCATAGGAATATGCACTCTTTATCTAACAATGGTGTTTGGAAGACTCGAATGTCTCTCTAGGGCTTGACTAAGGCAAACCTATAAACACCACAACCCCCAACCACTCTCCTTTGTGATTACAGGTTACAGGTTTTGCATCTAGATAGAGTGGAGTTGCGGGGAATAGTAAGATAGTGTGCAGATTCTAAATCCCTAAAGAAAATGAATAGATAACTTACTATCCTTCTTTTGAAATTCTTGATTATGAAGTCTATCACCCCCTCCTCTATGGGCTCTATGCCTCAATATGATATCCATGCAATCATGGAATGACATCTCATCCTAAAATTATGCCTCTAAATCCCTCATTATTTGGTCCTGCAACTCATGTTGTGTGGGTTCATTAACAACTGGAGGGTTATTCTATGGAGGAAATGTAGGCATACATGGTCTAGTGTTTGTTGTTCCAGCCATAGAACACTAATTTACAACCCTATTATTAACTGAACCATCCCCATTATCACCACTCCTTATTTTTCCATTAGCATCACCATGTCTCCCATTGCCATTACCATTACCATTCTTATTGTTATTGTTATTTTCTACAATATGCTGAGCCAAAAGGGCACAAAGATGATTCATGTTTTGTTCCAACTCTCATTGTCTCCTAGCAAGATCATTTAAAATATCTCTAGTACTCAGTTCACCATGATCTCTATCACCCATATCTACCCAAACCCTATCAACACTTGCAAATGGATCTATGTGTGCTAGGATTTCAAGGTTTGGGTTTGATCTATTTCTTCTCAAATAGTACTGATGAGTGTTGGATTGCATTACTCAAGGAATCCCTGCATGTTCACCAGAAAAACCATACAGGATGGCAAGAAAAGCTATGCTCTGATACCACTGTGATGTCCCACCCTAATTTTTTTTCATATTTCTATTTGATGTTGAGTTTATGTGTTTCAAGTTTACATTTTGTGTTGCATAGCATATAACATACATTCAAATATAAACCAAACTAATGATACCTAGATGGTTATTTATGTTGGAAACATTAGTATCAACAAACTAACAAACTCCCCAATGGAGGAATAACCTTAACATCAAAATGGAAACATACCCATTTGTTGTTCTGACACTAAAAGCGTGATAACATAACAATACAACAAACTGGAGCCTTTTTGTATGGAAAAGGTCCAAAACCTAGTTGTTCCAAACTTTTGGGCACCATCAAATATGTAGCAGTCCCAAATGCCTCCAAAAACACCAAAAAGAACTCCAAAAGATAGACATTTGACCTAGAAAGCACCATGCCCTATGCTGGTGATGTACAACCTACTGCAATATGACCCAACAACAATAAACTCATTCAATCCCATCCAATATGCCATCTCAATAGCTATTGTTGGATGACATTAGACTTTTTTGAATTGGAATGATAAGATACTTTTAGCACCATTCTTCAAAACACATGGCTTGGCTCCATTCAATAGTATTTGGAAGGCTTGATGGATTGTCTCATAGTAGCTAACTTGGTTTGTTCAAACCTTAATTCAGGGTATAAGTTTGCCTCCTTTTCCATTTGGTGGAACAAGTTAATCCAACTAAACCACAAACCTCAAGTGCTATTAGTCATTAATTTTAATGCAAGTGCCTCTACAAAAAAGGCGTTTGTGCTTTCTATGATTTGTGAGATATTCCTAACTTCACATGGAAAATGTGGTAGTAGCTAAAAGACCAATTCCATCTCAATACTTGTGAGAAGAAACCAATGCTAAACATTTAGTGGTTGGCTCCTCCTCCCCTTCAAATATTGCTCTCTGCATACTGTCACAACTACTTTACGAAGGTTTAGAGATGGGGCAGTGACTATAGTATCAGATATTTTCCCCTTCAAAATCACTTATAGACTTCTTACATCTATTTTCCTTGCTCACCATCTCAACACAAAATGGATTTGCAAACTTTCTAGATCTTCTTGGAACAAATTAAGATAGCATACTTGGCAATCCAGAGCTAATACATATAATCACAACTTACCTCCTAGAAACTACATCATGTTAAATTGTCAATTGGTGCCCCCTTGAAATTCATCTACCTACCACCAAGTTGCCCATTTTATAATTATTATGAGTCTATTAAACATGCCTTTTGGTTTTGTCTACATGTATGCAATCTTTGGCACTATCTCATGACTTTGTTGCCTATCCTTTTCCCCTATTACTAGTTATGGAAATTCACTCTTCTAGGCTTCTTGGCATCCCACAATGCCATCTTTGATACTTTCTGCCATGTAAAGTATCGAAGGAGTTTGGAAATGTTGTTGCAACGTTACCTTAGATCTCAAACTAAATTTCCTTTTGAGATTGAAATTCAATTAATTAGCGTTAATTTGCTTCTCCATGTGACTAACTTGTTCATAGTTCCCAGGAATCAAGTAAAGATAATAAAAGATATTTTTAAATTTTAAAAAATAAAATAAAATGATGTGATTGAAGGAGAAGTTACTTAGTAATTAAAATGAATGAATTCTCTAATAAATTTGTATACCAATAAGAAATAATAAGTAAGTTGATACTAACACATAAACTCAAAATCTTTCAACTTCAAAGAAATGCTTCCAAATTAATGCTCAAATTTTCATAAATCAATAATATTCTATAAGCCACCCTTTTTTATTTTTTCATTTTTGTTGGAGGGGTTCATGCCAAACCCAAATCATTTTTGTAACTCAATATGAAAGCATGATTCTAAGCTAATACATCCTTCACTAAGAGCGAATGATTAAGGGGTATCCATTCTACCAAAGTCACTTGAGGCACAATCCCCACGTCATCCCTTATGATGTCAAGAACCTTCTACTCAGTAAGACTTCATCTCTAGTGGGTGCATTCATAACCATTCAACTTTTTTAGTAGGCCAATGGCCCTTTGACTCAACAATTATTTTTCACACACCAACAAATTAAATATTTTAAAATATCATAAATAATTATCAAGTAGATGGTGTTTTCTCATAGTATCAAATTATATAATTTTTTTGTCAAAATTCATGATTTTTTTAATGCAAAGGTAAAGACAAGTTTTTGAAAGGGTCTAAACCTTTTGTTAGGATTTTAATGGTAGATTGGAGAAATATAATTAGCAATTATGATGCAGATTTAAATATACACAGAAATATCAATGAAAAAATTGAACAACAAAGATTTAATGTGGTTCACCCAATGTGGGCTATGTCCACAAAAACAACCATCCAATATTTTATTATTCAACAAAACTCACAAATTACAACCTTTGCAACCTGCAGCTCAATACCACTGCTATACTACATTGAATACACTCTCAATCTCATTCGCATCCCATGACCTTTCACATTCTCTAGCTGCTATTTAACAAGCCTTTTGGTAGTTATACAATCCTAGTTTTTCTATGTTAGCTTAACCAAACAAACTACCCCCCTACACTCCCTATTGATTATTTTGGGGGGAACTACGACTGAAAAGGTCACCAAAATTTACCTTGCTATGTGTACTCGCAGTTCTGCAGCATGATCAATCACCACATACTAACACCTTTTTACAAAGACATTAACAAATATAACATTGAAGCCCAACAAAATAATAGTGAGACAACTATAAGGATTGACAACACTAAGGTTGCAAATGAACAATCTACAAGCACTAAATTAATGGCACTGAAACTACTCACAAAATAGAACTCAAACAAACAAAACACTGGACATATAGCCCAAAATAAGGCTAGTCATATAGCTCTAAAAAGTCATAAACACTAATAAAATTGTTAAAATCCTTCCTAATTGTTCTACTATTTTTAGCAACCAATCTAGTATTAGAAGATTTCTTAAAACCTCTAAAAAAACCTTAAATCAGAAGGACCACTTCAACTCTAATTCTCTATTTTTCTATTGTTCTTTTAGTAAGATTGATAAACAAAAATGAAGTTTTTTGAAGTTAGACAGCTCATGAAGAATAGGGGCCCTTTAGGCTACCACAAACATCCCACACCTCACGAGCCATCATAGTGATCTCAACTAAAGAAACCATTTGTTTTCTGCCAATCATTGGAGTGATCTCAACTGAAGAAACCACTTGTTTTCTACAATATGAATCATTGGGGTTAATAAAATTGATGAACTAAAAAAGTCAATTGAAATAATTGATAATTAATCTATTTTTCATATAGTATAAACAATTTTTCTCTTTTTTCTATTTTTTCTATTTACATTTACAAAGGATTTACTTTGTTTTACATTTAGAAAGGATTTACTATGTTTAAAAGTGGTATAGGTAATTAAATCAATTTTTATGATCTTAAGAGAGTGTGGTTTCTTTTAAATTTCATGTAAAAAAATTAACTCATTAATTATAATTAATGGCATGCCAATGACTATTTAAATCATAGCATCAGAGATGACATTTTTAATTAGGTTCTGAATGATCAACTATTATTAAATAGTCATTATACACTTCAATCATTAAAACAACCTATAACAATTTTATATTTGATCCACTACAAAAACTGGTAAATATTTGTCTTAATCCACTTCAATCATTAAACAACCAATAGAATTTTAGAATTTTATATTTGATCCAATGTCATTGAACCATCATTATCAACTTCAAACATTAAACAACCAATAACAATTTTATATTTGATCCACTATAAAAATGATAAATATTTAATCTTATCTTCAATCATTAAAGAGCCAATAACAATTTCATATAACAATTTTATATTTGATACACTACAAAATTGATAAATATTTGTCTTATTTTAGCCATACAAATCATCTCAACTTTTACATTTCTGGTGCTCCCCTTTTAAACTTCAAGAACAGCTTGGAAGAGACTTGCTACTGCAAATGAAAATACACAATAAAGTTTCTAAAAAATGATTTAAAGCTTAAAGAGATGGGTAACCATTCAAATCTAAATTTTCTAGACAAATACACACTTAACACACTTAAGCGTGCAAGCACACAGGCTAGTGCTATTGAATATGAGTTGCTTGAAGAGACTGGGGCTGTGAAGTATTCCCACTCCCTTCTTCACATACATTGTTGTGTTCTAAAACCTTCTTAAACATTGGAAAACTTACTGCATGAAAACACTCTTTGTTTTGTTCATTAGCCCATGGTAGTATTGAGCTTGTCCTTGAACTCCTTGAGGCACGGTCATGCACCCATTATTGCATTGGTAATGGGAATGGGCCATGTTTATGCCCATTCCCATGAATCCCAAGTTCATGTTCATGCACATTTGGGGCATATGAAAGCATGGGACTTGTTGTGACCTAATCACACATCACCCCATTACAAATGGGGACCCCCTTTTTTTGAGCTCTGATGCTTTGCATGAAGTTTTTGATGATGTCTTTAGTTTATTGCATGATGAAGTCAATGGTGTTTGAGTCCTATAGTCCCCTGATGATCTGATCCTGATGTTTGAGACCCTGAAAATGACTAAGTTTGGTAGCCTAAAATCCTAAAATCCTGAAAATTTGGCTAAGTCTGAAATCTAGTGGATCCTCAAAAATCTAGAACCTACATGTTAAATCCAGTAAATTTGAGACCTATCTCAAACATCCTGAAAGGTATATTGAAAAATATTTAAAGTATAAGAATCTCAAACATCCTGAAAGGTTTATTGAAAAATATTTAAAGTATAAGAAATTCTAGAATCTCTAAACTTATACTTAAATATATTTTTCAATATACCTTACCTCGAGGACTTCTAGTTCTGGACGCGAATTGCTCTGGGATCATAGGCACATTTCTCCACTTGCACAACCTCAAAATTCTGCCTAGAACTTAGGGCGCCTTTCATCATTCAAACAACCTCAAAATTGTGCCTTGACATGAAACGAACATAGGATTGAACATAGGATGGCGCCTTCATTGAAATGGATTGTTTAAAAGCCATAAGCATTGAAAATTTGACAAGGGTGAGATGTTTAAGTCTAGGCGCTAATTCAACCAAGTTCATCTAGGTGCATTTTGCATATGTAGCAACCATTTTTAGCACTTTAAGAGGTGAATTGTTGTGAGAGATGTGAAATTGTGCCTTAATGAGGAATGTGAAGTTGAAGGAAAAGAAGTATCAAGTTATAAGTGTTAGGTGCATTTTTCAACCTATTTCACTTCAACTAGTACCTAGAAGAAAGGAGGTATCTTGAAAGCTCAAATAGGAGATGAAACCCTCAAGATGCGCCTTGATTAAGAGAAGCTTAGAGTTCAAACTTAATCATTCTGTGGATTCGATTGAAATCATTACAAGTTAGAAGAAAATAAACCAAATAGGTTTAGGTGCCCATTTCCTTTGTTTAAACCCTAATTGTGCCTAGAGTAAGAGATGATTACCTTAAGGAATTTGAGCGCCTAGAAGTGTGATGGATTGAAGAAGATATTTTTGGCACCTAAGAGGGAAACTATGAAGCCTTTTGAAGAAGACAATATAAGGCGCACTTCCTTACTCATTTCACCTAGCTTGGGTGCCTTGATCAATTTTGAAGTTTTGAAGACTAAGAAACTAGCTAAGTATCCCTAGGCGCCAATCCACATCTATGCAACTAGTTTTAGCGCCTAGGCTTGAGAGACTTGATCCCTTGACACCTAAGTGAGCACCTTACAAAAAGAACATGAGAACTATGCAGTATGATAAGAGCCTGAGGTAGGGAGTTTTCTAAACATCAATATTATGATTTGAGATCATCATAAATGCCCAAAAACAACCCAAAATGTGTTAGGTGCACTTTCTTACCTTCACAGATCATCTCTAGTGCCTTAGGAACATAGTGTTTATGGACACTTCAATTAGTGCCTAGGTAAGGAGGGTTATAATAAGACATTCAATCATTTAGAAGCATAAAAATAGCAAGAAGAATCCAATTAAACCTAGGCACATTTCCCTATTTTTGCAACTCCAAATTGGCGCCTAGCCTTGTGAAGGCAAGAATCAAGTCTAAAGGACTTCACCTTGTCAAAGTGGAAAGTCATAATCATCAATTTGAGTTTGAAATGACAAAATTAAAGCCAAAATGTGCTAGGCACCCTTTCACCTCCATGCCACCTAAATTGGCGCCCTAAGGAAAACCACTCAAATCTATGTTTAAAAGTGGGAGCTTTAAGAAAGGAGAACATTCTAAGGCATGTTTAATTGTTTGAGGTCATCAAATAACAAGTGTAAGATCAATTCAACCCTAGGCACACTTCCTTACTCCCAACACCTCAATGAGCACCTTAAAGGAGAATGCATGAAGTGACCATTTGGTAATGAATGCCTGGATGATAGAAGTTTTTTTTAAGTCATTTCTAAGTGTTAGAAAGTGTGACATATCAAGTATGAAGGTATTTATTGGTAGGTGCTAATTTCATCCCAAAACATCTAAATATGCACCGAGACTTGAAAAAGACTTATTTGCATGTTTAAAGTGATTCTTGTGTTGTAAAGTGATTAATATTATTCCTCTTGTCTTGTAGGAACATCAACAAAGCTAAGGAGTCATTCAAGGAGTCAAGCACTCAAAGTCACCTTCAAGGAAGAGTCATCATGTAGTTAATCCAAAGGAGTCTTTCACATTCATTCATGCCAGAGAATTAGGATGGGAAGTGATCACTACCAGAAAGACACCACATTAAGAGGTAGCTGCTCCAAGAGGTCACAACAAGATATATCTCAAGTCTAACATGTTGACACTCTTCATCATTAACATCATGTTGGATCACATTAAGTTCAAGTGTACTACTACAAGGCATCCATCCATTCAAGCTTCAAGTTCTTCGAGGAATATCTTGCAAGTATACTTCATCAGTTGCATCATGTTCGAAGACATGCATCCACCATACTTCAAGTTCTCCCAATTTTCAGGTATCACAAGAGTCTCCTTGAAGCATCATTATCTACTCTACTTCATATCATCATCATCATCATCATCATCTACTCTTACATGAAGGAAGCGGCGTCATCATCATGTACATTACTTCATATGAAGGAGCATCAAGAAGATCAACCTGCCTACAAGAGAAGAAAGTACACAAAGCTAGTCAGATGAAGCAACATGTATCATACATATCCAGTTTACAAGAAGTATGAACAAGGCAAGATCAACAAGATACATCTCAAGTGTTTATCATCAAAGGCAACCACATCGAAGACATCACACACAGATGATACAATTTGGGAATATGCCCAAAAGCATATTTAATTAACAGTTGAAATCCACAAGTTTGCTGAGGTGGCATCTACGTGGCAAGTACACATCATCATCCAATCATAATCACCCACATCATTCAACTGCATTCAATGTATCATTTAATAAGAAAGAAGCCAAGAGGACGCCTATGTGGAAGATGCTCTGAAACATTCCATCTTATCTTATCTTCTTGGAAAGCGTGCCTTCATTGCATCTCATATATACTAAAAAGAGCAAGTTGTTGTAACTACCTGCTGGGTTGGCATGATCTGAGCCCTTGGCTATGTGAATTGATCCTAGCCATTCATTGTATTCTGGACTCTATATAAAGGCCTTGTTGCATCATTTGTAAGATATAGAGATTAGATTGTAAGCAAGTAGGAGTAGAATAGAAAGAGACTCTCGAAATTCTCTGAGAGGACTTGAAGTTGTTGTAAATATTTCTCAAGATTAATGCAAAGACATTGGAACTTGTTTGGTGTTAAGTGTTGGCTTGTGAAATGACATGGTTTCTTGTATCTTGATGAAGTGGAGAGGTGTTTCAAAGTAGATTATAAGCTCTTTGATGTAATGTATGTATGTATTAAATATTTGATCAACTCCTAGCTCATGCTTTTAACATTCATCACCGGTGAAGTGTTGTGTAAAGCTAGTCTGAGCTTCATCATTTGCTTAAGTTCGATTATGGATGCTTGTTTAAGCTGCGCCATTCAAAGGGTGATTATATGAGCCTTCATAAATCCTTAGGAGATTGCACCAACTTCATGTAGTTGTAGGCATCCTTGGCGAAATGGAGTTTGGTTTCATGAGTAGTCTGTCTATTCTTGCATCATCATTGCTTCATTGACTTTAGATTAGTTTCTAAACCCTTACCTTTTTTCCTTTTTTTTATCACTGATACTTCATCCACACGGAAAGGAGAAATAAGCTGAATGAAAGAAGAGTCCAATGTAAGTCCCTTTGTGATTATCGGCAAGATCACATGTAATCACTGAGTTTATCCACTATAAGTTACAAAAAGGAACCTTGGAGTTACTTCACTGGATCACATAGTTCAGCCTTTGAAGAGCTTTATTCAAGAGAGAGTGGGATACTCTAGTGTTGACCTGTCTAAAAACAATCATCAACAGGACCCCCGCTGGTAAGCAGATATGTGATGGGTTCATCTTATTTGGAGAAGAAAGCATCTGTGACACATTTAAGCGAATATGGAAGTTGGAAAGATTATTCCACGTTTTGAAAAATGAGCAAAGAATTATTAAACATGGAGCAACTTACTTGCACTTGAAGTTGAATCTGTTTGACGTACTCGATTGCTTCATCAAGCATGGAAGCTTTGTCTGCCTGTCAAAAACAGTGGAAATAAATAGTAACTAACACAAAGATTCTACCTCTGTGATTAAACTTCTACAGTCTATTATGGAATTAAAAGCCATTGAAAGTAGCCAATTACCTACTTCGTATTAGGAATCAGAAGTTAAAGAGCTCTCATTTTCTCATTGATTCTGTTCCTTCGCCTCTGGTTTTCATCATAACCCTCAAACTAAGATCTCTTTCTTCCAAGCCATTGAATAAATATTCATAACAAAATAACTCAAAATCATGATGACTCTATAAACGATAAAGGGCACAAGAGTTTAAGAAAAAACGTGTTCAGACAAATTGTGAACGTGGGTAGCTCTGTGTCTTTTGGAAGAGTGAAAGTGGGTAGTTCTCTGTCTTTTGGATGAAGCATTGCTCTTGGGAGAAACAAGTATACATACATCGGCACACTCGTCTTCAGAGTCCTACATGCATGATGGTGAGATACAGGGTTAGTTTTGTTTGCTAAAAGTTACAAAGCTTAAACAGCTGGCGTATTCTTTTCAATCATTCGATATAAATCATTTTCTGAAATTAAACAACTGACACGTTGTTTATTGTTTCAAGTTTTGAACATCTCAAATTAGAAAACAGGTGTTTAAGCTTTTCTATTGTTTACAGGCATCTGTACGCACAGACAGAAGGACACTAAGTTGAGATGTTAAAGGTTAGTGTATACACATTGCATACTTCGTGAGAGTCGATGTCGACGAAGAGCTTCTTTTTGGTCGCTTGAGCATTTTCCTTCCCATTGCGACTACTGAAAGATTCAGTTCGACTGGTTCTACTTTGGCAAGGAGCAGCATTGGCCTGCCAATAAAAATAAAACAGTTATATACTTATTTTGTGCATAGATAAGGTGCAAAATAATTATTTGATGATTTGATCGTTAAACCCTGTAATCTCTAAGTAGAGCGACACAGCCATTGTCCTCTTCTCCCTGGATGAACTCGAATGGAATGGTGAAGGAAGAGGATGGTATGGTATTCCTCTTCAACAAATGATCGCTGTTTAAGAAAGCCAAGGCCTCCATAATGTCGGCTTCAATTTCTCCTCCTGGTGTTTTCGGAGCGGCCGCCATTGCCTATCCAACAGAGGACATTCCATATAAATATATTGCAGTCAATTGTCTTTTTATTGTTTCACCGCTTTCAAAACAAAAGTTCGATTCGTCCGTGTCTCCCTGAGTTTTCAATGGCTTTTGCAGGTTTATAAAGTGCCCCCTTACGTCTTTCAAAAGGTTAATAGAGTGTCATCTTGGACTCTGGAGTGTCGTCTTGGAGTGTCTTATGTGGAAAGGACAAGTAATGTTGGGGGCCTTAAAAAGGGAGAAAAGCGCCGCCTGTGAGCAGCATATTCGCCCACAGACTCCCTTCCCGTCGACCACATTCCCACTGTTTTGAGAAACCATAACCGAGCTTTTTACAGTTTACAGCTAGCATTCACATACACTCACTGAAAGTTCACATATACTAACAAACAAATCTTCATACACTCACTAAAGGTTCACATATACTAACAAACAATCAAATCGTGAGGGGAATAGGAATAAGTACTTATGTTCTGTTTACGGGTTTGAAGGGGTAGCATTCACTTACACTCACTGAAGGTTCACATATACTAACAAACAAATCCTCGTACACTCACTAGAGGTTCACATATACTAACAAACAAACAAATCCTCAGGGGAATAGGAATAAGTACTTATTTTCTGTTTATGGAGTTTGAAGGGTTCCACCCATATATTTAGATTTTTTGTTTTCTGGAATTGGTGTGTCATAAGGGTTATGTTCCATTTATGGGGTTTGGAGGATTCCTCTTCTCTATTGATTGTATTGTTTAATTTCAGTCTATCTAGATTTTCTTGATTTTCTCCAATTGGTGTCTCATGAGTCTTTTTAAGACTGACAAAGCTACTTATAATTTGTTGTTGTTTTAGTAATTCTTTTGCCTTTATATTAAAAATAATTGAAGCATAGCAACCATGTCTCAACAACATACAAATTACCTCAAGAGTATAGCAATGTATAACTAGACCGCATCTCAACTACATAATATATAATCATTAACATTGATCAAATCATATAAAGTGACTCCCAATAATAAATTTCTTATATATCTTGAATAACATAATATAATAGAAAAGGATAAAGTTGGCTCCTTTTCATAGAATACTTTGTCTACAATAAGAAGAAAATATTATGGGAAAATAAAGATGTTTTGAGATGTTGAATGGATAATGGATAATGTGTTAAAATAAATGCTTAAAAAAATTAAATAAATAAAATATGTGTATTTAGTTAAAAATTTGATATAGATATGTTGTATTTGATTGATGTAATTGATTCACCAATCTATAGGAAATTTAGTGATATTTGGATGAATGTTTATGAATTTGTAAGGGTGTTGTCTATCACTACAAGTCATTTTTGCAACTACAACATCAATTGTGCATTTGTAGATTTGATGTATGTAAGTGTGGATTCGATCTGGATGAACAAATTTGATCTTTGCAAATTTCTAAATGTTTGCCTTCAACTTGTCTTGAGACCTTAAATTTATTTCTACATAAAAACCTAGTTGTGTGGTTGAGAGTTTACTAATGACTAGGAATACTTCTCCCTTTGGTCAAACCCTAGGCTACCAATTCAATGACTTTTTAAAAATGACTAAGGCAATAAGCATACATATAGAAAATGCTCTATATATTGATGCAAGCATGTAATACAATAATAAATTCTTTGATTATGCCAATGAATATATCTTGAATGCTCTTGTTAGGTTATATCTAGGATTTTGTAGGTGTTTAAAGATGAACTAGGGTTAGTCCTCAGAAACAACTCTAAAGGACACTATACACTCAAAAACATGACTCAGTTGCATGGGGCAATCATGTTAGCTTTGATGGAGCACATGGGACCCTCTTCTTGCTATGGGTTGAACCTCCACATCACTCTCGCTCTCATGATAGAAGCCAATCAAGAGGAGGCAAGACATGGGGGTGGTCCTACTCACTTGAGAGTTGGACTTCGTGAGGAGCGGTTGGCCGGTCCTGAGGCCTTTCCTAGATATTGTTGTGTATATGGTGTTCAGTGACCATTGTAGTTGAGATAACTATTTGACCCGAAGGGTCACTGGTTATTGTTCTCCTATTTGGATTCTGAAGACTCCAACATTGAGTGGGTTGTCGATTGTTTTCATTTATGTTTCTATCATTTGGACTCTTTTTTCAAATCATTATATGATGACGTGTGTTTAGAGTAACCTTAGCTTATGTTGTTCTTGGAATGTTAATTGATCATGTTGAGGCCTTGGGTGCAATTCTTCAATCTCCTCTTGGATCACCCTGACCCACTCACCCCTAAGCCCAAGGCACATTCATGAGCTTGAACCGAGAGAGTTGGTAGAGTTAACCCTGAGTTGACTTGTGTTTGACTTAGGGTTTATGACCTAAGGTTTAATTTTCTTTTCTTTGCATTAGTTGATCTTTGTTAACTTTGGTTGACTAGTGTTGACCTCATGATGAAATCAAGGGTTTGTGAACTTCGTGTTATGCCTATGTTTTTGTTGTTTTTTTCTATTTTTGAATGCATACAACCTATATATATATATATGCAAGATAGTGTTTTTGTTCTTTTTATGGTTTTTTGAAAAGAAAGTGCTTTCAATTAATCTAAATATGAATGCAATTCTAAAATGTGTTTACCTAATGCAATCTATGTTTTTTTTTTTTGGTATTTGAATCTAATTACTCTAGGAAAAGAAAGAACTTGAAAGTAAACTAATCTAAACAAAAACTTGGAAATAAACTAATATATAATGCAAATTCTATTTAACCTATCAAGGAAATTGTAACATGTATTTACTATTCCCAAGACAAATTTTTAGATTAACTAATTACTACCATAATGTAAAAATCATTAAAGAACCTAAAATATGATCTACGCAAGAGCCTCCACTACCCTCAGGTATCCTTGTGTAGGCAACCTCTTCGTCCTCTTGCAACAATAGGGATCTCCTCTTGGCAACAACAAGGAAGGGATTCAAAAGAGCTTAAGAAAGCTTTGAGATGTGTGCTCAATGTGAGATAATGAGCATTATGGCTTGCAATATGGGCAGCATAATGATTCAAAGAGAATATTTTAGCAAAGCTTGGCATAACAACAATGAAATAAAAGGCACATAAGTCTTGCATGGGCATAAGAATACTATGTGGAGAGAAAAAATCTGTAAATCTTCGATGCACAAATGAAATTGCCTCCCTTTGTGCTTGAGAGAGGGGGGTATTTATAGGTTTGAAGGGCTCATGAAAGGTGGGAGAGATTGAAGAGTTAACTCCCTTGATTGGAGAGTTAACTCATTAGATTAGGCAGTGAAATGGGTTAATTAGGGAGTGATGAAGCAATGATAGCTTATCACAGAAGAAAATATGTCATCAAGAGTCTAAGAGGTGATAAGTAGAGATCAAATGGAGCTAATTATGCATTCTTGAAGGCTTGGAATAGCTAACTCTATGTTTAGGCTAAAAGCTCATGCAAACAGGAAGAAAAATGAGTCAAAACAGAGCTTTTTCACGTCCAAACTCAAATTTTTTCCATGGCTGGAAAAGACTTTAGGGTTACCCATGGGTCAGTCCTTTCACCAGTCTAGGTTACCTATGGCTAACCCATGGGTGACCCATAGAGGAGAGGTCCTAGGTTTAGAAGCAAGATTGGAGATTGTTAGTTAGGGGATGTAGATGTGAACTGCCTTTGGAAATAGGTCAAATGTGGTAAAAAACTAAAACTCCACTTGCAAAAGTCAACTCTCCTAGGGGAGATCCTGAAGTAATAATAGGAGATCTGTCTTGGTTAAACATAACTAAAAACTAAAAGTTGGAGATGGCTTGGGAGGTCCCTTGGAGGGCTCCTAGCCTTGGGTTTAGATGGAAAATGCTAGGGAAAGGTCAATTTATGACAAATAGATGAATAAGAGGCTTAGTGATGAAGTTACAAGCACAAAAAATAAAAATAAAAAAGTGTCAAAAGTGAGGGAAAGGTTAGTGTACGACAAAGGGGAAACAAGGAAGAAATGGAAACCCACTTGTTACCAAGACAAGTGCTATTGAGAGGGCATTATTTTAACTCTCACATGTATGTGACAAGGATTATGTGTCATGATGGGGTCCTCATGGAAGCTATACGTGATTTTAGAGCTTACATATTTGCCCCCTCAGGGATGGTAATCTACATGAAGGGTAGGTACCATTCCCCAAATAAGCCTTACATATTGTGGATTTCCCACAATTGTACCTATAATAACTAGCATTAGTTTGACATTTTAAATGTATCAAGATAAGTAATGAAAACTAAAATGATTGAACATACCATAGCTTTGAGTTCACCTAGTTGTTTGCTTTTGTCAAGGAGACCTGTAGGGATGGAAGCACACAAACTAAGAACATGAAAGATGCATAAAAGAAAAAACTATTCTAAAAATGCATAAAACAAACTAAGCTAAGAGAGGAAAAGAGTGGAGAAATTAGAGTGAATGGAGTGAAACGCTGATGGAATCAATCGCGCAAGCAGTCATTGGAAAGAGATCACCAAGGAGATTGTGAGGATAGCCACCACTTCTTCTGCTACTGAGAATCAGGTACACAATCAAGAAAAACCCTTCTTCTAAACCCTAGTTTTATTTTTGTGAAAAATCTCATAAATGAGTTTGTTTTTGTCAAATTTTCTTGCTGCATTATATTAGTCTTGTCATTTAAAGTAGAATCAGTCTTTCATTCATTGAAATTGATCAAGATTTACATTTGTTTGAGTGTTTTTGACATGAGGGAAGGCAAAATTGGGTCTCCTCTTTTGTGAGTCCAAATTGCTCAGGGGAGATTTGACTGTACAATAGAGTCGTTCAGGGGAGTTTTGGCTTCACATCTGGGTAACCTAGGGGTGTTTTGACCTACCAAAAGGGGTGACCCACCTAGTTAGATTTTGACTAAAATTTGATGTTTTCTGACATTTATGGCACTCCATTTTGGTCTAATTGAACACTAAATTCGTCGATTTATTGTAATTTTCTAAGTTTTATATGCTTTTTTTGTGAAATTTTTGCAAGTTATATGATTTTTCTAGATTTTCTAAGTTTTAACAGGATCTAATGAAAGTTCTTTTTTGATGACAAGATATGTGCATTCATTGGAACTTTGATCACGAGTAGTTGTGGTTATCTGAGATGTATGATTCTTTATCTCCTGGTGATCTTGTTGTCCTGAAGGGGGCAGGTTTAGAGAGCATTTGTCAGATTCTTATTTTTCACCCTACTTCTCACATCTACTATGATATCTTGACCTATTGGGATGCTGATAGGAATACTTTTAGGTTTCCCCAAGTCTCAGGGGAGTGTACAATCACATTGTATGATGTTTACCGCATCCTAGGAGTTCATGTGAGTGGACATCATCTTGTTTTGGCTACTAGCATGTCCATTGGGACAAGGCATCCTGGGTTTTGATCATAGGTGTGACTTGTCCTAAGAAGTAGACAGGAGTTTGGCTCACTTCAGTACCTCAGTTTCACATTCCTCTCTTGAGAAAATACATTATTGACTTGATTGCATTGAGGTTGTTAGGAGACAAGGCCTCAACTCGTCTTAGATAGTGTTGGGCACCCATTATTCAGTGCATAGAGGGTAAGTGCACAAAGGTGGGGGACCAAAATGGGCTCTTAAGATTCCACTTTTTATCTAAAATCAGGAAAGACTGATGTTGGATGAGAAATTGAAGATAATTACACTCAAAATTTGAAGATACAACAAAAACAAGAGTTGTAGTGCTCTGAATCTAGTTTCTAAACTACTTTTTTTTTTTCAAAAATGGTTGAGATTAAGGGGTTCAAAAAGGGGGAGCACACAAATTGGTCCTTTTTTTTGAAAAGAAAATAACATAGTGTTTGATGTGCTCCCCCTAAAATGTTAACTTTTTTTTTAGTATTTCAAAAATCACTTTAGTGATAAATTATCTAACACCATGTAGTTTATCCCTAATTTTTCTGATAATTTTTTCATGAATAATTAATTTTTTTACTAATTTTCAAAGTGGACACATCCTGAAAAACAAAAAATTGAGCATGCTTCCCCCTAAAATTTTTGAAAACTAATTGAAAATCAATTTCTTTTAATACATGTAGAATGGAGTCTAGTTTCTAAAATGTAATTTGTTTAGAATTTTGATGAATGGTAAAAAAAAATCAAAAATACCAAACATTGGTTTTTGACAAAAAATGGATACACTAACAAAAGAAATTTAAGGGATGTCAACATAGGGCTTTTAAATGGGTCCTTCCTTGTCAGTTCTTTCAATTAATTTGTGAAAGTTTAACGGGATATCATATATAAACAAGTGTTTGAATTCATTGTCTTATAATTTGATGATAAAAAAGTTATGATATTGGGCAAAAGAGCATTCAAGGCATTCATTATGTTATTGTTTTAGATTTGTGTTAGCATTGTGTTTGTTACAGATTTGGAATCATCATCAACATCCTTATGAGTTGAAGAATCTTTATCCGCTTAAGGACTTCACCTCCAAGGTGAAATTATCATTGTGTTTGAATTATTTCATCATCATTTAGATTATCTTTAGCCTTTGTCCTGCAAGGACATGCTCTCTCTAACAACGGTGTTGGGAAAGATTGAATGCTAACCCAAGATTTGATTGAGGCAAATCCCTATACACCACAACCCCTAGACCCCTTTTCTTCTTGTGTGTGGGTTACATGTGCGAGGATTGAAGAAGTGAAGGTATAAGGAGGTTGTTCAAGGGATAAAGATTCAAGATCTAAAAATGAAGTGCAAAAATTCCTCCATAGCAGACTTGGGTGCTAGTACCAATGTCCACCTAAATCAAACACTAGATTCAGCATCAGGGCATCATTTACAATATTTTTTTAGTTCTGAGTTTTTGGATATCAAGGCTTTTTGAACTTGGGCACTAGCATCAGAGTCTTCCAACATTTCATCTTTCGTGTAACATGTTACGATATCTCACTGATCATCTTGGTACTTTCAAATCCTGACTTTCCATTGTTGTTTGTCTATTATAAGCTCATTTTCTCAATTCTAGGGTTTAGTATATTGATTGGCCTAGGGTTTGGTAAAAAGCTTTGTTGAATCACATCTTTCCATAGCAAACAAGAAAACAAAATTAGTAGTTGAGTCCTCTTTCATCTTGTAGTGACCTAGGTCAGTTTTTCCCTTGAATGTTGTAGAGAAAGACGGTTTGCTCTAGTGTACTTACATACTTGCATTCATCTCTTTTTCCCTACTTAATAGGAGTATAGTTGTTTTTTTCCCATTTATTTTTTAAAATTAAAAATAAATTTTTTTAAGTTCATAAAAATTAAATCCAGCCTTAGTTACACCTAACAAAAATTAAAGTTTTATGGAAGAATAAATTTTCCTAACTTTAACCCTATAGATGAGGTGTAAAGGATTCAATAAAGGGAGGATAAATTTATGTTTTATTAGTGTATGTATTTGATCTTTAGCTTACATTTGTGTGTAGAAGAAGAGAGGAAATATATTGATTATCAAATTATGTGTCTCCACTTGGTAGAAAAACTTTAGACACATGAAGTTCATTTCGTTACAAATCAAGCTTCAATGTGGTATGTAACTAGAAACATGATCTATATATTTCTTAATTTTGTTCAAATTAAGTGAATGGACATTTCATAAATCATCTCTATTTACTATATATATAGATTTGGACCACATTCACATGCATTTTTATTTGGAAAATTATGCCTAGATGCTAATATCCCATTCCATTATAGTTTGTCTATATCATAGTTGTAAGTTGCATATAACTATGTAGGTAAGGACATATATTCTACAAAGCTAGTGAGCATGAAATTTGAGAGGGATAGGTGGCTTGTTTACATCTAATGAAACAAAATTTAAACGTAATGTAGTAATAAAAAAAAATTCAAATTTAACATAGATTCAATCACATCAATATATATTTCTTGTTAACCTATTTAAGTATCCCTTTTTCAATGATCAAATAGACAATAGCAATGACTTTTCAGAAATGATACTCAATTCAATGGTCAAAGATAAATTTTGGTGAATAAAAATAGGACACCTATTTACTATTTTTTATAAGAATGAAGTGTAAAATTACAATTGATTGTTGAACTATTAAAAAGTGATATTTAAATAGAATAATAATGACATAATTTTCATCAATTTTTTTTAATGATTATAAATACTAAATATTTCATCACCAAAAAAATTATTATGCCAAGAGGCGTTCCTACATGGGTGGAGTTGAAGAGCTCAAAGATTCCAAGATTTTGTGTAATTTTATAAGATTCCAATCTAAAAATTAAAAAAAATATGATTCCAATCTAAAAACAAAAAAAAATTAAATTTTGGTTTTTATTTTTTATTTTGTCCAATTTCTTTTTTGGTTCCATAGTATTTGTGATTTTCTTATTTTTAATTTCTTTTTTGGTTTTTATTTTTTATTTTTAAATTTTTTTTTTGTTTTTATTTTTTGTTTTTTCCATTTTTTTTGGTTTTTATTTTTTATTTTTTCCAATTTCTTTTTTGGTTCTATAGTTTTTGTGATTTTCTTATTTTCAATTTCTTTTTTTTTTCCAATTTTTTTTTAGTTTTTATATTTTATTTTTTCCATTTTCTTCTTTGGTATGATTTACTTCTTATCAATTTCTTTTTAAATCATAAAAAGTATCAAACAAAAAATTGAAAAATTAATTAAACAAAAAAAATTTAAAAATTTAAAAATAAAAATATAAAATACTAAAAATAAATTATGGAAAAGAGATATCTGTCAGCATAATTTAGATATATTTTTTTAAATATAAAAGAACAGAGTAAAATGACCCACTTCCGTTTGTCTACCTGTTATCCTACTGTAATGGCTATGCTTGGCAATTAGAATTTTATATATGTGAAAAAATGCAATGTTATGTGATGGTGTGAAAAAATGCAATGTGGTAGGGTGGCGACGGGTGGCAAATTATTATTATTTTTTTAAACAGAAAAAGGTGTAGGAAACACCCATAGATTAAGATAGCTTAAAAATATTACAAATGATTGTGGCCAAAGCCAAGTCCAGTATTAGAAAAAATAGTAGTAAGAGCTTAACAGTCCTTATCCAAAGGTAAATAACTGAAAAACCAGTAAAAAAGAGAAAAAGTCACCCGTACGAAGACTAATAACAGTCCATAGACCACGCAGCAAAAAGGACCACCCCCGAACCAAAAAACACCCCATACCACCAACAAGACCATCACTGACACACCAACACCACTAGCCACCCACCCAGGATGCCAAAAATTTGAACCAACGTCACTTCATCATGACACTGACGGAGCTGCTGAGAGATTTTGTTCATCCAGCTCCACGGATGTAGGTGACTGAGCACCTTCGTTAGGATCCTCCAGAGCATACCGAGGCATACCTGGAGCTAGGTCAGAGGCATGAATTTTTAGGAAATGGATGACCGTGAACACATCCTTGATCCTCTCAACTTTTTTCTTGGTAAACAAAAAATAGTGAGACCGCAGCGCTTCATCAATTTCACCGCTACTCAAGGATTTGATACTAGCCTGCAAAGCCCTATAGATTGCTTGCTGTGGGGAGAGGTATGCATAGCTGCAAGATTGAAAAGCCCATCGATTAGGGCATCTCCCTAATCCATTCTGTATGAAGTCATCGCCGCTTCCCACCTCTCAACATTGTAAATGTTTTTGAAGAATAGTCCTGCCGCTAAGGCATGCACATACTCACCATCTATTACCAGGTCCATAATGTTTGAAAGTAGCTGTGAAACCACATCTGAATAGTTGAGCACACGCCTCTTGTAGCCTCTTATCCAAGCATGGCCGACTATGTTTCTAACCGCAAACTGGATGAGGGTGCAATCCCAATCGAACAGAGTCATCAAGTCTGCTGCCTTAACTCTCCCTCTAATCTCTGATTCCCAGTTGAGAGCTGGGAAGAATAGTCTTTGATTGAGACATATATTTAGGAAACATTTTAGAATTATTGTTGTCATGGTGATATTTTTTTTGGATTCTTTTGGCAGTGGCAACATTTTTCCAATTAGTGCAAAAGCATTGTGGTTATGGGTCTCAAAAGATGATCTAAACATGATATTAGTGTATTAGTTAAGACAATAGTTGGTACCCGTGCACGTGAGAACTGATAAAGGTTGTGTCAAGGATATGTAGAAACCAAGTAAAAGAAGTGAGTTTATTATGACATGACCTAATCCTTGTTCCACATGGATTCCTGAGAATTATCAAGAGCTAAAACATGGCACCATCATGGATATCTTTGCATATCTTTTAGTATTGTAGTTTCTATGAAGGACACGTGAACATGGTTTCTCAACAAGTTCAAAAGAAACTCATGAACTAGACTAGTCGGTTCTTATCCATGGCTCGATGTATTTAGGTAGCCAACAAGATTGCCATGTATACAACTCCTCATGTTGGCTACCTTCAAATAACTATTACAGTTAATTAACTCAACTTATAAGAAGATTTCTATGGTTTAAGTGAGGAATAAAGAGGTTTACCAACCATGATGTGGTTGTAGTGTATAAAACCAAAGACAAAGGTGCTTTGAAATTATAATACTCTTCTATTAGGGATATGTTTAATTGTTAAATGGATAGTTAGAGTTTTCGATGGTGATGCACCATGGAAACATCTGGTTTGTTTCTTCATCCAATTTGGTATTCCTGGATGACATTAGACCTTTGTGAATTGGAATGACAAGAAACTTTTAGCATCATTCTCAAAAACACATGGCTTGGCTCCATTTAATATTATTTGGAAGGCTTGGCAGATTGTCTCATAGCATCTAACTTAGTTTGTTCAAACCATAAGTCAGGGTCTAAGTTAGCCTCCTTTTCCATTTGGTGGAACAAGTTGATCCAACTAAACCATAAACCTCTTGCTATTAGTCATTAATTTTAATGTAAGTGCCTCTACAACATATGCATTTGTACTTTCTGTGGTTTGTGAGATATGTCTATCTTCACATGGAAAATATGACAATAGCCAAAACACCAATTCCATCTCAGTACTTGTGAGAAGCAACCAATGCTAAACATTTAATGTTTGGCTTCTCCTTCCCTTCGAATCTTGCTCTCTACATACTGTCACAACTACTTTATGAAGGTTTAGAGATGGGGTAGCAACTATAGTATCAAATATTTTCCCTTCAAAATCACTTATAAACAATTATCAAGTAGATGGTGTTTTTTCATAGTATCAAATTATATAATATTTTTGTCAAAATTTATAATTTTTTTATGAAAGGGTAAAGACAAGTTTTTGAAAGGGCCTAAACCTTTTTCCAAAGACATGTACAAATATAATATTGAAGCCCAACAAAATGATAGTGAGACAACTATAAGGATTGACAATACTAAGGTTGCAAACCAACAATCTACAAGCACTAAATTAATAACACCGAAACAACTCACAAAATAGAACTAAAACAAACAACACTGGATATATAGCCAAAAATAAGACTAGTTAAATGACTTAAAACGATAGAGCTCTAGAAAATCCTGAACACTAGTAATAGTTCTACCCATTAAATTGTTGAAATCCTTCTAACCATTCTGTCATTTTTAACAACCAATCTAGAATTAAAAGATTTCTTAAGACTTGTAAAAAAACCTTAAACCAGAAGGATCACTTGACCTCCATTTTTCTTTTATTATTAGATTAAGTTTTAGATGTCCCAGATTGTAAATTCATAAAATAGAATAATAGAACCACAGAACCAAAAACAAGAACATCAAATCAAAACAATGCTCAGAATGAAAATATGAAACAACATACACATAAAGAACAAGATCTTTACGTGGTTCACCGTTTTAGGCTACATCAACAATGAAGGGAAAAATATATTAATGCATCTCTCTCTGTGTTTCATACATCTCTATGTAGCTCAAGAACAACAGCTTAAAAGTCTTGCATCCTACAGATACCATCCTCCAAAACACCTACCAAACATTATACCTCTGGAATCCAACGACCCAGACTTGGCAGCGGTTACAAGCCAAGACTAGTAGGGAGTAGAGGAATAGTTACATGGAATCAGCAAAGATAAGAAGTGGCCGTTACCACTGGGCTTCACAGTCCACGTGCCCAACAATCTCCCACTTGAAGATCAATGGGATCGGCAATGAAGCTACTCTGAGAGAGATCCCTTCGAGAAATTCAGTGTTACAGAGGAACAAGACCGAGAGAAGATCTACAGAATTTGAACTTCTCTCGAGGAACAATCTTTGTTAATGCATCCACCGGATTAACCTTTGTGTCAATCTTTGTGACCTGTAACTTGCCTTCATCAATAAGATGGCGGATAAAGTGGTATCGAAGGTCAATATGCTTTGTTCGACTGTGGAAAGCTAAATTTTGTGCTAAGTGAATAACACTTTGGCTATCACAAAATAATGGAAATACTGATTTCGGATAGCCTAGTTCAGTCAACAAATGCTCAAGCCATATCATTTCTTTGGCTCCTTTCGAGAGCGCAATGTATTCAGCTTCGGTGGATGACAGAGCAACAACTTGTTGCAACTGAGAAACCCAAGTAATGGGTACCCCGGCAAATGTAAAAACATAACCAGTGGTAGACCGGCATTTGTATAAATCTCTGGCCATATCTGAATCTACATAACCACGGAGCTGAAAGTCAGTACCTCCAAAACATAAACAGAAATGTGAAGTACCTTTCAAGTACCGTAGAATTGACTGAACTACCTGCCAGTGTAGTTTGCCCGGATTACTCATGAATCTGCTCACAATAGCAACTGTTTGTGCTATGTCCGGATGAGTACACACCATTGCATACATGATACTGCCAACTGCAGATGTATATGGAACAGACCTCATCTGTTCTTCTTCTTCCTAGTTTTTCAGACACATCGCTGAAGATAGGCAGAAATGATCAGCCAAAGGAGTAGATACCGGTTTAGCATGAGACATATTAAATCTGTCCAACACTTTGGCAATGTAGTTTGCTTGGGACAACCTGAGTTCTCTTTTATTTCTGTTTCTAAATATATACATCCCAAGTATTCTTTTGGCTAGGCCTAGATCTTTCATGGCAAAACGAAGAGCCAACTGTTGCTTTAGTTGAGCAATAATCTGAACACTAGTACCAGCTACTAACATATCGTCAACATAGAGCAAAGGTATGACAAACTCACCAATATTGAGCCTCTTGTGGTAAACATTAGGATCTGATTCACACCAAATAAAGTTGTTATTAGTCATGAAGTGGTCAAATTTTAAATACCATTGTCTTGGAGCTTGCTTCGGCCCATACAAACTCCGCTTCAACTTTCAAAATAAATGCTCCTTATTTGGTTGAGCAAAGCCTTCAGGCTGCTCCATGTATAAATCCTTATCAATGTCTCCGTGTAAAAATGTTGTTTTCACATCGAGCTACTCAAGTTCTAAATCCCAAATGGCTACCAAACCCAAGACAACATGGATTGTGTCCATTCTGACAACTGGAGAAAAGATTTCAGAAAAATCAATACCTTTTTGTTGATCAAATCCCTTGATGACTAGTTTGGAACTATATCTTTTACTCCCTCTGTCTTCATCTTTCAAACGGTAGATCCATTTGTTCTTGAGAGGCTTTCGATTTGGCAGAAGATGAACCAAATCTTGGGTGTGATTAACTCTCAACGACTCCATTTCCTCATTCATGGCTGTCATCTAATTGTGTACATTTTCATGCTTGCAGGCTTGTTTATAAGTTGCCGGCTTTGCATAATCAGAGAGCAATAACTCGTAGTCATCAAATTTGGCAGGCCTCCTCTTCTCACGGGTAGACCTCCTCAATTGTGGACCTTGCTCTAGCTGAATGTTGGAGTCCAGATTGAGTCTCTGTAATAAATTCTGAACATCATCAACCTTTGATTGTAGAGGAATCTGTGGCAAGCTCCCCTGTCTCTGCATATTGCTGGGTGCACTTAGAGTGCCCTATCCTGTAATTGGCACTGATGGCTTATCAATTTGAAAGAGATTAGAATGCATATTTACTGACATCTCTTCTTGAGGCAATGTTATGTGTAGTTCCTGTGAAGAACTTTGCATATGCTGCGTAGGCAGGGAAGAGGGCCGCGTTGGATGAGAAGATGTGACTGGCTGCATTGGGGCCAGTGTTGCAAATGGAGGAGGCTGCGTTGAGTGGTGAGAAGGTAGCATAAAACTTTGTGATAGCTGCGTAGACTAGTTTGAAGGCAGCGTTGAATGTTTGAAAGGCAATGTAATAGTTTGGGAAGGCAGCGTTGGATGAAACCAAGGCTACAGTGAGCAGTCAATAGGTAGCGTGGTATTTTGTGAAGGCTACAGAGACTCTTGTGAAGGCAGCAAAGGTTGAGTTGACTATTGTGAAGGCAGCAAAGGTTGCGTTGACTGTTGTGAAGGTAGCAAAGCACCTGAGGTAGATAGTGTAACACTGGATGATGGAAGCGTAACACTTATGTGAGGCTGTGTTGGAGTATATGTAGGCAGTGAATGACCACTTGGAGGCTGTGTAGCAACAATGCAAGGCATACCACTTAACTGGGTGGGAATAGTGCATCCAACCGAAGGCATGATGGTGGAAGAAATAGGAGCTCCTGACATATAAGAATGTATAGATGTAACAAGTGGCTGAGAGAAAGAGATGGTGGGTTGCTTTACCGCACCATTATTGAACAAATCCACATCAATATATTCCAGCAGAGGTGAATTGCAAGGTTGCAAACCTGGAAAATCCCTCTCGTTAAACACAACATCATGGCTACAAATTATGGTCTTTGCAACGGGATCCCAAAGATGAAAACTGAATTGGTCTTCACCATAGCCGAGAAAAACACACTATTTTGACTTGAAATCTAACTTAGTTCTCTGCTCTTTCAGAATGTGAACAAAAGCAGCATAGCCAAACACCCACAAATGCTGGTAGGAAATTCATTTGCCAAGCCATGTCTCCTCAGGTATGTCAAAATCCAACCTAGATGATGGAGCTCGATTGATTAAATACACAGCAGTATTACATGCCTCTGCCCAAAACTCTTTTCCCAATCCGGCATTGGAAAGCATACATCTAGTTCGCTCAAGTATCGTGCGATTGAGCCTTTCAGCTGCACCGTTCTCTTGAGGTGTATAAGGAATTGTCTTGATCCGTCGAATACCATGGTCTACACAGAAAGAATCAAACTCTGAAGAGCAATATTCTCCACCATTATCTGTTAGTAGGCATTTAATTTTATGCCCAATCCGATTTTCAACAGAAGCTTTAAAAATCTTAAATTTTGAAAATACCTCAGATTTTCTGTTCAACATATAAATCTAGATTTTTTGAGTGCAGTCATCTAGAAAGGTTACAAAATAATTTGCTCCACCGAAAGAAGTTACTTGAGTTGGACCGAATACATCGGAATGAACAAGTTCCAACGGAGTAGTTTTCTTGTCATGCCCCGTTCTCACGAAACTGGTCTGGCACTATTTGCCATAAAGGCAATGTTCACAGAATTCTAAATCGATGCAGTTGAGGCCTGGAAGCTGATTGCGTTGAAGCATAACTTGAAGACCTTTTTGGCTCATATGACCGAGCCTTTTGTGCCATATTTCAGACCCACTGTCCATAGCTTGCAAAGCAGCTCCCACTTCACCAAAATAGTCTAGAATATAGAGATTACCTTGCTTCTTTCCTCTTGCCATTACTAAAAGTCCCTTTGTAATTTTCCATGAATCAAGAGAAAATTTAACATTGCATCCATTGCTTATAAGCTGACTGACAGAAATTAAATTTCTTTTTAACATGGGTACATATCTAACATCCGTCAAAGTTAGTTTATCTCCATTTTTCTGATTCAATATTATATCTCCTTTCCCTAAAATGTCACATTCTTTATTGTCACCAAGAAACACCTTACCGAATGTGCCATCTTTTAAATTTGTGAAAGCTTAACGGCATGAAGTGGCATGAAAAGAGGCGTCGGAATCAAGGACCCACAAATTTGCATTTGTATCACTAGCTGATAGGACCAAAACACCATCACTTGCAGTGTTTGCTTGATTATTTGTGCTCACGTTGCCTTGAGCTTTCTTATAGTTCTAGCAGTTCTTCTTATTGTGTCCGGGTTTTCCACAAAACTAACACGCACCGGTTCTGCCCCTAGACTTCGATCGTGGACTAGATTGTGACCTTCTTCAGTTGTTGTATCTACCTCTGTCATGGCTTCTTCCCCTATTGTTTATACTAACAGCTGTTAGAGCATCGCCGGATGAGGGTTCCTGATGTTTCCTTCTCATGTCTTCGCTGAGAAGAGTAGCTACAACTTCATCAAAAACTATTGTAGTCTTGGCTGCTACAGAAGTGCTCACAGCCATGACAACACCTTCCCAACTATTTGGTAATGAACACAATAGCAAAATTGCTTTAATCTCAGGATCTAACTTGATACCCACCGAAACTAATTGAGTAACTAAAGTGTTGAATTCATTCAGATGATTGGACATAACCCCACCTTCTTTCATTTTCAGGTTATATAATTTCTTCATAATAAATACCTTATTGGAAGCAGAAGCAATTGCATACATGCTGGAGAGCTTTTCCCAGAGGTCTTTCGTAGTACTCTCATTTGAGACATTAAATAATACATTACTGGACAATGAGAGAAATATAGTTACCTTCGCTTTCATATCGAGTTTTTCCCAATCTTCATCCTTCATAGTACCTTGTCCTTTGGCTTTCTCTAGTAAGGCGAGTGACAAGTCTCGTTTGATAAGAAGAGACTCCATATGCACTTTCTAAAGACCAAAGTTTTGGCTTATAAATTTCTCTATTTTCCATTTCTTCGAGTCATCCATTTTGATTGCTATATAGGTTCCCAAACAACTTCACAAGCTATCTCCTGGACCGAGCTACACACAGAGCTCTGATACCAATTGTAAATTCATAAAACAAAATAACAGAACCACAGAACCAAAAACAAGAATAGCAAACCAAAACAATGTTCATAATGAAAATATAAAACAGCATACACAGAAAGAACAAGATCTTTAACTTGGTTCACCGTTTCAGGCTACATCCACAACGAAGGGCAAAATATATTAATGCATCTCTCTGTGTTTCATACATCTCTGTGTAACTCAAGAACAGCAGCTTAAAAGCCTTGCATCCTACAGATACCATCCTCCAAAACACCTACCAAACATTATACCTCTGGAATCCAACAACCCAGACCTGGCAGCGGTTACAAGCCAAGACTGGGAGGGAGCAGAGGAACAATTACATGGAATCAGCCAAGATAAGAAGTGGCCGTTACCACTGGGCTTCACAGTCCACGTGCCCAACACAGATGTGCATGAACATGAACTTGGGATTCATGGGAATGGGCATAAACATGGCCCATTCCCATTCCCAATGGAATAATGGGTACATGACCGTGCCCCAGGGAGTTCAAGAACAACGGCCAATACTACCATGGGCTGATGAACAAAACAAAGAGTATCTTCATGTAGTTTGTCTGCCAATGTTTAACAAGGTTTCAGAAACAAGAATGTATGTGAAGCAGGGAATGAGAATACTTCACAGCCCCAGTCTCTTCAAGCAACTCATATTCAGTAGCCCTAGCCTGTGTGCTTGCACGCTTGATTGTGTATTTATCTAGAAAATCTAGATTTGAATGGTTATCCATCTCCGTAAGCTTTAAATCCTGTATTTTCTGTTGCAATAGCAGTATTCCCTTACAAAAGGAGCACGAGAAATGTAAAAGTTGAGATGATTTGTACATGATTTCAACTAGTTTACTGAAAAAAGAGATGCATATATAATGGAGGAGTAGAGAAGGAGTAATATTGGTTCGGCTCGGCCTGATCAAACTGAAACTTGTGGTTAATAGATCCGGCTGAGCCGAACCAACATCACGCCCTCTCTTCTACTTCAAGATTTTATCACATCATTTCAAGCAAAGCGCATCATTAAACAAGATTCGCACACAGTCTGTCCTTCAAAATACAGATTGGAGGAAAGAGAGAAGCAAGATTTTCTTTCCAGATTCCCTGTAAAAGTTGTAACTCGGAGTTATAGATTAGGCATATATTTTATGGAGCCAATCCACACTGACATGGCAGACATGAGGTTGCCGCCCCATCATATCTGTAGTCCCTGTCTCTAAATTCTAAGACTCACAAGATAAAGTTAAATAAAATATTGAGTCATCGTTATCTGTAAGAAACGATCGCTGCAGATAATGGTAATTTATTGGGGGTCGGTTAAAGGAGTCAATGCATTCGTATCGTTTTTGGAAAGTCTACCACGTGCTTCATGCTCGCCTCCCATTATACTGAAGGCTTGTTTATTCAATACAAAAACTTGAGGTGTTATGAGGGTAAAACTTAACCAGCCGGTGTGTTGTAAAATGACTCGTTGGTCGAAATTTCATTGATTGATGTATATAAATTGACTATATGCAAAAATAGAAGGATTAAAGCTGTCGATTATGGTCAGTCGAATCCATCAAAGAGACAAGTCGAAATCTTTTGGGAGTCAAAAAATTGTAAACAGTCGACACGACAACGTGCTAGCTGTTTACGGTGGGTGTGTTATGAGTACCTAGTAAAGGTAGTTTAATTGTTTTATCAACTCATACTATGTTCACCAATCAAAAGTATTTATAAAGAAGTTCTAGTTATGTTTCATTATAATTTTTTGAAATTTGGATAACGATAATGTTATTTTGTATTATTGTAAAGGGCAAAAAGCACACATATATGTTTCATTTTAAGTTTGCCACCAACTTGGGAAAGTGATGGTTGTGTCACCCTACTAACTAAAAACGCCCATGTAAGTAGAATGGAATGAAGCTATGAAAAAAGGGAACCTTGATGCTTCGATATAGAAAGATATGTGAAAGAAGGTATGATGTAAAGAGGAAGCATGATGTTTCCAAATGGGAAGGTTTGATGCATCATAGTATCATAAAGAGAAGCACAATGCTCTAAAATGGGAAGGCTTGATTCCCCAATGTGATAAATGTAAAGGTTTAATACTCCACAATGTGATAAAGTGGCTTAGTTGAGGAGCACAAGAAATGTAAAAGTTGAGATGATTTGTATATGACCAATTCTATGTAGAAAACAATCAATAAATCATATGTTTCTCTTATTTATAAATATATAAATAAATAATTGGGCAGGGGACCTGGCTCGATTGGCGAGAGCTTCCTATGGTAGGCACAAGGTCCAATCTCCCCCCACCTATGCCTGATATTGTACCCGGTTCATAGCTCTGGTCAAAAGCATTTACCCATGTTGAATTAAAAATTATATATATAAATAAATAATTGGAACCTTGTTCAAAATGTCTTGTCAACTCTATGACTTAGTTGTTCATTGGCATGACATTAATTAGAATTTATGAGTTAATTTCTACACATGGAATCTAAAAAAATCACTCATTTAAGACCATAAAAAACAATTTAATTACTGTTAGTAAATAGTTTTGTTGCTGCAAAAATAAGTAACTCGCCTAACGGGCAACAACAAAGTTCACCATCAAATGGAGAACTTGTGGTGAGGTCAACAATTCTTCTCCACATTTGAGAGGGGCAACTCCCTGGTATGATGGGATTTTTGGGATTTTGAGTACTTTTAATTAGAAAGTACAAAAAGAAAAGAAAAAGGAAAATAGGAGAAAAAAGAAAAGAATTCAAGCTGTGAACATAAGAAACATAGCAGGAACTCTAGGAAGAACAAAACTAAACTAAAAAGAGGAGCACACAACCTCAAAATCAACTGTATATTTAGAGAAAGCAAAAAATGGTTATGAACATGATAGGAAATGATTCAACATAAGAGAAACAAATATCTAGGAAGAAATTGTTGACATAAGAACAACAATTCTTCATATTAAAATAAACTGAAACACAAAGTCTCCAGTTACCCCTTTATAGAGCTCTCCATTACACAGAGCAACAAAAGATCAAAATTGGAACCCCTACAATGAACAACAAATGAGTTTTTAAACGCCTGTTTGGATGGGAGTCCAAAAGCCCATTTCCCTGTAACTGATACTTGAAAAGAACTAAATACATTTATTATTTGCAAATTTGGAAGACTTTTGGAAATTCCTCTAGCTTGCTCTTAGACTTCTTCAACCTATATTTGTTCTCAACACACCAAGCTATTTAGCAAAAGCACAATCCTTATTCTACAAGGATTCTACCACCTTCTTTACATCCATAAAAACATTAATATCAACAAGATCTTGTATGTTACAACTTCAATGAGCTTCATTGCAATATTATTAGGATAAATGTAGCATGTAGTCAACATGAAATCTCTTCACTTATGTGTTATTCCATTCATGTTGGTTTTCTGTCTGAAGCATACTCAAATGGTCTAACCTTGCTTAGCATTACTAAACTTTCAACTACTCACTCTTGTTGCTCTCGTCTAGCTTTCTTTTCAAACCTTGAGGTCAAGACACAAGAGAAGTTAGATGTTGCACAACCTCTTCTTTTGACATATCCTTTTCCTTAGCTTCTGCAACACCAATATAATCATAGCATTCATCTCTTCCTCTACCATTCAAGTATAGTATTCATAGATTTTCTTAGATTTTCAAATGATACTCTCATAACTTGATCTTTTAAACTTTGACAACTCAGCAAGATGATCATTTTGATGTACTAAAGATGAAGGGACATATGCTTGTGTTATATTTCCATTTGCTAAAACATCAAGTTCCATCTTAATAGGATGGAATGTTTATGCCTCAGAGAGATACTACTATGCTTGGATAGGGAATCTCCAAAACATTGTAAGATCTTGATATACTCCTAATTGAATGGCTTATCCCTTTGCTTTCACCAAGACCTCGCTAAATGATGAAAAAGTATAGCCCAAGCTACAAGCATTTTCCTTCTTTGAAGCATACAACCCTGTGACCAAGTACTCAAACATTGGCAATTGAACCTTCTTGGATGGAATTTATTGTTGATCCTTTCTTTCCTATTAAACTTCTAGACTATGTCCTAGGTAATAACATTTGAGCTGAAATCATGTCACCCATGCCTTGTTGTGCTTGACCAACATCTATCATTACATTTATGTCCTCAATTATGTGCTTATGAACCTTAAGTATCCCTTCCATTGCTAGGGAGATTGTTCCATTAAGTTCATCCTTTGCTTTTATCAGGACCAGTTCCAATTTTTGTCCCCTCATCTCATCCTCTTTCTAACCGAAAGTGATATTTCTATTGTCTTTGCATAGATTCTAGTATCGTTGACATTTACCAATTGTTATTGAGATTGGATAAATTCAAAATTTCTAGGTATCAACATAGAGAGCTTGGAGCTTCACTGCATAAACTAAAAAATGTTGATATGCTTCATACAATCTCCTCATTGTTATTATAAAAATAAAAATGGCATATTCAATCCTTGCAACTATTGTTTCAGTTCTTCAATATGGATTATCCTTTTTGTGTAAATCCTACAATCATTACATATCTTGCATGCATTTCTATAAAATCTTTTCCAATTGTAATATCTGACAAAAATGATTATTAAAGCTCCAAATTTGGCATAGGCTTGGCGTGAACTGAGGGGAGACAATTATATTTGAAAATTACTAATGTCTTTTCAATAAAACCATTATGTGCAAATCCCACAATTTGCATTTCATTGAATAATGTTTTTCTTTCAAAATGTTTTATGTTTTATTATTTATGTTGGTAGGGGGCAACCCTAAATCATTGTTGTGATAAATGGGAGAAAACAAAACAATAAAAATGAGAGAGAGAGAGAGCCCATATTCCAAAAATAAACACACAATAATACATATTATATTCTCACTTGAAAAATTACAACCAAATACATTACAAAAGACACGCAGAGTTGCTTCTCTATTTTTTATTCATTAAACAATGATTTGCTCCTTCTCTAAGCTGCTATCCAAACCAATTCGAAGTTGTCTGCTGACTCCACAATTCACTGTTCTACTACACTATGCTACTGCAATTTTACTCTATTTTTTGTTGGAACATTCCTACTACTATATTCTTCTAACCCTCTATTATTCTCCCTTACATTCTTCTATTGTTGCAAGCTTTCATATTCTTTGTTCTTCCTTAATCATATAATTCTCTTTTTCCTCTTTTGTCTCATTTGCATGCCTACAAAAATTGGTGCCCAACTCTTCAAATTCAAAATCACCTACCTTATTTACTTCTAGCAGTCCGAACGGTTTAGACATGGCAGATAGAGGAGATCCCCAAATTTGATGTGGGGGCAAGTGTGTTAACTGCACTAACTTAAGATTAATTTCAACACTCCCCCTTAATCTGAAGTCACATGTGTCATTCAACAATTTTCTTTCTAGAATTGATCTCCAGAGTTAAACCTTTGTTGTTGTCATTCCAGAGCTGATCTTGAGAGTTGTTGAACTATCTTTCTGGACCACCTCTAGACCACCTTTTTGCATCTCTAGAGCACTTTTCCTACATCTCTGGAGCACTTTTCCTGCATCTCTGGAGTTAATTTCCTACACCTCCAGAGCTCTATTTTTGCATCTCCAGAGCACATCCAGAGTTGTTCTAAGACAGTCTTTATGAAGATGGACCTTTGGAGCTATCTCCTTTCCATGGATGCACACCTCTGGAGCTATCTACAATGCCAAGCCTATCTCTTAGGCATTTAAAGCAATATTTTGGAAATGCCTTGGTAAAAATATCAGTAAGCCACTCTTTAGATCTACAATATTGAAGCTCAATCTCACCACACTCCACCAACTCCCTTATGAAGTGATAATAGATCTTAATGTGCTTTCTTCTTCTATGGAAGACTGGATTCTTTGTTAGGGCTATTGAAGAAACATTGTCACAATGAATGGTTGTACCATCTTCTTGTTGCTCCTTCAAATATGAAAAGATTCTTCTCAACCAAATAGCCTGACATGTCATTGCATTTACTACAATATACTCAGCTTCTTCTATGGAGAGAGAGACAATGGGCTACTTCTTGAATGCTCATGAAATTTCTCCTAAACCCATGTGGAATACATATCCTGATGTGCTCTTCTTGTCATCTACATTACTTGCCCATTCACTATCTGTGAAACTAGCTCACTTGAACTCATTAGATGCACCATACAAGATGGCATAAAATATTGTGCCATTCACATATCTTATGATCCTCTTTCCTACTTGCCAGTGTGTGTCCTTAGGTTTCTCCATGAACCTAGAAATCAAAATTACTACATACATGAAATCAAGCCTAGTATCTTTTAAGTACATCAAACTTCCAACCATGCTCTTGTAGAGGGTTGGGCTCACTTAATTACTTCTGACCTCTTTGCTCAATTTTTGACCTATAGTTGTTTATGTTGTGGTAGGCTTTCTCTTCTACATTTTAACATTTTCAAAATTTGTTTGGTATAATTAGTTTGTGAAATAAATATGTCTTGCTCTATTTGTTGGACCTCAAAGCCCAAAAAATATTTCAGCAGACCTAAGTTTGTCATCTCAAACTCATTATTTACTACCTCAAGATTGAAATCAACAATGAACATGTCACTATTTCTAGTAAAAATCAGATCATCTACATACAAAACAATAATCAAAATATTATCTTGATCTGCTTTGATATAAAGAGTGGGCTCACTGTTGCTTTTGCTAAAGCCATTGCTCACTAGATATGAGTCTATTCTTCCATACCATGCCTGAGGTGACTGTTTCAGTCCGTAGAGGGCTTTTTGTAGCCTATAGACTTTGTCTTCTTGGCCTGGGACTTCATAGCGAGGTGGTTGCTCCACATATACCTCCTCTTTCAACACTCCATTCAAGAAGGTTAACTTCATGTCTATTTGATACACTTTACATTTGTGTTGGGCTATTATTGCTATGACTATCCAGACTATTTCTAGCCTTGCAACTGGTGCATATGTCTCATCATAATCTCTTCCAGACTATTGTTTGTACCCTTTAACAACTAGCCTTGCCTTATGTCTTTAAATCTTTCCATTAGTACTACACATGGTCTTGTAGACCCACTTAACTCCAATCACTTGTTTACCCTTGGATAAATCAATTAGCTACCATGTGTCATTCCTCTATATAGCATCCAACTCATCATCCATGGCCTTACACCACTTCTCTTCTTTCACAGCTTCCTTAAAATGCATTGGATCACTATAAGAGAATAATGCAAAATCTAGATTCTCATCAAAATCAACGTAGCTAGTGCTGTCATAAATTTCCCTCATGCTCCTTATCCTTCATGGCATTAATGAAGCAAGTGTAGGGTCTGAATTACCTTTGGACCTGCTATTGTTTTGACCACTTGAGCTGCTAACCTCTAGAGTTGCTACTCTGCTGAATTCTAGAGCTATTCATCTCTAGAGTTGCTACACTATTGTCCACCTTTGGAGATGTTGTTCTACTAAACACCTCCAGAATTACTATTTTCCAAAGCTCTACAATAGTTTATCCTTGAATTGTTGCTCTTCAAAGCTCCTCCAGAGTTGCTGTCCTCTGGAGATTCTTCATCTTCAAGGGGTATTGTGACTAAAATACCTGTGGTACTACCCACCATTCCATCCCATGCTTCATTCTAAATGAACTCAACATCCTTGTTGATCACAACCTTTTTGAGATTATACAATTTGTAGGCTTTTGACTCGTTACTATAGCCTTTGGCACAAATGCATATGCCACACACCCAAACATTCTTAGGTGTTCCAAGCTACATTTTCTATTTGTCCACATCTCTTGTGGAATCTTATCATGAACAACCTTTATAGGGCACCTATTCAATAGGTAAACTATCATTGCTACAACTTTAGCCTAAAAATCATGTGATAGTCCTTTTTCTTTTAGTATGCTTGCTGTCATCTCTTGGATAGTTCTATTTTTCCTTTCAACCACTCCATTTTATTGTGGACTATACTTAGTTGTAAACTATTTTTCTATGCCTTCATTCATGTAGAAATTTAGAAATTCCTTGTAGATATACTCTTCCCCTCTATATGTTCTTAGGGCTTTGATGTAGTTCTTACTTTGCTTTTAGCTGAGGCCTTAAAACACTTAAATTTTGTGAAGGCTTCTAATTTGTTTTTCAAAAAATAAACCCAAATTTTTCTGCTGTAATCATCTATAATGTCATGAAATAAGTATTTGCCAGACACACAAGAATACTGAGAGGGGGGGTGAATCAGTATCTAATCAATTTTCCAATTTCAATAACTTCAACTTATCAAGAGAAAATTAAACCTTAAGCATCACAACATTAACATGAACATGAAAGTTTAACATAATGCACATAAACACATAACACTAGATATACTTGGAAAACCCTAGAAGGGAAAAGCCACAGTGAGGATTAACTGACAATATATGAAGCTCAAATAACAACTTTGTTTTAGGGATACAACCCAAGGAAGCTACTACTACCTGAAAACTTTGATTTAGGGTCACATTCAAGGAAGCTACAACTTCTTGAAGACTTTGTTTTAGGTTTCACTCCCAAGGAAGCTACTACTCTTTGACTTGAGCACAAGTTCAAAAAATATTATAGTATGATAGTCCTTCTACTGTCTAAAAACTGACATTGAAATCCACACCTTTGATGATTACACTTCTACCTCTTCATACTTTCTTCTGATGATCTGATCAATTAGGCACACTCTACACTTGATCATTGTCACATATAAGTCTTAAAGATGAATCAGGACATCATCAACAACTTCTGCTCTTTCTCCCTCAGTTGCACATCAATAATGTATGCATTCTACTTTTTATGTACTTGTGACATTTTTCAATCAACTTGCAATCACACTCACCTTAATTAATTTGATTCACTATTTATACATGATATTTCATTGATTACATTGCTTGTCAGCCAGATACAAAATGAAAATTGCATTTACAAGTTGGCAAGACAACACATAACATGAAATGTGTAGAAGACAGATCCTAAGTGAAACTACACATTGCACCAGTAGAAGATCCATGCCTTGTGGACAGCAACACTTACTTAATCAGGGACAAAACATTTTTCACAACTTCAAACACCAAGGAATTACCTCTGCACACTTCGCTCACTTGAAAGTAGGATAGACTTAAGCAAAGCATATGAAAACTTTCAAGCATAACAGCCACAACAACTTGAAAACCTTGTACGGTACTGAAAATAAGAAAGATCTTCATGAAACTCTTCTAGATGAGTCTACAGGACTCATACATCATCCCCAAATACACCTTAACCTCCAAACATCAAAGATTTGTGCCATATATCTTCAATCATGAATTCTGAGAACACCAAGTCCACCATAACACTCTACAACATGTTGTCATTTGAAAAATTGAACTGCAGACCACCAAGAGGCTTGAAACTGTAAGAAAGCATGCAATACACATCCATTATCATATCCTCAAAACCACAAAGGCATCCATTCACTTCCGGAGGAATGTGGAGCATTTCAATAGATCTTCAACACTACCTCACTCTGCTAGAACACATGTTGATACTCTATCATGTATAACTTTCACGGTGGAAGAGTAAATGATTTAAAACTCTAGAATTAACATCTTCACTACATTGTCAACATATCTTCAGAATTGCATAGCCATATTTGTAAATATAGAGGAATGCAAAACATTCTACTTCCATATAGTGGTTGTCTTCACAGAATCAACACTATCTTCACACTATCTTTTGAAAACATACTTCTGGTAGTCCACACATCATGAAACTTGGAATATACATGATTTGTCACTACATTAAGCTATATTCCAATCCACAAAGACACAACAACAAATAATGAAAATACTGAGTAGTCTTCCAGATAGTTCTTTAAAGATGGTCATCTTGTAGCAGAAACTATCACCAACCTCTGGAGGCCAAACCTTATTTATATTAACACATTCATGCAATATGCTTTTAGGCCACCACTAACATCTTCCTACCTTTGCAACACATCTGATTAGTCCTTCTAATTCCCATATTAATGTGTCTTCTTGATGCTTTTAATTCCCATCTAAATATGACTTCATACTAAACTATTTAATGACCAAGGCATGACATGAACTTCTAATTCCCATCTCAATGTATCTTCTTCAGGAGCATGACATCCAACCATGAGTTCACTATTACACATTCATAATTGTGTTTACATCAATGACAACATTGTGATAGTGTTGACATCAATGACAAACAATACAACCATAGGAACCATATGTGTAACAATCTCCCCCTTTGGCATTGAAGGCAACACATGCCTGCACATTTCTCCCCTTTTGACATCAAAGATTAAGGGAAACTACCACCTTCTCATCAGTAACCACACATCTGCACATTTTTCCTTAGGGTATAACTTCTTGCAACAAATAAACTCCCCCTATCATTAGCAACCACTACCTGCTCCCCCTAAGAGGTAGCCACCATCAGTCTAGGAAACAAGGATATAACATTAACTCCCCCTGGATGGATGCACAACTATGCATCTTAGGAAGAAGAAAAGGCAATTACGCCTAACCTCTGTCAAAGATCCTCAAAGGTGTCCTTTGCAAGAGCCTTTGTGAAGATATCTGCAATCTGATCCTTTGTTGGATCATACTCCAACTTCATTTCCTTATCTACAACCTTCTCTCTCAAAAAGTGATACCTAATTTCTATATGCTTGGTTCTAGAATGCATCATTGTATTCTTGGAAATATCGATGGCACTTGTATTATCACACAAAATAGGAATAGGCTCATCATACAATACCTTGATATCCTTTAGAGTTTGCTTCATCCACAACACTTGTGTACAACAATAGGCTTCTACAATATACTTCGCCTCTGTAATTGATAAGGACAATGAATCTTGCTTCTTACTTTTCCATGAAACCAATCTGCTTCCTAAGAAGAAAGCACCACCACTCGTACTCTATCATCAACACAACCAGCCCAATCAACATCAGTATAGGCACTTAAATCAAAATCATTGCCACTTGATTACCATAAGCCATAATCTGAAGTTCCTTTCAAGTATTTGAATATCTTTTTCACTGCATTCTCATGTGTTTTCTTGGGATTGGCTTGATATCTGGAAACCACACATACTGCATGCATGATATCATGTCTAAAAGCAATTAGATACAACAATCCTCCAATCATAGATCTATAGGAAGTTTGATCCACCTCCAAAGACTCATCATCTTTTCTCAAGTGACATCTAGTGACCATGGGAGTACTCATTAGTTTTGAATCCTCCATACCAAACTTCTTCAACATTTCTGTGACATACTTAGCTTGTGAAATAAAGATACCACCATCTACCTGAGCAATTTGAATCCCAAGGAAGGAAGACATCTCACCAATCATAGACATCTCAAACTCTTTTTGCATCTCCTCTGCAAACTTCTTACACATATCATCATCTCCACCAAAGGTGATATCATTAACATATACTGCAACTATCACAATCATGTCTCTTTCTTCCTTGATATAAAGATTTCTATCTGTAGTACCTTTCTTGAAGCCCTATTGTAGTAAGTACTTGCCTAACCTAGCATACCAATCCCTAGGTGCTTGCTAAGACCATACAAAGCCTTTTTGAGTCTGCATACCATGTTTAGATCTTCTACTATCTAAAAACCATTTGGTTGCTCAATGTAGACTTCTTCCTCTAGATCACCATTCAGAAATGTTGACTTGACATCCATCTGATATACTTTGAAGTTCATGTGATTAGAAAGAGAAATGAACATTCTAATTACCTCCATCCTAGCCACCAGAGAAAAAGTATCCTCAAAGTCAATGCCTTCAACTTAAGAGTAGCCCTTACATACCAATCTTGCCTTATTCCTTACAACTTCACCTTCTTCATTCATCTTGTTCCGGAACACCCACTTTGTTCCTATAACATTCTTATTGGCTTGTCTGAACCAATTCCCATGTTTGTTTCTTTTCAATCTGATCTAGTTCTTCTTCCATTGCTTTTATCCACCCATCTTCATTGCTAGCTTTAGTAAAGGTGTTAAGTTCTACTTTTGATAAATAAAACATAAGTATACTTGCTCATGCGTCTTGGAAAACCTTCTCCTTCTCTGCACACCTTCATTCTTGTCTCCAATGATTTGATCTGCTGAGTGATTCTTCTAAACATACTTTGCTAGGGTCTTAGGCATCTTCTCTAGTACTTGTTCCTTTTCCTCTTTTACTTCTTCTTCATCTTCAATGCAAGGAGAAATATAAGATCCATAGTCTTTTGAATCTTGTGAGATCTGGCAAGTCTTCATCTACTTTGACATTTGTGCTTTCAATCATCTTTCCCAACCTCTTGTTGTAGCATCTATAGGCCTTGCTTCTTGTTGAGTAATCAAGAAAGATTCCTTCATCACTTCTTGAATCAAACTTTCCTAGGTCTTCTTCATCTCTTTTGATATAGCATTTCCTGCCAAAAATCCTGAAGTATCTAACAATGGGAGGTCTTGCATACCACAGCTCATAAGGGGTCTTAGTGCTATTGGCCCTTAACTGCAGTCTATTAGTTAGATAGACAACAATGTGAATTGCTTCCTTCTAATACATATCAAACAGATATGCATCTTTCAACATTGCCCTAGATATTTCTTGCATAGTCCTATTCTTTCTATCAATTATCCCATTTTGTTTGGGCATTCTAGGAATAGACAAATGCCTCCTAATACCATGATCCTCACAAAAATTTTCAAATTCATTTGAAGTAAACTCACCTCATCTATCAGACCTTAAACATTTGATCTTAGTATCCATTTTATTTTCAACCAAAGCTTTGAAAACTTTAAACTTATCAATGCATTTATTATTGCATTACTTTCTTGCATTAATATCTTTGGCATCTTCTACATGTTTGTTTATTATCTTACATCATTTCTAAAAGGTCATTGACTCAGTACCCTAGGGTTTGACCAATGGAAGACATATTCCTAGTCGCTAGTAAACTCCTGACCACACAAACAAGTTTTGGAAGAACTTAAACAGCCGACACATTGTGCCAACTATTTTTTTAAAAAAATTGTCGAAATCTTGCCAACTAACCATTTTTAGTTGAAATCCAATCGACCGATGCTGTCAAAAGCATGAAGCATTGTCGAATGAAAAGGTTGGTAGAAACAATCACCATTTTTTGCAGGTTGAAATTTGAAAAAAAAAACAGTCGGTACAATGTGCTGGCTATCTACAGTGGGTGAGTTTTTATGTAGAAACAAATGTAGGTACTCAAAATAGGTTGAGGAAAACATTTAGAAATTTGCAAAGATAAAATTTGTTTATCCACATTAAATATACACTCATGTAGTTCAAATCTACAAATGCACAACTGATTGTATAGTTGCATAAATGATTCATAGTGATAGACATTGACCTTACAAATTCAAAAACATTCATCCAAGTATCACTATCAATCTGATACAACATATCTACATCAAATTTATTACTAAATACACTTATTTAATTAATTTATTTTTTTCAAACATTTATTTCAACACATGTATCCATTCAACATCTCAACACATCTACACATCTTGTCCACACATTTGCAATGACGTCAGTTTTTGTTTTAACAAATCTACCGCTTGACTTTGATTTGACGGGGAACTTACATGGGTTGTCTTAAAACCTTGCAAGACTATTGTTGTGCTATCCACCGTCTGATGGACTCTAGGAGCCACTCACTGCAACTGGCATTTCCACCGCCTGCCATGATGCCTCGCCTGCGATCTGCTACATCAAAGGATCGAATCTCTTATCCTCCATCAATTTCTTCCGCCGCTACGTTACAGGCATTGCAATCTTGGTTTGAGGTCAATGTAGCCTTTTGAAATGGTTCATCACTATTAAATGCTTCCTGTTATGTTCACATGTAAGTATAACCATCTTTAATCGTTGCAGGCCACAGCAAAATGTAAGCTACGAATCAAATATGATAACAGGACAAATTAGGGGGTTAGCATTTAATGTCTCTGTATTATATTAGGCTCACAACCTAATTTCAGAAAACCAAGAGAAATGCAACAAGATTATTATGGACTCACGGTAAAGTTTTGAGGAAACCAAGGTAAATGCAATCAGGATTATTTTGCATTAAGATAGTCAAGTTTCGACAGATTTATATTTCAGTCATTGCCTGGAGGAGTATTAATTGGAACAAAGGTTGTGTGCCACTACTTTTTAAATTAATGTAAATTAATTCTGATATGCTTCATGATTTGCCATGTCAAGCAATTTGGCAAGAGAAGTACCAGAATGTAGGGAGGTATCTCAATATTTTTTCAAAAAGTTAGGACGTATAAATTGGGGTCTGTTATGTCAGAGTAGATTTACTAGGAACTGGCTACTGTGTGGGCCAAAACCCTGTGTTCTATTTTTTTCCATAGTTGGGTCAACTCCATTTACTAAGCATAAAGCATCTGTCATAACCATAATTTTAAAAAAACTTAAGAGTATGGGGAGCATGCCCTTGGAATTTTGGACCTAGCCGTTTTGGTTGTAAGTACTTCAATATGCTGGCCAAAGCCCAATGAACACTCTGTTGTTTTATGTTTATTAAGTCAACCTACTCGGGAAAACATTTCTGTGGGTGCTTTAAGAAACATAAAGGCAAGCTGAGTGGCATGCTTCATTGAAGCAGTGTGTTGGGGGAGGAGGTTGCTAAAATTTCTACTAGAGTAAGAGTCACTTCTTTTCAGAGTAATCAAGTTTAGAAGGTTACAATTCCTTGAAAAACACCTTTCAAGATTGTAAAGAGAAACTTACAAATTTATCAGAAACAAGGTCTCTGCAGAAAACTATGTTAGATCACTTCCTTACATAAAGCCTCTTATGTAAGCAAGAGCAACTATGTGTAAAGAGAAATGCCTTCTATTTTTAGTCTAGGCGTTTGTGGACAGAAGGCGTCATAGTTTCACAGTTTGTTTTATTGTTTTTCCTTTAAATACTAAATTCATTTTGTTATTTTTGCTGTCTAATTTTGGGATTTGTTTTTTAACACAAGAACCTAGGTTTTATTTAAATCTCAGCATATTTTAAGTATTGTCCATAATGTAGAAGAATGAGTGGGTGGCATAAAACAGGTAAGGATATTTTCATTCCTTGCTTAGGCTATGATCCTTTGGTAGACGTGTATGGAAAATGTGGAATCATAGATAAGACACGTAGTATTATAATTTTAATATTCATAATAATATAATATATATATTAATATGTTTGTGGACACTCCTCTTCAAAACCCATATGGGTATTAGATGATTATACCTATTTTAAATGTGCCTAGCTATAACCCATATCAATTTCCTATTTAGTTTACATGTATAATACAATCTCCATCATTATAAGTAATGTTTTGAGTATTCAACTTAGTGTTAACTCTCTTAAAGGGGCTCAAGGATTAATGTTCAATAAATGTGCATAGCTATAAACCATATCAATATCAATGCCATATACAAGCAAGTTTAAGTGCTTGTCAATTGAGGTTTTTGAAATTTTTGAGATAATATTTAGGTAGTTTTTATTTTTGTTCTTTTATTTTATCTAAAAGGTGTATATGGCATTGTCTTTGTATGTTTCAGTGTGCCCATTGAACCTATGGGTCCAATTGCTAGTATGTTAATGTAGTTAAGGCAATTTGTATGTTGTTGAGATGTGGTCGTTATGGTTCCATTGTTAGTGGTGGTATGTGAATGCTAACTGTGAACAGTCGAAGAGAAAAACGTTGGTCTCATAGAATTTTAAGCAAACGTTTAAAAAACTGTAAAATGCTAAGTTATGGTTCTCGAGACAGTTGGAATGTGGTCGATGTGAAGGGAGTCGGTGGGGGAATATGTTGCTCATGGGCCGAGCTTTTTCTCCTTTCCACACAAGACACTCCAAGAGGTGAGGGGCACTTTATATAACTCATTGAAAGCAAGGAGAGACGAGTGAATGAATGAAGGTTTTGTTTCGGAAGAGGTGAAGCCAGAAAAAACAATTCACTTCGGAATGCCCTGTGTTAGATATGCCATTATTGCGACTTTGGCTTTCTTTAATAGTCGCAATGGGAAGGAAAATGCTCAATCGACTAAAAAGAAGCTCTTCGTCGACAACGACTATCACTATACGGTACACTACTACACTACTACATTGATTTCTCTCGAAACAGGCCGAACCATCTAGTTTTGTCTGTGTATGGCTGTATTTTACCTTATATTATTTATTTTTAAGTATGCGTGTAGGAGACTCCCTTATTTATGTATATGGGCATTTCAAAATTTGGTGACGACTAATGTTAGGAAGTATGCATTGTGTATACTCCAGGCTTTAACATCTCAACACAGCGTCCTTCCGTCCGTGCGTACAGATGTCTGTAAATAACAGATTGATTGACCACAATAAGCCAGCTGTTTAAGATTTTGCACCTTTTAGCCTTGTAACATAAATTAGTATGTACCTCACCGTCATTGATGTAGGACTCTGAAGACGAGTGTGCCGATGTAGGAGCAATACCTCATCCAAAGGACACGGAGCTACCCACGATCACAATTTGTCTGAGAAGGTTTTTTCTTAAACTCTTATGCTCTTTATCATGATTTGAGTGATTTTTGTTATGAACATTTATTGAAAGAGATCTAAGTTATCTATCTGATTGGTCTAATTTACGTAGAATTGAAATGCATTCATTATAATACTGTAGTGACATCATTTTAACTAACATTGTGACAATTGCCTTGTGCATGTCTAAATGGCATACATTACCTTAGCTAGATATAATATTCCATAGAGAAAATTTTAATCAAGTTGGAATTTTTATGTTGTATATTGAGTAACCAAGCCTTGGACTCTCTAAATATAACTTCTAAATTTCAAAGTGTATATATGATCTTTCATGCAAAGTTTTTGTTTCAAGTTAAATTATACTCTGCCCAATTAATCTATAGTATTGGGTATTATTACTCATGTAAATACTAAAGTGTTTAGTAATACTCAAATTGCTAATGCCACATGCGACATGAAAGGCATAGAATGTGGTAATGGAATGATTTACTATATGCATCCATAACCATTTTAACTAACATTGTGACAATTGCCTTGTGCATGTCTAAATGGCATACATTACCTTAGCTAGATATAACACTCCCTAGAGGAAATTTTAATCAAGTTGGAATTTTTATGTTGTATATTGAGTAACCAAGCCTTGCACTCTATAAATATAACTTTTAAATTTCAAAGTGTATATATGATCTTTCATGCAATTTTTTTGTTTTAAGTTAAATTATACTTTGCCCAATTAATCTATAGTACAGAGTATTATTACTCGTGTAAATACTAAAGTGTTTAGTAATACTCAAATTGCTAATGCCACATGCAACATGAAAGGCATAGAATGTGGTAATGGAATGATTTACTATATGCATCCATAACCATAAATAGGGGCTATTTACATGCTGTCCTCATGTATACATTAATGTGCACTTAAATATTATATTGCTAAATGTTCATTGTCATGTCAAGTGTTAAAAAAAAAAAAAGTCTTATTGTGGGTCTCATAGTAAGTAGATTTAAAGTGAATATGGGATGTGACCTTTTCTACTCACCTAGATTATGGGAAGTGACTTTTTCTACTCACTTTTTTTTAAATACTACATTATATTTCTTTTTATTAAAATTAAAATCTATAAATATTAAAATATATATATTTCTTACAGCTTCTACACCTTCACTACTATTATACCCAAACCACTCTATTTAAATATCATCAACTTCAATGGTCAAACAGTCAGTAACAATTTTACACCTCATTCACAATAAAAAGTGGTAAATATTTGTCCTATTTTTATTAGCCAAAATTAACCTTTGACTGTTGAAGTGGATGATATTTAAGAACAACCTACACAAACATGCCAGAATCACATACTACATAGACCCAATAAGCCTAAACACAGATTTTAATTAGTCTCACTTGCACAAACACCAACTATTGTCGTAACTAATAAACCTTACTAATATCACGATTTAATTGCTTAATTAGCCGATAGGCTTACTTGTAGGAGATTAGCTGTCGGAACATTTTTTTTCTGGCAGTCAGATTGTTCGGTTGGATATTCCAGTTGTAAGCCTATTACCATGACCATGACTTTCTGGCTTCTGCTGGCGTAGAACTTGTAAGCCAATATGTGTAAAGCAATTCAGATAAGACTAAACTTGAAGCTAGATCAAATCGTAAAGCTGCATCAAATCAAATCGTAAAGCAATTAGTTGTGAATGTCATCTAAGGAGAAGTCAATAAAGTCATGTATTAGCATAGGGTTTTTGAAATAATATCCAGTGACCCCTCTCGTTCAAGAATACCGATGCTGGTATAATGGGATTTATCTTGAATTAGACGAGAGAGTTTATAAGCTTTGATTTTATTAATTAGCCGATAGGCTTTTAGTTGTGAGCATTATAGTGCTCGGAATTGTCTCACGCCGGTAGCAGATAGGCTTTTATAAGTGAGCATTATAGTGCTCGGAATTGTCTCACACTGTAAAAATATTCACGCCCAAAACTTTTCAACTCGTCGGTTGTTCTCACGCCAAAAAAAATTATGTTAGAAATAGTCTCATGTCATTTAAATGTCCCCATGGGATACTCTACGATTTCTATTTTTTTTTCAAAGGAAAGGAAAGGGGAAACGGTTGAAAGCAAATAACTCAGGTGAGCATATATAGTTAAATATAAGCTTGGAATTGTCTCACACCTATTTTCCCGCCCTAAACATTGCCCGGGAAAATAAAAGCTTCGAGTAATTTCCCTTTCATCTCAAGTTTTGTCAAATATATACTGATGTGACTTATCGATACATCACCCTAGAGCTAAATAAAGAACATTTAAAAGGACTTCTCCAGAATGTTTTTGAAACTCTATGCTTGCCAGCCGTCATGGGATCTTACACAGATTTTAGCTTTAAATGTTAATGTATCCCATTGTCTCAGGAGTAAATGCAGAGTTCCAATATTTCCAATATATCCGATTCATCCACTAGCCCCTGTATCTGATTCACTAGTAAATGCAGAGTTCCAATATTATAGATAGTAATTAGCTAGCCGATAGGCTTTTAGTTGTGAGCATTATATTGCTCGGAATTGTCTCACGCCGTAAAATGTGCTCAGAATTGTCTGATAGGCTTTTATTTGTGAGCATTATAGTGCTCGGAATTGTCTCATGCCGTAATAATTTTGCTCAGCAAATTTTCAATGTCTGCTATAGGAAAATTTACCTACCTCATACAAATGGCATTTTTTGACAAGCTCAACATTTATATTTAAACAATCTTTCGATGACTCCATGATATTCGTTTGCTTTCCAGCAATCAACCGATCTAATATAGATTTCATCCGATTTCAGGAGTAAATGCAAGGTTGGCTGGTGAATCTAAGATAGATTGAGGAGTAAATGTAGTTAGCTGGTCGATGGCAAGATTTTTTTGCATTAAATTGCCCCCTTTATCACCGCTTGAACAACCTATAAATACAGTTAAATGCAACATATTTCTTTAAACCCAAAACAAACTTTTGGAGACGCAATAAAGCACACACAGGAACTGGAGATAGAGCATAGAAGTGGTACAAACACAGAAGTAGCTTCAGACTGAAGATAGAAGCAGGTACAAGTTGCTCCATTTGATATCTTTCAACTAGTTTGTATAAGTTTCCTGCATCACTAGTAATAACAAAATCCTGTTTAACACCAGTTTTCAAATATACCTAGATTTAGTATTTCATTGTTTCCATAGTGCTATGTCTATCATCAAATTTTTTTAGATTGATTGGGAAAAACCCACCTTGTAATTTAGCTCAGATTTGCTTGGATGTCTGTAGAATTTAGATAAATATAAGTAGATGGCTTCTGTACATATATTACAAAAACCCATATCTTTCCTGTCATCTATTTTTTAAATTTCATTGCTGGTAAAGGTACCATGATGCCATCTATCTAATTGTGTATTGCATTCCTTAATTGTCTTCTTGTTCTCCTACCCAAAGAAGTATTTAAGATAGCTATTTTTACTATATATATATAGTTGAGTATTGATTATAGTTTATAGGAAACAATTTGCAGGCATATATCAAGAAAATAGAATTAAAAAACTAAAGCTATTTTTCTTTTGATAAGCCTGTGTGGGATTATAAACATTATAGCTTATAGGAAACAATTTGCAGGTAAGTATTACAAAAATAGAATTAAAACATTAAAGTCAATCAAATTTGCAAATATCATTTATTATTATTTATTGTTGAATAAGAAATTTGAAATTTATATATTATTGTTCACTTGTAACCAAATCAGTTTAATAGGATTGCAAAAAAAATTAAGAAAATAAAATTAAAAAATTAAAGTCAATCAAATTTGCAAATATTACATGCGTCTAACCAGAGCCCACCACCTTCATGTCACCATTTCCTACTGCTGAAGCTACATTAGCAAGCAGTTAAAAATTAAAAGTATATCCTCACATGTCAGCTTCCATTTCTTTGAGACCTCAGTTAGAATAAGTTTGTCTTTAGTGCTATAGTGTACACAGCTATAACACTGAATATCAGCTTCTATGAAATATTGGCCAGTCTGAACTTATAGCAATGGCAATGTCCATAAGATGGTTCAAGCCTTTTGTGTAGGAGATAAAACAAGCCCACAAACTTCAATCCAACAACTAGCATGTGCCTTTGGAAGTTAGCCCACTTCCATACTTATCTGTTTATGCTTGACAGAAAAATAAAATCGACCCACACACTTAGGAAAAAATAGTACAAGTTATTTTCTCACTATAGATGTAGGCATTATGCAACAGTTACTTCCAGCAAATATAGAATGCAATCTCCTAAAGTTTACACTTTAGAGTTGTTAAATTTTACAATTGCAAATAAAATAGATGATGAGATCATTTTGCATTTAATTTGTTTTTTCCTTATTATAAATTCAAATAACTTATAAGGCATTATCTATTCTCTTTAAATTTATCATGCCCTAATTCTAATAGGCAATCCTGGGCAAACTAAAGTGGAGGCTATTTTTTATTATTTTTGGTGGAGACTTGTTCCACCATTGAAACCTTAGTCATTCCATTGCTTACTTCCATGATATCCTTTCTAGCGCCCCTCCTCCTGGACGTAAGCCAGTTTTGCTCTCAACAGGTGGCTAAATGTTCCACTGCAAGAAAAATACATTTTATAGAAAAAATTGTAAGAAAAAGAAAGATAAATTAGAAATCACAACAAGCTCCTTTATGCCTTGAATTTTAAAAACTAAATCTATTGAAGGCAAAGATTAAAATTTATCTCTGTCCCAGCTCCTACTGCCAGCACAGTTATTCTCCTAATTTAAATTTTCCATATAAATATAGAAAGAGTTGACAACTGTTAAATAAAGACTAGACATAAACAAATATACCGAAACAACATATATTATTAGTAACACAAAATCCAAAAAAGACTGAACCACAACTCAATAAACAGAACATGGGAAAGAGAACGTTAAGGAAGATGCTTTGTATCAGGATTTAGGGTTTCTATTGAAAACCTATGATTGGACAAATTCTTTCTTTCATCTGATTTACCATTTTGCTCGAGTTGGGCATCCTTCTCTTCCCCTCTTTTTCTCTTCTTCTTTTTACTACTTTTGCTTTTGTCATTGCTGCCACTTTCCAGGTTAGAGTCTTTATTTTTGAAATGGGTGCTCTTATTTCCCATGTGTTTGTCCTTATTTCTCAGTTGGGTGTCCCTGTCTTCCATAACAGCACCCTTATCTTCTATTAAAGTGCCCTTATTTTTTTCTCTTCTTAATTAAGAATCCTATTTACAAGAAAGCCATTCTTGCTTATTCATCACAAACCAACACAGAAAGACATTGTAGAAGAAGAAGAAGAAACAGGAAAAGGAAGCTTGAAATTTTATGTAATTGTTTTAGGGGTTTAATTAGAAACCCTCGTCAAGGAAAAATAATGAAAAGCTGTCCTTGTCTATAAGGGCCGAAGCTTGGACACCTGTCAGTAGGGGTTAAAAAAGAAAAAGAGGCTAAACCATGGAATTTCTACAGTACAGAGCCAATTATAACCTAAGGTAGCGAAAATACTTTATTTAGCCACCACATACGTGCAAATTTGCTGATTACAGTGTCATCCCATGAGAAGGAGGCCTAGTCTCCTCTACATTAATTCCACCCAAGGCCACATCCGCCATCTGCATCAAAGCCGTAGCTGTCAGCTCCTCCTAGAGGCAATTACAAGCTAAGGTGGCGAAACTACTTTATTTAGTTACCCATACATATAATTTTGCTGATTACTGTGTCAGCTCATGAGACGAAAGCCCTGGGTTCTCTCCATCAAAGCCAGGGTAGGCCGCATCCTCCATCTGCCAGCTTCACCATCTCCACAGTAGTGTTCCTCTGTCCATAACTACGAGTTGCTGTGTCTTCTCTTTTCCCTCTTGGACGGCCCCTTCCTTGCAGACCTTTGAAGCTCCTCCAAATATGCAAGGCTTGAGTTTGCTTCTTCATTCTGTTTGTTATTTGATAATGCTACTTCCGCCAAAGCTCCTCTGAGTTTCTCTTTGAGCTTTTTGTTAGACAACACCAAATTTTTACTCCCTTGCAACTCCCCCCGAAAAAAAGCTCAATCTGATTTGAAATATAAATAATAATGAAATGGACAGGAACTTACTGCAATCACTGAACTCAAAGCAACCCTAAAGACTATATGTAAGGTGTATGAGCAAGAAAGAAACACATGTGAGACACTTGGCATAGGCCTGCAATCCAATGCATTGTAATGTTGATGTCAGTGAAATAATCAAGTGCATTTGTTGATATCAAAAAGAAAAGATTGGCAATAACCGCAAACAAGTGGAATGACATGGTTTTTTATCATTCTCAATGACAGTTTACAGAGATTAAAATTGGGTATATAAGTTTTTATGTATGGTTTCAAAATATAATTTAGGTCTTTTTCCATATTTTTATTTTTTGTTTCTTTTGTGTGTTTACTATGGTCCTTCAAAAGCCGCACCTTATTGATAGCTAGAGCTTGTTTGCACAGTGGCCGCATTTCCCATTTTGACTCAAAATAGCTGCACCATCTATATAAATGGATACGCATTCCTGTAGCAACACCTTTGTGTTTGATCTTCAAATGGTTAGGAATATTGAAACTTTATAGAGGCCGAGATAGGGTGGGCCATACATGTGAAAAGATTTGTATGCGCAGTTTGGTTCATTTTTTAATTTTTATTAATGATAAGGATTTAATTAAATAAGAATTAAAGTAAGTAGTCTATTGTTTTTTCTTCCCAAAAAATATTATTATTTTAAATAATAATAATATGAATTGTTTTTTTATATCTTGTTGGTTTATTGATCTATTTTTAAGGAAAAGATAATTTATGTTTCTATCTTTAATCTATTTTCATTTAATTTCAATTCCATATTTTAAAGATTAGTTATATGACTTTATAAAACTTATATAAATAATCTTGTTTGTGTTTTTACAAATTTAATATAACATTATTGCATTTAATTTCTAAATTTTAAATAGATTTGTAATTTATATGTAAAAAAAAAATAGTTATAGAATCATGATTAAGTATAATTAATGCACCCACAATTTTTATGTTAGTGGTAATGAAAGATAGTATGTCTACTTAACAACTTTATCATCCATGAAATTGATAGTTTTGTGGATGTATTTTTTTTAGGTTATGGCAAATCCACTGCAACCAAATCACATAATTGAGATTTCAAGCAGTGGTCCTGAAGTCACTGTAACAAGTCCAACATCATCAACTGGGTCAAACACGTCAGTCAATTGGAATGGCTTTTATGAAACCAAAATTCAAAATTTCGCAAGATGTCTGACACTTAGTTGTAATCAAATTGTCCAAAAAGTGAAGGCAACTAGCGTACATTCACACACTGTGCAAGAATCTGACATTATAGCTATGCAGGAAACCACAAATGAATTCCATGCAACATGTGATAAATTAGCTGGTTTTTGCACTTTTCTGAGAGAAATGTACAATGATGGATATTTTGGACATGGTGATGCTCCTCGTCTTCTTCGTGCATTTCAAGACTACATGACCTATATGTAGTATGATAGTAATATTGTTGTGCCCTATAAAATCTTCCAATAGTTGAATATGTACTACCCCTTTGTACTTCAAAACTATATAAACTATATGTAGTATCGTAGTACAATTATGCCCTACATTGTTTACCAACAATTGAAGTTGTACATCATCTTTTACATAAATAAAATGTTGGAAGTTGTTTTAGTGTTTTTCTTTTACACTATTTGCTCATCTTACATCAACAAAAAATAATTTATCCTATGTGTTTAGCTTCTAAACATATATTACATGTATTAATTTCTTAATATACTTTTAATGTTTTCTTGCACTTATCTATCATAACTTATGTGTTTATTATTTTACATGTATACAATGTACATTGGAACAATTGAAGACTTTTGCTAACACTTTCTCATCATTTTTGTGCTTGGTTATATAACAGTGTTTCACTTCCATAATTTTTGTGCTTGGTTTTAATTAAACAATCTTTAGCCCTTTTATATAAATAAAATGTTACAATTTATTTTTTATAAAATCCTCATTTTTTATGTACTTAACTTTTATTCATGCTACTTTTCAAAAATTCTTATAAAATTATACACTAAATTCTTTGACTCAATCTTAAATATGCACTTAGAAGATACATAAAAAAGATCTCTATTAAACTCTAAAATTTAATGTTTTTTCTCTTGAATACTCTAAATGCTATGTTACCCCAATAGTCCCTTGAAAGCTATTTCTGTAATTTAAAAGGCCCTTCTTTATTATAAATTAGAAAGTCCACTGAGACATTAACAATGACTATTAAAATAACATATCTCATTACCTTCTTCTTTTATGCAATCCTATGTAAGCTATTTCTCTAATTTAAAAGGCCCTTCTTTATTTTACATTCGAAACTCCACTGAAACATTAACAATGACTATTAAATAAATGTATCTCATGACCTTTTTATTTTAAAGTTGTTTGTAGAGATAAATTTCATATTAACTCTTACAAAATATTTTGGATAAACAAAAAAGTAGCATTTGTGTAGTTAGGACTACCCACTATTGGATGTTTACCATAAGATTAGGTCTCACGAGATGATTTAGATAAACCTAAAATGTAGCATTTATTAGCCTACTTAAGTATCAAGTCCAAATTTCATGGAATTGAATGTTTGTTCTACTATGCTCTACTTCTCACTACCTTCTTAACTTATTTCTTAATCCACAGGATCAAATTTATTTCAGCAAGATATTTCCTTGTAAGCACTCCAAAGACGTTGTTGGCTCTAGGTAAGTTCTTGTACCTTATGTTGTTTCACAAAATAGTCTCCTTTGGCAATGTTACAAGTTACTTATTTCCAATTCTCTAGGATAACGGCAATTATACAAGTTTATTTTAAACTACATATATTTAGTAATCTTATTGGAATTTTATCTGAATAGTATTTTTGCTCTATAGAAAAAAATGCATACTAGCTAATATTTCATGTTTTTACATAATCATAACATTGGTAATTCAACTAAAATGTTTTTATTTTTAAACCGTATTTTATAAGAATAATTCGTCTCCCTTAAGTTATGTCTTCCCCTTTGACACTAAATGCAATCATATTGATGAACAATGGGACACTGGACATGCATCCACATCTCCAAATCTTAATCATTGCAACATTTGGTCATGGCATTGAATCAACAAGTAGATACAAAATAGATCTTTCTGATGGAAACCATCTACAAAAAGCTACAATGCCAAAAAAATATAATCATACTATAACTTCGAAGACAATCTAGAAGGGTTCAATAATTCAACTCACAGGATATAGTTGTCCCACTTTTTGTAACTCAAGGTGAGCCATTTTAATATAGTGATTGTTCTGAAATATTACATTTTCATTTATACCTCCTATGAATCATTACTAATACTACCCCTTACTTTATTTACATAGGTGGATTGTAATCTCTGAACTAGAGGTTGTATGCATAGACCATGATGTCATTGGTGATCCCACCTTCCTTTTTCAAGAACAAGAGAAACATGTACAACAAGATGCTAGGAATTCATTTGGACCATCTACAAATCCAAATCATAATGATGTACCCACACAATCAACTCCTAAGAGATTGATGTTTGGAATACATGCATCTCCACACAGGAAGGAGTTTACCTCAACTATCACTCCTATTAAAAGTTTGAATCCATTTCAAACATGGTGGACGATCAAAGGTCATGTAACTATGAAGAAAGAAATCCACCAATTCAACACAAAGAAAGGAGATGGGCAGGTGTTTAGCTTTGATATTATTGATAATGAATAGACTGAAGTACGTATCACTTGCTTCAATGAAGTTGCAGACCTCCATTTTAGAAATATCCAAGTCGGGGCTATATATACATTATCTGGTGGGACCATCAAGTCAGCCAATAAGTTTTACAACAAGTTGAATAGTCAAATGGAAATTACTTTAATGGATGACTCAAGGGTTAGTCTTTGTGAAGATGATCTCCTAATTCCAAAACATCTATTCTCTTTCACATCCATTAATGAGATTGTGAATAAGAACAATAATTCTTTTGTTGATGTGATTGGAATTGTTGTATGCGTAGATCCTAGCTCTACAATAAGAAGAAGAGATGGGACAAAGGTTCTTAGAAGGAGCCTAAATTTGCTAGATATGTCTACCTCCACCATAAATGTGACTTTATGGGGATCGACAACTCAAAAGGAAGGTGCACAACTTCAAGAAATGTACCATCTACAAAAGTCAACTGTGCTTGCAGTTAAAAATGGGCATGTTACTAATTACAATGGAAAGGTGGTAAGCACACTGGTCACTACCCAGTTGTTTATAAACCCTGATATCCAAGAAGCAGAACAACTAAAATCATGGTTTGCAGAAAGTGGGAATGATGTTCTCACATTAGCAACAAACAAGGTGGATGTGCCTCTACTACTTACATGAAAGACAATTACCAACATTCAAGATGAGCCTTTAGACATAACACAAACTCTCCAATGCATTGTGAAAGCAACAGTAATATTCATCAAGTCTAATTCATTTTGTTATCCAGCTTGCCCTATTGAGTTAGAAGGGAAACAATGTAAGAAAAGAGCTATGCAAAATAATGATGGAGCATGGTATTGCTCAAAGTGTGAAGCTACATTTCAAGATTGCAATTACAGATATGTACTTCAAATAAAGCTTCAAGATCATACAAGTACTATATGGGTAGTTTCTTTTGAAGAGGCAGCAACCAAACTAATTGGCATGCCTGCCAAAGAATTGTATTTGCTATAATTCAACCAAGAAGCAGAGACAACTAGTGAAGATGTGATTAAAAATGTACTATTCAAACAATTTCTCTTCACCATTTCAAGTAGAAATGAAATATACAATAATGAGGCACGGTTGAAGTCAACGATCTTAGAAGTCGAGAGAATTGACTTCACTAATGAAAGCAACTTTTTGTTAAAAGAAATTTGTGACTTGTGAAATGTTAACAAAAAAGTTAATGTACATCCAATTCTTACAATTGGAACATCTACAATTGTAATTTTCTATAATACTTCGATGGAGATGCATGTTGAATAATATATCCTTTTCATGGAACATATACTTAAAAAATTACCAACATTTATAGTTTTTAATCTTTTATGGTTTCTCAATGTACAACGTATACCCAACTATATGTCTTTTATTATTCTGCATGTTATTTCATTTACATCTACAATTGTAATTTTCTATAATACTTCGATGGAGATGCATGTTGAATAATATATCCTTTTCATGGAACATATACTTAAAAAATTACCAACATTTATAGCTTTTAATCTTTTATGGTTTCCCAATGTACAATTATACCCAACTATATGTCTTTTATTATTCTGCATGTTATTTCATTTGCACATTGCTAACAATGTAGTCTGCAATTTTTTTCTAGATGATGAACTCAAATCTACAAGAATCTCAGAGACAACCATCCCAAACTAAACCCATAGATGAACAATCTTGTAAGAGAAGTCGGTTGTATTATGCTCGCCATCAAGAAGAAATAAGTGTGCGTCGTATGATGCAATGCACACAACACCTAGAACATGCATAAGATCAAACACAACCTTTTAGAAGTTCCAAAAATCTTCAAAATAAATTTCCTTCTGCAATAATGACTTCAAACCTAACACATGGAACTAGTAAACAATATCAAACACATCTACCTACACGATTGACACAAAACACAAATTCAACTAACAACATGCATATGAACTGGTCCACTAGCTTTATGGATACATCTAGAAAATTTAGAAATCGAATAGATGCACTATCAAACTTACAAACATGTACTATATGTAAGGAAAGATACCCTGGAATGAATGTACATTCATCAAACAACAATCCTACTTGTAGAAGATGTTTTAGTGAGAAAGGCATACATCGATTCTCTGCATCCAATAATATGGACCCAGGTGAGCAACCAAATGTGTTGAGGATTCTCACTCAAGTAGAAGAGATGCTCATTGCATGTGCAAGTCCAATAATACAAGTCACACATGTTCATGGTGGACAATACAAATATAGTGGACACACGATTAGCTTCCCACAAGATGTCAAAACGATAACAAAATCTCTTCCACATAGAATTCAAGACTTGGATGTACTAATCGTCCAAAGAAAAAATACACATGGGAAGAATTATGATTGCTATGTAAGTAGAAGTCATGTTAGGAATGCACTAGAATACAAAATAAAAAATGACCCGTACTATAAAGATGTTGAAATCAATGCCAATGCATTAACACTTCTACCTGGTTCTACTATAGACATTTATGAAATGCTTCATACAATTGAAAGTGAAATTGAAGAACAAACATCAACAAACATTGAAGTTGACAACAATCAAGATGAACAAGAAAATGAAACAGAATATTCAACATCATTCATGGTAAGACTACCAACTAGCCATCGTGAGCTACACATCATTAAATAAGCATTGCAAATAGAAAGTGAAAATGATAACATCATTGATTGGGCCCACGTTGGGTCAACACCTATAAATGAGTACACTATTGAGGGCCTATTAGACATGGCATTTCCTACTCTCTTTCCAAATGGCAATGCACTACACATGCAACCCCGAGCTAGGGAGGTGCAACTTCATGAATATGCCTTGCACCTTATGCAATTCCATGACAATAGATTTGGACGCCATCCAAGATTAAGATACTTTCTTCTAAATCTTATGATCCGTCATCGTAGCCAAGCAACTGTCTCAATATTTATCAAAAGAAAAATAGAAGACAATATACCAACCACTATCGAAGACCTTCGTTCCCACATAAATAGCCTACCAGACAATCAATTGGCTAAAGAACTAATGCATTTTGGGTCAGCTTTACGGGGGACAAGATCATATTGGAACAAGTGTCGTGGTGATCTAACAAATATGATCAACCAAATAGGATCACCAACTTTGTTCTTCACACTAAGTGCAGCTGATACAAAATGGCCTGATTTACACAAACTATTTGCAACCAATAATACATCTACATTGCACACCAACAAACATCGCACAGATGACGTGATTGAAAACCCACACACAACAGCCCTATATCTACATCAAAGATTCATAATTTTTCGTGAAGAGGTTATCGAGAAGCTCATGTGTGCACAAAATCACTGGTATAGATATGAATGGCAACATCGAGGTTCTGCACATATACATGGATTCCTTTGGCTCAAAAATGCACTAAACATGGATACATTAGATTGGGAAAATAATGTAGAAGTGGACAAAGCAAGAGAATTCTTTGACAACTATGTCACTGCTTGGAACCCTCGGTCTAAGTCTAAAATAAACAACATGATACATAGAACCCCGATGGATGACCCATGCCTATTAAACACATCTGAAATATTCTCTACCAACCCATACAATGATTACAAAGAATTAATTAACCGTGTACAAAGGCACACTAAATGCAGCAAGAGAACTTGCCTACGTAAGAAAAGGGAAAATTTAGAATGTAGATACAAGGCTCCATGGAAAGAACAAGAAAAATCCACCTTGTCATGTGATGAATCAGGGAATAAATCTTACGAACCATCAAGAAATGATGACAAGTTAAACATTCATAACCCAGAGATGCTCTCAATATGGAGAGCTAATATAGATTGCCAGCCTGTTATCTCATGACTACTTGTTCTCATATACATTGCCAAGTATGCATCTAAAGCTGAAAGAAAATTAGAGAGTTGTGTAAATATGTTAGCAAGAATATGTGCAAAGCAAAGATTAGAAGACTAGGCTTTAAGAGCCTATCAAAAATTCATGGTAGAAATTGTTGCAGAACAAGATATTGGAGCACAAGAAACATGCCATATGTTACAAAAATTACCACTTGTGATTTGTAATCGAAAGTTTATATCATTGAATGTAGGCAAAAAAAATTTCTATCACCTAAAAAAAACACTAGCCGGTAATGAGATATAATCAAACTACATACAATCATATATGCAACGCCTATCTCACCTAGAAATGATAACATTGATTGAATCAACAAGATCCTTCACATATGTTGCTCACCGCAAAGGATCCAAATTGAAAGATAGAAAAGAAAAGGCAATAGTGCAAGTATTTCCCCAGTTCTATAGCATTCCAAAAGAAGACTCTGAAAATTTTGAAACTTTTTGTTGGAGTGAATTACTTCTATATAAATATTTTTGTCAAATTGATAGAGATATAGGCCTCAACAAAGAAGAAATCATCAATAATTGGAAGCACACGAATACAAAAAAATATAATGCATGGCATATTGATCATACATATGAAATTGAGCATGTGATTGAAGAGGAAGACAATTCTGATAAAGAGACGAATATACAAGATAATATAGAAATGAATGAATGGGAGTTATTGTCTCAAATGGGACTTACTAATAGTCTTGAGTTAAATGAACTTGAAATGCTAGGTCGACGTGAATTTGACAACAATAACAAATGGGAAAAACATACTGTTCAACCACTTTTGCATGATGCCACAATTCAATTTGTAAACACAAACAAAATGTCCCAACAAGGTGTCCATCCCCCCATAGATTTGCATAGACAAAACTATACATTGTCATCAGAACAACAACTAGCACTTACTATCATTACAACCCACTCAATAGATAATACCTCAAAACAACCACTACATATGCTCATACAAGGAACCACAGGCATAGGGAAATCCTATCTAATTAGCTGCATAAGAAATACACTTCAAAATAAAGTCCCAAGAAGAGAAAACCCACTCCTTGTTCTCGCCCCAACAGGAATTGCAGCATTTAACATACAAGCCTCAACTATACATGCTGCCCTTAGGATTCCAATTAAAGAAATGCAACCATTGCAAGGACAAACATTGACAACATTTCAAGAAGATATGAAACACATATGATACATTCTTATTGATGAGATGAGCTTCATCGGTCCAAAACTCATATTAAAAATTGATAGCAGATTACGAGAAGCATTCCCTGAACAAGCACATCTCTGCTTTGGTGGCATTTCTATAATTCTTGTAGGAGACCTTGCCCAACTGCCACCTGTGATGGACAAACCTATCTATGCATCACACACGACTGCAATAAATCTTTGGCACAAATTTAATATAGTTGTTACATTGCAAACAATATTTAGATAGCAAGGCAATGATCCAATTCAAATGCAATTTCGCCATACATTACAAAACATGCGCAATGTAGAACCAACACAACATGATTGGGAAGTATTAATGACCCGCACAAACAAGAAACTAACAACAACTGAACAAGAAGACTTTGACCAATCAATACACCTATTTGCAACAAATGAGCTAGTGATATTACATAACAAAAAAATGCTTAAACAACTAAATCTACCTGTTGCACTTTGTCTTGCAGAAAATACACAACGTAAATTAGGCACAACTAGTAATAATGAGCAACTTCCTCATGAGGTTTTAATAAGCAAATGTCAACGTGTCATGCTTACAACAAACTTATGGATCCAAGCTGGTCTTGTAAATGGGTCTCTTGGAGAGGTCAAAGATATTGTATAGCCAATTGGATCAAAACCACTAGAATTGCCATCATATGTTACAGTAACATTTGAAAACTATAATGGTTCACCATGGGATGAAACAAACCCAAAAACTATACCAATACAACCCATATCATGGGGCAATCGTAGGCAAATACCACTATCCATGGCATGGGCTATCACTATACACAAATCACAAGGCCTTACACTAAGCAAAACCACAATTGATATTGGAAAAAATGAAAGACAAGGCCTCACATTTACAGCAATTTCACGAGTCAAGTCTATAAAAGGTCTACGTATAGAGCCTGCATTCTCTTTCGACCGCTACTCCAAAATGAAAAAAAATCCCTACAACATTATCAGAAAGAAAGAAGAGGCTCGCCTACAACTACTCTCACAACAATAAATCCAGGTATGTATATTTACTTGCAAGAATGCTCAAATAAGAAATAATGAAAGTTTTTCTAATATTTGATTATCCTTTTTTTCAAAACATACAAAGAAGAAAACTAACCAATTACATTGTTTATCTTACATAGGTCAACAATACATGACCAAAAAAAGTAAAACCTCAAGAATCACCCAACTTCTGAAGAATTTATTTTTTATTGCTTGGTTTTCATTCATAAGAAAATGATTACAAATTATCAATTTGGACTGACAACATTATGTTTTTGTGCACAAAAATCACAAGTGCAAAAGACAATCTTATTACAAAGATGAAAAGAAACTCTTGTGAAATTTTGCTCAATGCAATATCGATATTAATCTTTGATCATGCAATGACATGGGAATGTTTATGTTCAAACAACTATTGTACCTATTACAAATGAATCTGAAAACATGTTGAATAACATCTTTATTTCTACTTTAAACATGTACAAATTTATTGTTATACATCTATTTGTCTATTATTAAATCCATTAACTCTTCCCATAAATATCCTATCAGCGGATCCCTTGAACCTCCAAGGGGTGCAAGTGCTAGTGTAAAATAGATTCAAGGGATTGTATTCACCTAGTAACATGGATTGAGTAACATGCTCTATTGGGCAGACAAAAATACGTGCGAACACGTTTGCTTGAAAGTGCATATCAATTTTAAAAAATAATAGAACTATTTTCTTTTAAAAGTATCTAATATACAAAATATTAAGCATTATCAAACTATCCTAAATTTTTATAAGTGAGACCATGCAGAGATCATGGATGTGAACTTTTGTTAATATTAGGTTAGTTGGTCACCACTGAAACATCTTGATACATTCAATCAAGTTCAGGACTTAATAAATAAAAAAAAGGTTTCAAATATTGTGGTTAAGGTGGGTTTAAAAAGGATCTTGACCTAAATAAGGCTCATCTTTATAGTACATTTCAAGCAAAAGGATCTTAACACAACTGAAAGCAGAAGATATGCAAAATCTAATAGAAGAAAGACTTGATGAAATGATTAATTCAATTGAAGGTTTTGATATGATAAGAGGTGGAATCCCCTGTACTAATCCTTTTTTTCTACGAATTTCCATAGATTGTTAAAGATTGTAAACTGTAATAGTGTTTACTTTTTATTAATAGACTTCTACAATGATGTAAGAATAAGATAATTGATGGTAAATTTCTAATATTTTTCAAATATTTCTCCTTTGTGTTGATCATAATTTGTAATAGTTTCAAATATATTTTCCTTACACTGATGATAGATTTTAGTGGAGGCTAGATAATTTTTTTTTAAAACAAATTTATCTTTATTAAAATTGTGTACTTTATTTGGTGATATAATTGGTGATAATGATGGAATGTTTTGTTTTTTCTTTCTTCATTCACCCAAACTTTAGATTTTTTTAAAGATGTAATAATAAAGGGACACTTTTCAGTCGATGACTCTAAACCAAAACAAAAAAGATTATTTGTACAACTTTGAGACATTGTAAGAGATTGTTAGCTCTCCCAACAGAAAAAAGGAAGTTTTATAACTTTTTCCTATAGGAATGAAGAACAAATACAGCTGCCACATTAAGCACAGCTGCAAAATTTAGTTGAGCCAACACCAAATTTAAGAGATGGTTTTGTCCAAACTTAATGTGACCACATTGTTTACATATGGGATGTACAGGGTTTATTAGATGAACCATGACAAAATGCTGAGATGTATACTGTAAGTTATTTAGCTTCTTTACTGCTGTCTTTTTGTTTTGTGACTTGTATATCGAGTTATTTTAATACTACTTTAGTGTTCTCAAACATTTACACAAATTATATCTAAAAACAATTTCAATTTAAAACATATTCCATGACAAAATACTTAAGACTATACTGTGTCTTTGCTAACATTTTCAATGAAAATTCCTGACTGAGCTTAAACAACCACGGCAGTTGAAAACTTAACGACAAATCAAAACAAATAGACTATATTCAAACACAGATAATTTAAAACAGTCTATTATCATCAACTAAACAAATCGAACTGATTTAAAATTCAATCGGAATCACTGTGCAACTGCTAGTACAATATAAGTACAATATAAAGAACCACAAAAATATCTCCCCAAATATCGTCAGTTCGTCACCACAACTTAAGTCCAGAATGTTAAAATATCTACCAAAATATCGATGCAGCAACATAATTCTAGAACGTTAAAATATTTACCAAAATATCTCATGACAACAGAATTCGAGAACATTAAAATATCTACAAAATATCTCACCGCAACAGAACTCCACAACATATCGCCACCGCCGCAAGAATTCCTAGGTTTCTTCAAGTAAATAAAATCCTAGTTGCTAAGAATAACTATTACAATAGAATAATAAGTAGATAGACACAAGTGTGCAGTCTATAAATGGTCTTTGAAGTATGTGGAGGTCCCTGCATTATTTTGTATATAATCCCTCTGTAAAGAAATTACCGCTAAATCCAGACAAATGGACAGAGTGCTCTAGATTGTCAGTTAATTGTGGTTAGTTGGCTTCAGCTTTATGTCTACATAACTTTCTCTGTTCAGTGGTGGCCATAAAATTTTTCCTTTCGTAAACAGTTTGTGATTGACTCCAATATATTGCTTGTTTAAATTTGGTGACTGGATTTTATAATGTTTGTGTTATTTTTCATTGTAATAGAGAATAGCAGGTCATTTTATTCTTGATGTATTTTCTGCAGATTAAATATTTAGTTCGTATAATTATTCTATTTTGGTATAGATGAGGTGTAAAATTACTATTGATTGTTTAACAATCAAAATGAGTGATGTTTAAGAAGAGTGACAAAAATAAATATTGGTATGATTGATTTACATTGAGTTTAAGCCTTGTTTTATTACTATATTGAGTTTGAATTTTGTTTCATTAAATTGTAAATAGGCCACATGTCCCTCTTGGCTCTTGTGCTTACCAGCTCTGCATGGTACATGCCCTTTGCCATGTGATAATTGGTAGCTTACAATTGTGATGTAGACAGACTATGGTGGAATAGCATGTTAACATCTAGATTCAATTTGCCAAATAATAATGCATGGGAATGTGGTCAAAGTCCATACATGACAAACATAGATGGTTTACAAAATGTCCATCAACTTAACTTGAACAAATAAAGAAATATGCATATTGTGTCTGTGGTTACACACCACATGGCAGCTTCATTAGTCACAAACTACCTTCATGTGTCCAAAATCTGTCAACAAGTGGACACACATGATCTGATAAATGACAAATGCCCTCTCTTCTTCTACACACAAATGTAAGCTAAAGATCAAATACATACACAATAATAAAACATTTATTTATGTTCCTTTTATTGAATATTTTACACCTTATCTATAGGGTTGAAGCTAGAAAAATGTGTTCTTCCATTAAACTTTATATTTTGTGAGTTGTAATTGACGTTGGATTTAATTTCATGAACTTTTAACAATTTAATTTTTATTTTTAAAAAATAAATGGGTAAAAACCAACTATACTCCAAATTATTTTGACGAAGTATAAAGATTTTGTAGTACACTCAAATTTGAAACACAAAATTTAAATAGATTTATTTTATTTGAAAGAAAAAAAATAATTTCTACAAAATATTTTAGACATTTTTGGAAGAAAAGTGACGAAGCAACCAATAAATAATGTATTAGCAAAATAATCACTTCTATTATAACATTACCCCATTATATCCACACGAACCTTAAGATGAACTATCCATACTCCACCCCCGATTGTTTTATGCATACTACAAAAAGCATAGAGACAAGTTATGCAAACAACTAAACCAACTTAAACATAACAATAAGTTCAAAACTTGTCTATTACTTTTTACCTATCAAATGATTTGTTTTATTTCTATTAGTTATAAGAAAGATTAAAATAATTATTTTGCAAACACATGTCCATATAATAACCATAGATTCAATATTTTATTTCTATTCAATAGACCAAGATTTAAATTTATTTATTAATTATATTTCCTAAGTTAAAACATTACAATATTTATAAAAATATATTAAAATTAATATATTATTATTATTACAATTATAATATAATATTATATATATATAATTTAATATTAAATTTATATTTATTTTTTAATTGGTAAGAGGGGTAGAGGCCCTATGCCCATACAATTTAAAAGAGTGAATAAAAACAATTGAATATGCTTCAAAAGACACTTGAAGAGGGGAGCCAAGGCAAATTTCCCATTAATAGGAAAAGCCTATATGAAAACTAAACTTTACTCTCATTCATTGCTCCCATTTTATTATGTGATTGAAGAATCATATTATGAGTAGCTTTTCTTTTTTTAATGAATATTTTTTCTTCTAAACTATAGTTCAATCATCATTGTTTAAGGATTTATGATAAGGCTTGACCATATTAGCATGAACTTAAGCCTTCACTTGATGTGAAGAGGTTGACTTGTTAAGTTGCAAAACTATCTCAAGATGTATGGGGGGGGCAAACTCTCTTTTTTACATGATGTAGTAGATTTTTGGGGGGATGCACATGAGAGAAAGCACATTTGAACCACCAATACTAGCAATTAGGGAGATTTATCCTTCAAGAAACTAGGAGGAGGTCACCTTTTGAGTAGGATTTGGGTCAATGTAGTAGTGATGATGCTCAATACCTTATCACTAGGTAGCTTTCCTCTTGCATTGTTGATTTGAAGCATTGAAAGACTTTCTTGAACATTGAGTATGAAATGGTCATATTTGAAGAACCTGTGACACTTGAAGGGAGAATTGACATAGTCAAGAGTTTGAGCCCAACACCATCCATTCTTCTTCAAATATATTTACTCTAGAAGGCCCATTTCTAAGTCCATTTTCCTACAAAAATCACTACAATAGTGTGATAATGATCTTTATTATCCTTGGAGTCATACATGAATTTCCCTATCAAATTGCCAATCACTCACAAACTATATTCATCCAAAAATTACAATGGAGGGTAGGGAAGGTGAACCTACATAAGAATTATGGCAAGCAAGTTTTTTGTTGGGATCGAAAGTAGGGTATCAATGCTTTAAAAAAATAATTAATTGTCCCAAAAATGAGGCCCTAGAAATCCATAATCACATTCACGTCTTCAACCATCTCACAATTAATTTTTTACTTATTTTCCTTGGTCAACCATCCATGTAAGCCTTTTAAGGTCAACCAGAAACCTTGAAACTTGCCTACTTATTCTAGGAGCTTTAGACTAACTTTTGTAGCATCTGGGATCGAGTCAAAGATTACTTCTAGGTTGTAGTTCATTTTTTTGATAAATCCATTTGATTTGGAGTATGGATTGCTAGAAGACTTCACTTCTATTGCCTCCATATTAGAAATAATGGCCTTCTGAATATCTTAGAACCCATGGTGTCCATAGTCTCATCTAAAATAGATTATGAATATTGAACTGAAAGGACATCTTTGAATGAATGGAGTGCAAAATGAGAGGGTTTTGACTATGCCAAAGAAGAACGAGGAGAAATACCAAAAGGGGTCAAGGAAAAGAGGAGGGTCATATATGGCAACCTCCAGGTGGAGAAATGGACACTCAAGATACATCCACACCATCAAATATTTCAATTCCACAACAACCTTTCCCATAGATTCTACATACTATAATGATTAGGAGCATGCTTAAGGATTTCATAGGTTGGGAGGACTTTGATAACAACATATCTATTTTAATTTAATATTAAATTTATAGCATCTTGTAGAGGAGGAAAAACTACACTTCAACTAAGATCTATTAGCCAAAAGAAATTTTCTCTACAACTACACTCAAGTCTATTTTAGTTTTATATCTACTAGTTTTCAATAGACCAATGTTTTTGATAAAAGGGGTAAAATAGGTTTTGAAGGGCCCCAAAACCTTACAATAAAATGTTTCCCCAAAGATTAAACATTACTGGATAACAACCAGCAAACAAAAAACATGAAACAAAAAATAAAACAAGCCTAGAGATATAATAGTCTATAGAAATTGCCAACCAACAATAAGCAACAAAAAAAATAGCCAACCCACAGAGAACCACCAGCTTGGTCACATATTATTGAGTGTCTCGGCTGCTATCAACTCCTACTTGTAGAATTCCTCATGAAGCTTAACAAATACCAGGAGTTCAATAGACCAGCATTATTAGTCATTCTTTGTGCTAAAAAAAAGTCAATAGAAACTATACTAATTGCTAGACAGATAAAGGAATGTTGATAAACTACCAAAAATGAAATGTTGTATAAGAACTATAAAATTTCAAATGTAGAACAAGAAAGAGAAGGTACGGAGGAACTTGGTGTCAAGAAGATGAGCCCTCTACCAAGGATGCTAGTGTGTTGCAGGAACATTTACACATCGCACTATAGTCCAAGTCATATGAAAAATAAAAAGTTTTTAAGTTTGCTTTACTCCTAATCCCCTGTACTGTACAACACAAGATGAAATATCACACCAATAGTCTCTAGGTGACAAACAAAGCTAAATTGAAAAGAAATGAACAATAAAACTTGGACTAATAGAAATGAAAAGTTTTTGAGAAGAGAGGTCACAAAAGTAGTAAAGAGGAATGAAGCTTCCCCACTCAAATATATATAACTTGTAAAATAAAGGAAAAATTGTTGGGGTCACTTGAGAGTTTGCCTTCAGGTCAAGCCCCTATTTTGGTCATCCAACCTCCATGGGTAGCCAATATGGAAGTAAATAAATAAATGTGTGTGTGTTTCTACTTTCTATGTGTGTCTAGAAGTTATAACAATAGCGACAAACTATTTTGCAAATGTAAAGTAAAACTAATCTACTCAATCTAGAGAACAAATTAGTGTGATTAATTGAAAGAGAGCAGGGAGGATAGAGGTAACCCACACAATGCAACAAGAAAATAATAGATTACACTATGAAAGAACAATAAGAGAAGGTAAATGAAACTCAATCACCTGATAAACACAAGTGCAAACTTCCCAAAGTGAAGAAGAACAATCTAGAAAGCAATGGTCTCAATAAACCCCATGAAAAAGCCACAAAACCCTCAAGAAATCTCACATGAGCATGTATACAATAGCATAGTCATGGAGGATCCTTGAGAAAACCAAAATAAAGAGATATAGATGAGCACAGCAAAATTAATATTTCACAAATTTCTCATGAAGTTGCAGAAGAGAGCCAAAGAGTTTAATAGATTGCTTGGGAATGAGAGAGTTTTTCAAAATTTCAAGAATAGAGGGAAACACTGACAGGACAGGTCAAAGAAGGCGGTTCTAAGAGGTGCAAAGGCATAAAAAGAATCTCCAACATTGTTGAAGGTTACCAGTAATGCCTAGAAATGGTCACTTAGTGCCACATAGATGTGGGATGCTAGCACTACATGTAGACATCTGCGCTAAGCACTCTATCACCCAAGTGAATCTAGCTCCCAGTAACATGAAACACCATAAAACAAAGAGAAGAATAAGACACTAAAATAGATTTTGACAAAAACAAACACAAAGGTTCAAAAACAATACAAATGCACATGTCTGGGTTAGGGAAAAAGGCTAAGGCAAGACCAAAATGATCCTAAGAATGTACTAGGGGAGAAAACACCAAAATGAGTACAAAACATAGCATGAAATTGTAAGGGTATGCAATTTTTTACATTACATTTAGCCCCCACTTTAGTGGGCTTATGACCCTAGGTGATATGTTATGCTAAAGTACAAAAGGAAATAACATCATAAATATTACCTCAAAAAGGATACTTTAGAGGCCATAGGGAGTTCTTCCAGTGGAGGAGTAAATCCTCCACACTGAAAACCTACAAAACCATAGTATTAAACAACAAAAACCTGCACAAAAAGTAATGTTAGAACCACCTATATAAAATTTATGCTAAAAATGATTAGATCGGATATGATTTTTATAAACATCAATGTTAGAAAATCATATAATCTAATGGATATTTTACTAAAATCTACAATAATATAACACAAATCACACAAGAAAGCAAAAGAAAATAATACAAAAGGGGCATTTATAGCATTGTGCTACTAGAAGGATGCCAAGTATAGTTCTAGGGCTAGCACACTACGAGAGCTAGGAACCATACCAAACTCTTGTGGGTCACAAGGACTAACAAACTACATTGTTAGATGACTCACAAAGAGTACTAAAAAGTAACAAAATGGAGCACTGCTGGCTTGCATTGTGTTGCTAGGTGGCTCACATGTTACACAGTATCAAGAATTACATGGACTAGCATTGTTAGGTAGTCCTAATAAAGGAGGCCAGTCTAAGATTGTGCATCTACTTAGGACCACAAGCTACTGACACTACAAGGAGCAAATGATTCAGTGAGTGTACCATCAGTGTGGTATGTGTGAAAGTTGAAAGTGCAAAAGTATGCCCCCACCTTAAAATAATTGCATAAAGTAATAGTATGCAATTAATTTTAAGGTAGAATAAGGGAAAGAGATAATTGATATTTAGGAAGATATGTTCCCAAAGATGCCTCAAGAAAAAGAATGCTCCCAAAGAGAGGCAACAATAGTGATGCTCGATGCATGATACACAAACACTTGTCTAAGCATGGTATGACATAGAGAAATGAAAACACATGTCACATAAAAATAAGCAATATCACCAAAAACATAAAGGGATCTATGTGCTTTGGGGTTAGTATGCACTTATAGGAGGGGAATCATCAAGGGACCATTGAGAGAATCATCATAATCCCCCAAGGATGTAGAACTATGAGCACAAATGAAGAATGCCACAAGAAATCAAAAGAAAAATAAATTTTTTGGGTGAACATGGAAGGAAGCTAAATCTTCCAATCATTTGCATCATCCCAAAAATGTCAAAATAATTAATGTGAAAACATAGAAGAAGGTAGAAACAAATAGAAGAATAGGACAACAATTTCATTCCTCCTGTATCCATGTGTCTAAAGGGAATCATGGGTCCTCTAGGTAGAACTAATAAACATATAACAAACATTTTCATGGATAAAAACATAAAAAGTAAGCATGCAAGCATATATACACATGGAACAAAGGTACAACCATCATGGGTTGGACATCATCAGATCATCTGTGTCCCAATCTTGACTATCATGAGGGGATGAAGGAAGAGCTAACAAGGGGACCACATTAAGAGCAGTACAAGGAGACACCACTGGAACCAAATGTAGAGGATTAACAGTAGGAGTATGATCCTCTTGAGCATTGGTAGAGGATAATAAAAGAATATCTATAATGCACTCAAAGATTTGCTTCGTAGGGGAGGAATCATTTGAGTCATTGTCAAAATACTACACTAAGTGTGGCTCATCAGTGTTTTTAGTAGAGATGCAAGCATAGGTGGAAGAAGCGATGAATAAGGGATTATAGGTGGAAAAGATGACACCATGCACTTTGTCTTGAGAAATGGTAGTGTAGGGTAATGCTCAGGATTACGTTTAGGTGGAGAATGGGGTATGTCAATGTCTATGGTGGTGAGGTGAAGGACATTTAGAATGATGGCATGGTGGGTGCGTTGAAATGAAAAGAGAGCTATGATAGTGGTACTAGAAATGAAGCTAACATTGGGGAGGTCTAAGGGCTCCAAAAAAGGTGACATATTAGAAATAGAAGGAAGGATGGGATCCTCAGTAGGAGGCAAGACTACTTGAACCCTTTTGGGGTTACATTCATCTATGTCCAACTAAGGAGAGGCAAAGGTTAGGGATGTGAGAGACTTGGGCTAAGGAAGAGGTTGAGGCTCAGAGGAAGGGGCAAGATCAAGAGGTAGTTGCATGGAAGGGAAACACTTAGGGAGAGACTACAAATCAGCAACATGCTCTTTAGCTAAGACACATTGACAATTCTTGCAATCTCTCACAAGTTGATTCCATCGTGTATGAGCTAGGGCCTCTGCTAAAGGAGCTAGAGGGTTTTCCAACATGGGTTCATATTCTTCCCCTATCTTAGGGACATGAGGAGGAGCAGAAAGAACCACTAAGGGTTGGGAAACCATAGGGGGAAGGGGAGAGTCTTGCAACATGGGCTACTTTCCTCACACCACTGAAGAGGTTGGAGGAACATGAGAAACTACCAGAGGTCAAGGATCCACGGGAGGAGGGGGAGGATCCTATAACATAGGTTGCTTTCCTCATACCCCCAAAGAGGTGGGAGGAACAAGAGAAACTAGAAGACTGAGGAGCCACAAGAACACAAGGTGGATGAGTTGGTACTAGTTGTTGACCTCTAGGCCTCAAGTACGATATTAGAGGTGACACTTCTAAGTATAGGGCCACTGAAGGTCAAGAGAGCGAGGGAGGAGGAGCCATAGGAGACGAAGAGGAAGGGCTGCCAAATAATTGTGCAATCTGACTAACTTGAAACTTTTGGTACAACAAGAACAAAAATCCATTGCATGGTTAGAGAGCCTTTATCAAGGCCAGCCAAAAGTAGTACAAAGAGAAGTTTTCATGCATGGAGAGAGGCTAAAATCTACTATGGAAGATTACATGCACTACTCCATCATGTAGGAAATTCAAACACTTGTGTACTATGGAAGGGACTGCTCTCATAGAAGCGAGCCATGGATGGCCTAACTTCAGATGAAAATGGTCTGAGGTAGGGATGATCAAGAAGGGGACGTCCAGGGTCTTAGGTCAAACCTAAACAAAATAGATGAGCAAACCCATGATAGGACAAGACAACCCATTATGCCACCATATGTAGGCTTCTGATTTCTCATACATGTCTTTATATAGTTCATGTATATATAATCATTCCTCTACTATAACATTTACCATGCATACGGGGTCAATTAGAATCCCTTACCAGTTTTCTATTAATCTCGATAGTAATGTATAGAGGACCTTCATATACATGCACATGCAAATCAATAGGGGTGAAAGAAATGATAGGTTCAAGAACAGGGCACTCTTGAGTAGGGTGAGCATGAACATCAACCATCTCTATCATTTCGACAAAGGATGATGAAGACACATTAGCAGTCTTATCTAGCACCACAGATGAAGATGAAAGGTCAATGAAATTGGAATAATGGCGATGCAATGGATTAGTGTATATCTATAGGTTTTGGTTAGGCAGAGCAAAAGATTTATTTCATTGGCATTAACATTGGCTACTAGGGTAATATTCTGGTTGATGTAGTCTTGAACAATATAATTAAGACATAGACATCTCTGAGTGTCATGCCTAGGAACATGGTGAAAATGACAAAAGGCCTTTAGGTCATAGGAAGGCGGTAAGGCTTTGTGAATGTCTAAGGGGTGGATGGGTGGCAACTACACCAAATTGTTGTTTAGGAGTTGCTTTTGAATAGTACAGAGAGATTCATTAAGAGGAGTGAATTTACAATTATTTGGTTTCTTGGAAGAAGAGAGGGCTAGACCATCCTATTAAGGTGTTGCAGCCTCTGCATTATTTATTATTGTCGATGCACTATTTTTAAAGAAATTTTTCTTCTTTTTATAGTTGTCGAATAATGAAGAGGCATTGAACTACCCAATAGGAGTTGATGGGGTGGGAACTTAAATTTGGTTGACTGACTATTGGTAATAACAGAGTGTCATGCATAAGTGTACAAAAGATGGATATTTCAAAAACAAAATCTTATCCTTGATTAAAGGCTATAGGTTTCCAATGAAAACCCATTATACATCTGAATCTCGTAGGGCATAAAGTATTTGCAAAAATAGTGCTTAATATCTACATTTATAAAATTGGTAACATTCTCGTTCACTCCCTGATGACAATGGACAAGGTTAGTGAAAGTGACCTACAACCCTATGTTGGCCTGGAAGTGTTGGAGAAATTGATTAACGAGATACTCAATAGAAGAAATCAAATGGTTAGGAAAAGATCAAAACCAATCTAGTGTAGTCTCTTGCAATGACCATAAAAATAGTTTCTCTAACAATGACTATTGAAAAATAAAATCACTACACAAGGTAGTGAAGGAAGATACATGTGTTTATGGGGTCACCTTTTCCTGAGTATTTTTCAAAATGTTGTGCCTCGAAGCCCTAAGGAAAGGGGTAGCAAGGATGGTGAGTGATAATGGCTTGCATCTACAATAAGTGGGGATGAGAATGAGAGGCTACATAGATGAGGTGGCTAAAGAAGAAAGTTGTTGTTGCAAGGAATCAACATTTTGGACAAGTTGGTTAATGATAGGGTTAGTAGTATGCACAAGTGTGGAAATAGGAGCATAGGTGTGGGAAATGGACATCTACTTAGAGGCTCCAAGGTGACCACCACAAGTGTGGAAACAGGAGCATAGGTGTGGGAAATGGACATCTACTTAGAGGCTCCAAGGTGACCACCAAGAAAAGTAAACTATATAAGGGATGCGAAGGTGGGACAAATCCATATTGGTTTATTGGTTTCACAACAAATCGAGACAAGCTAGCACCTACATTTCCTTGTACAATGCTAATAGCCATGTTTGAAGATATGTATGTTAATGAAAGTTGATTACCTATAATATTGGAATGGGAGTCATGAGGATTGGAATGGGAGTCTTGAGCTCCCTCATGGTTGCTTACCAATGGTGGAGTATCATTGTGCATGATGTGGTTGCTTACCAATGGTGGAGTATCATTGTGCATGATGTGGGTAATACCATGGAGGAAGTCTAAGGCCATTAGGGAGATTCGTTATCATGGGCAATACTTTCTTGAGTATGGTTACAGTCATTATCACATGATCAAAAAGCCTCTTAGATGGTATCACATTATTTCAATTACCTTAGGTTGGTATTTATTGGTTGTTTCACTAGGTTCCATTGTTAGTGGCGGTATGTGAATGCTAACTGTGAACAGTCGAAGAAGAGAAAAACGTTGGTCTCATAGAATTTTAATCAAACGTTTAAAAAACTGTAAAAATGCTCAGTTATGGTTTCTCGAGACAGTTGGAATGTGGTCGATGTGAAGGGAGTCGGTGGGCGAATATGTTGCTAATGGGCGGCGCTTTTTCTTCTCCCTATTATTAGTTTTTGGATAGCCCCCAACGTTACTTGTCCTTTAAGACACTCCAAGATGTGACATCAAGCTTTGGAAAGAGGCGAGGGCACTTCATATAACTCATTAAATGCAAGGAGAGACAGATGAATGAAGCTTTTGTTTCGGAAGAGGTGAAGCCAGAAAAAAACAATTGACTTCGGAATGTCCTGTGTTAGATAGGCAATGGCTGCCATTCCATATACCCCAGGAGGAGGAGGGCTTGAAGCCGACATTATGGAGACTTTGGCTTTCTTTAACAGCGACTCCATCGAACAGGATCATTTGTTGCAGAGTAGTACCTGTGTTCCCCCTATACCATCCTCTTCCTTCACCATTCCATTCGTAGAAGACAATGGCTGTGCTGCTGCTCCTCCTTGTCGAAGTAGAAGCAGTCGAACTGAATCTCTTGGCAATGGGAAGCTCTTCGTCGACATCGACTCTCACTATACGGTATGAGTAATACATTCCGACTTACATTCTTCGGCTGAATAATTTGTACATTGGCAGGGACAAATGCTGCTGTATGTATGATTTGCATTGATTTCTCTAAAAACAGGCCGAACCATCTAGTTTTGTCTGTGTTTGGCTGTATTCTACCCTTTTAAATTTAATAGTAGTAGGGCCTCTGATTTATGTATATGGGCATTTCAAAATGTGTTGATGACTAATGGCAGGAAGTATGCAATGTGTATACTCCAGGCTTTAACATCTCAACACAGCGTCCTTCTGTCCGTGCGTACAGATGCCTCTAAATAATAGAAAAGCTTAGACACCTGTTTGTTATTTGAGTTGTTCGAAACTCAAATGATAGAAGAGCTTAAACACCTGTTTGTTATTTGAGGTTATTGTTTCCCAGGTAAATAACAGATTGATTGAGCACAATAAGCCAGCTGTTTAAGATTTTGTACCTTTTAGCAAACAAAACTAGCCTTGTAACATTAATTAATATGTACCTCACTGTCATTGATGTAGGACTCTGAAGACGAGTGTGCCGGTGTAGGTAGACTTTATTCTCGCAGGAGCAATACCTCATCCAAAAGAGACAGAGCTACCCACGTTCACAATTTGTCTGAAAAGGTTTTTTCTTAAACTCTTATGCCCTTTATCGTGTATAGAGTTATCATGATTTTGTTATGAATATTTATTCAATGGCTTAGAAGAAAGAGATCTAAGTTTTAGGGTTTTGCTGAAAACCAGAGGCGAAGGGACAGAATTAATGAGAAAATGAAAGAGCTTCAACTTCTGATTCCTAATTCGAAGAAGGTTGGCTTATTTGCATGGCTTTTAATTCCATAATAGACTGTAGAAGTTTAATCACAGAGGTAGAATCTTTGAACTAATTTGTAAGTTACCATTTATTTCCACTATTTTTGACAGACAGACAAAGCTTCCATGCTTGACGAAGCGATTGACTACGTCAAACAGCTTCAACTTCAAGTACAAGTAAGTTGCTACATGTTTAGTAATTCTTGTTCAAGTTTTCAAAACATGTAATAATCTTTCCAACTTCCTTCTTCACTTAAATGTGTTGTAGATTCTTTCTTCTCCAACTAAGATGAACCAATCACATAGCTGCGTAGCAATGGGAATCCCATGCTTTCAGATGCCCCAGATGTGCATGAACATGAACATGGGATTCATGGGAATGGGCATAAACATGGTCCATTCCCATTCCCAATGGAATAATGGGTGCATGACTGTGCCCCAGGGAGTTCAAGGACAACCAATACTACCATGGTCTAATGAACAAAACAAAGAGTATTTTAATGCAGCAAATCAGCCAATGTTTAAGAAGGTTTCAGAACACAATAATCTATGTGAAGCAGGGAGTGGAAATACTTCACGGCCCCGTTATCTTCAAGCAACTCATAGTCAATAGCACTAGCCTGTGTGCTTACATGCTTGAGTGTGTATTTGTCTAGAAAATTTAGATTTGAGTGATTGTCCATCTCTTTTAAGCTTTAAATCCTTTGTCAGAAACTTTATTGTGTATTTACAGTTGCAGTAGCAATAGTCTCTTCCAAGCTCCTCTTTTGAAGAGGAGCTTTAGAAATGTAAAAGTTCAGATGATTTGTAGATATCAACTTTTAATGGAAAATAATGTATCACATCTTTTTTCTTATAATGATGCAATGCATCACATTTTTTTCTTATAAAGAAGTATCATTGAAAAATGTTTGAAAGATGAAAACAATGTATCACATCTTTTTCTTATAAAGAAGCATCATTAAAAATGTTGAAAGTTGAAAGCAATGTATCACATCTTTTTCTTAGAAAGAAGCATGATTGAAAAATGTTTGAAAGTTGAAAACAATGTATCACATCTTTTTCTTATAAAGAAGCATCATTGGAAAATGTTTGAAATTTGAAAACCATGTATCACATCTTTTTCTTATTAAGAAGCATCTTTAGAAAATGTTTGAAAGTTGAAAAATGTTTGAAAATTAGAAATATTCATACATTTGAAAATACTGAATTTTCCTACAATTATTTCTAATGAAACCCCTTCTAATATTCCTTATCCCCTTCCAATAAAAAGTTAAGTACACTTTTATTCTATTTTCTAGTTCTAAATATATAATTAAGTCAAACAAATATGTTATAAATGTTGCAAATGTTGAAAAATCACTTTCGTGTCAATGCTGAGCCAAGTAAAATATATGTTTGAATTTTTTAAAGAAATTTATTTTAATATATGTTTTAAATATTTTCATAAAAATAATAATGGAAATATATTACTATAGAACTATTAAACTTTATTATAGGTGATTTTGTTTCTAATTGTTAAAAGAAGTTGCTTATTAATAAGAAGGTGATTGGTCAAATGATTGCCTTTGTAGATTGATTGTTTGGTATTGTGTATAGTATTGTAGAGGTTTATATTAATATTTACATTTTGGAATTGTTAAATTATGGTCTATGCTTCCATACTTCTTATCTTTTTGTTCAAGTTTTTCTTCACACTTGTAGTTTTACCTCAATGTTTTAAGTATTATCATTCTTCAAATATAAGAATTATAAATTATCCATTTAGTTAGATCCAATTTAAGTTTGTCATTCTTCAAATATAAGAATCATAAATTATCCATTTAGTTGGATCCAATTTAAGTTTGAATGGAATGCTACTTGCCTTCAATTTCTAGTCATTATTTACCTATACATCAAATGAAAATTAATTATATATAGAATTGAAATGCATTCATTATACTATTGTAGTGACATAACTTTAACTAACATTGTGACAATTGCCTTGTGCATGTCTAAATGACATACACTACCTTAGCTAGACATAACATTCCCTAGAGGAATTTTTAATCAAGTTGGAATTTTTATGTTTCAATACTATTACTCATGTGGAGTGTTTGATAATACTCAAATTATTAATGCCGCATGCCACATAAAAGATGTAGAATGTGGCAATGGAAAGGTTTTCTATATGTATCTATAACCATGGGAGCTTCACTACATTGACAATTTACTAAACAAGAGCCATTTAAATGCCCAAACTTTGAATGTCATGTCTTCCCCAACCATTTGTTTTGTCAAATGTTTCGATACATAGAAGCAACATCATGATTATCATTTCCTACACACCTTACACAACCTTATTCTTTCAATATATCACATATTACTAAAGCTTGTAAAGAATGCATTAAAATTGTTAAGTTGTTGTAGTTACCGGTATTAGAAATATTTAAAGAAAACATTATTTCCTGGGTACAAAGATTGAATATCATTTAATACATGGAGGGTGAACCTTAAACCAACTACCATCACTTGCATTTATAGGCTCATAATATCAAATGCCATTAGTGTGTGACAAGTTGATAAATTAAGATGCATCTTATGATATTATAATGATAGGGATTAATGAATTCGATAAAAAATGTGACAACTAGAACTTGCACATGTAATTACATTTGCCCTTGTTTTTTTATGTTTTGCATGTGAGTTCAAATTCCCTATGTCTATCCCTTATATACCTATTTACATTGCTTTTTGAAATGGCCTTCATTTTAGACAAGATTGGTAATGCTAGTAATGACAAGCTCTCATGATCCTTCCTTATCCTTTCTAGCATTACCCAACTTTCTCAAGAGCTCCTTCACACTTGTGTGTATTCTTTAGTATTTGCAAAGCAAGATGACAATAAAAGTGCAATGAACACATGAAAAATAGAAAGAAAAGGAGGTCCTTGAATTTCCAAGAACAACAACATCAAATAGAAAAGTGTGAAGGAGATTCCTATTTTATGATTAATATTGCTTCTAGTGTGCACTATTTTAATTCAAACCCTTTCATTATAAGGTAGTGGATGACAAAGGGACTTCTATTATTTGTCTTCTCTGATAGCTTCCACCATTAATCAAAGTTTTAATTTCAGTTTTTATTTTTCCTATGTTGTTTTCTACTTCTATTGAATTATTGCCAAATTTGAATTTTGAGACTAGTTTTCCAATAACTATATTAATTTTGTTTAAAAATAGACAATGTTCCACTCAGGGTTTCTAGATAGCTATACAAATTTTTTTCAAAGGATGTCTTCTTCTAATTCTACACTATGTAAAATGTTGGCTCTATATTATGAATTGATGGATGTGATAATGTTGAAGAATTCTCTCACAAGATCAGAATGACAAAGCTTAGCAAGGTATAAAGAGGGGTAAGGTACAGGCACTAAGGAAAATGGGTATCAAAGATAAAATTGCCTTGTTTTTTCTCTATTTTTAGTAAAAAAGAGTTGGTTGAATAGGTCAAAAATTTCTCTATTTGACTTTGAAGTCCACAATAGAGATGCACAATTTGTGCAACAATATATTTGTAGGCTTTTCTATCATGTTAACATAATATTTGTCTATCTTTGTTAGTTTTTTTATAATTATCTAGCTATTCATGTATATAGCACTATATAAAAAAAACTCTATAACCAAATGTTCTCATGCAAATTATCTAAAAAAATATCTATCTTTGCATAGTTTTTGTGATAGACTAATGGTTCTAAAGAAATAAAATATATTTTCAAAAGTATGGTAGTAATTTATTCTAAAAATAGTTATTGATAGTTTAGTGACCAATCTCAAGATCATTGATAGAACCTACTTCCACCATTCTAAATAAGAACAACATGCAATACATATATATTGTGACTAAAAAAATATTGCATGAACCAAAGATAGGTGATCATTAGAAATTTCTTTTACTAATGTATTGTTCACTTTTTTGCATGTAAGTTTTGTTTTGTATCCTAATATTAAGTTACACCCTTAACATGTAGGTAATGCTAGTGCATAATTGTTTAGAAGCTATTAAATATATTGGCACTTTCACAATTGAACTTTCTACTAGTCCTTTTGTGGCTAATTCTTATAACCCTAAATTTGTGAGGACATTCACATGCCACCATCAAAGATTTTAATTCTATGGTTTTTAATGTTTATGCATGTGTCACTTTTGAATCTAATCATGTTGAGAAGATAGTATAATGTTGTTACCCACCCTCCTTCCATATGCCCTCTTTGGTTCATACTTAAGTGTGTTAACCTAAATAGGCATCTTTTGTTAGACACACATTTATCTTTTGTGGATATTTACATTGAAAAACTACCATGTTGTTCTCATGTATACATTAATGTTTTCTTATACTACTAAATATACATTGTCACACCATGTGTCCTAGAAAAATGTATTATTTTAGGTTTGACAATGGGTAGTGTTAAAGTGAATATATAAAAATTATATAGAAAAACATTTGATTGGTCTTATGAAAAAAGTTAACAAAAAAATTAACAAGTTATTTTTGAAACTGTTGAGGGGAAGAAAAATAAAATGATAAGATTTGTCATTTGTGATTAATTCCTTGTTGAATTGGTTGCTATAGTATCCCTATCATGGCATATACTAATAAATAACTAGAACCTTGTTCAAAATTACTTAGTTGGTCATTTTCATACCATTGATTATAGCTTATGAGTTAATTTGTAAACATGGAATTTGAAAGAAACTACATTTCTTTAAGATCATAAAAATGTTTTAATTACCAATAGCAATTTTCAACAAGGTAAATCCTTAAAAAATTAAACAAAAAAGGTGGTTTATAATATATTATTGGTAAAATATAAATTAATTATATATAATTGCATAGTTTTTTTAGTCAAATTCATTAACTCAAATTTCATGAATCTTGATAAAAAATATTACATAATTTGACACACTATGAAAAATAACAGCAACTACTAAAATGACATTGAGCAAGAGGTGCGCTGAGTGGGAAGATGGTTTGAACCGAGTTAGAGATGCTTCTGTTCAGGGGCTACAGGTTTTTGATGGTGGTGGTGTTTTACCCAAGAGCTTGTTCAGCTCAATCCGGTCTTCAGCATGCTTATAATAGAATCCTGCAATGTAATTAACAAGGCCTAAAAAGCATTGTAATTCTTTGACAGTGGTGATGGAAAGAAAAAATCCTTTGTCTAATAGCTCCTAGTTGAAGTATAGTTTTTCCTCCTCTACAAGATGCTATAAATTTAATATTAAATTAAGATAGACATGTTATCAAAGTCCTCCCAACCTATGAAATCCTTAAGCATGCTCATAATCATTATAGTATCTAGAAACTATGGTGAAGGTTGTGGATTTAAAATATTTGATTATACAAAAAAAATTAAAATGACATTGACCGGGAGGTGCGCTGAGTGGGAAGATGGTTTGAACTGAGTTAGAGATGCTTTCGTTCAGGGGCTGCAGGTTTTTGATGGGGTTGCTCTGGGGGGTTTGGACACCTTGGGTTTTGGGGCTGCTGGTGCTCCTGCCCAGGATTTTGGTCCTGGTGTTTACTGTGGTGGCTCTAATGCTCCCTTGGCTGAAAAGAAGCCTTCTACTCTAGGTCTAGGTGGCTTCCCTGATGCTAGCTTCAGGGCTGCTTCAGTCTGCCATAAGAAGTATTTTTTTGATGATGCGTTAAATGCTCATGCTTAGACTCTACATGCACAAGCTAGGGTTAGGCCTTTACCATTTGCTCATGCTTCCCCTGTTGTGGTCTATGGACCTGAGATCACAGAAAATGAGAATTTCTATTTGAGACATGGTGTGGTCTATAGCTTTAATGGCTTGTGGCCCTCACTTCTTGATCTCCATGGTTAGGTTGTGGTCTCTTGGAAGCGTCTTGTCTCTGGACAGATTGAACTCTTCCCCTATGCAAGAGGGTTCTTCATCGCAACCTTCACTTCCTTTGAGGAGCGAGATCGAGTGCTAGACAGGGGGTGGTTGTCGGGTGATCATTTGCTATTCATCCGGCCTTGGACTCACTCTTTCAATCCTCTTACAGAGCTGATAAATACCAGATCAGTTTGGGTCAAATTGCTAAATCTCCCTCTTCAGTTTTTGGAGGATTCATGTTATGAAGCTATTGGCAACACCATTGGAAGCTTTTTGAAGGTGGACTCTATGACTTGAAATCTTGGGCACACCATGTTGGCTCATATTTTAGTTGATATGGACATCTCTAAACCTCTCCATGGAGAGATGGTCTTGATGGTGGAGGACAGACCTTGGATGCAACTTCTAGACTATGAGGGCCTCCCATTTCAGTGCAGGAGATGTTTCTCTGTTGGTTACATGGCTTCTAGATGCCCTCTTGCTCGTCACAAGGGTGCAGCAACCTAGTGGAAAGATGCTCTCACTGAACATCTCATGGTGGGCACTCCCTCATCTATTGGTTCCTCCAATGAGTATGTTCCTTTGTTGGATGAATCTTTACAGGTGACTGAGTCTCCCAGGAACCTCTTCTGGTTAACCCTTTAGTGGATCCATTAGCTATCACTATTTAGGTAGAGGCTGTTTGACCCTCGTTGATCATCCCTACTGGTCCTTTGATTTCTCCTGACTCCTCTTCTACACTACTAGCTCCCTTAGTGCGTGGTGGCTCATTGCCCATGGTACCTGTTGAGGATCCACTCCTCTTGCCTCACTTGGTGGACTTTGATTCCAAGTCTTCTTGGTCTATTATTCAGAGAAAGAAGGGATTCCCTAATTTTGTCGCTACTTCACGGCCTAGGGTTAAGGGAGTTAGATTTGTCCTCTCAGGTTTTGGGGTTGTTTAGACTTGGTCTGTTGTCCATCAGTTCTCTATTAGCTGTTCCTGTCTTGTTTTTATTTTGTGCATGGCCTGTTATTGCCTATTCTGCTAAGCCCAGGTGGCACTTGTTTGTTAAAGGTTCTACCCTTTTTTTCTTTGTTTTGTACCTCTGTGGCTATTGTGTAATGGGATCGGCACCCTTTTTTTGTTGCTTACTTTATCAAAAACATTGATTATTTTTATTTATGTAAAATAAATATTTATTTCTGGCGCATATTAGTTGATGTGTTTAGCCACATTAGATATTTATTTGGGTGCCACTTGTAAACATTGTATGTAACATTAGGTTAGTTATTTTATGTGTGTGGGACACAGTGAATATTTAATTATTTATTTAAAAAATTATTTAATATTGGGCATAAAGTAAAAATTTAGTTGAAAATATTAAATGAGGGGTCAATGGTTTTGTGTATCCATGGTTTTGGAATACATGGTTATCTCCATACTACATCTTGTATTTGTGTGAGCTTGATTCTAGAAAAGTAAGAGCATGGTTAGTAGTTGGGGTTGGCTTGTTGGTTGTTTTAGCTATTGGATGAGTTTGTCTAGATTGAGCTTCTCTTGTAGGTTGCATGTGTGAGAAGAGGAGGCATGGATTGGGATGTGTGGTTACATGATTCTCATTTGCTTGTTCACATGGAGTGCAATTAGGGAGCGTCATGGTTTAGAAGTATTCATGAATATTATGTATTGTAATCTTTGTTCATGAGATAATATAATGGATACGGATGCTTTTGGAGAATAGGTTTTTTCCTAGTGGAGGGATTTCCTAGGGTATGTCTTATGTCACCTTGATGCTATGTTTTCATATTTGTTTGCATGTGGATTTTTGAATACTATGTTTGCATATTAATCTCTCATAGGGTTATGAGGAAATTATATTTATGGCTGTATATTTCCATCATTTGGTATCAAAACATGGTTGCTAGGTTGTCAGAGGATATCCCTATTTTGGTAACCCTTTCTATGAGTATATTTTGTGTATATTGAAATCCATGGCTTTGCTAGAAAGGATTGAAGGTATTTTCAAGGTTACATGTGTTTTTACAAACTTGGGTGGTTGTAGATCTAGGGTTTGATGGAGATTTGGCCAGTGGATTTTTGATTTGGGATCTTTAAATAAGGGGTTTGGAGGTGAGATTTTTTTGGAAGCCTCCTAGGAAAAAAATAGACCCTACTATTGGATTCAAGAGGCTTGAGAGGCAAAGAAAGACATATAATTTGACTATGCTTGGATACAGAAAAAAATTGCCCTATTTTTCCCTAGATGGAATCTTGTAGGGAGCCTATAAGATTTTGCACAAAATTTATATGATGCAGGTAGACTATATTCCCTATGTACGTACCTACATCACCTATGCAAGTAGGATCTGTAGGAAAAGATTTTTTAAAAAGAAAAAAAATTAAAAGCTATAATTTTTCCCAAAGTTTGATTTAAAAATTAAAAAAAAATAAACATTGGTGGAGGGAGGGCTGCCAAGGCACATGCCCCTGGGCACCTGAGTGACTAGTGTCTATCCCCAGGGGGTTGAGCCCCTTGCAGGGTGGCCACCAAGCGAGCAGTCACGACTAGTCTATGGGGGCTAGTCGCCTCAGGTAGCGCAATGGTCACGCCACCAGTGGGTGTTCCAAATATGTGCCTATGATGTGTTGTCATTGATGCCAACATATCTCTTTGTCAGAAACAGGAGAAATAGTGTACATCAGTGAAGTAGATTACTTTACATTTCCAGAGGAATGAAGATCAAAGTATGAGGACCATATGGTTGTGTAGACGATTGTCTGAAGTAGCTCTAGTTAAGATTTGAGAGGTCTGCATGAAAATTTGAAGAAGCTATAGCCATCTAAGTAGAACCAGGTTTTGCAGTGTTCAGAAGAGAGAGTGATAGGAAATTGGTCTGTATTGCTCTGCAATGAAATATTATGATCTGCGGATCTAGAGGCATGTTTGGGAAGTTAGTGTGTATCCTCAACTCAAGTGGTTTGTGATTTGGAGGTCCGCAAGCAATCTTTCTAGTGTGACAGTCATGGCAGATAGTGTTCTTGAGGTTCCAGATGAAGATGCAAGTGATTTTGATGATTCAGAGTAGTGTGAATGTTATTGTTGAATTTAATGTACTTGTGGAGGTCTCTGGATCATGTGCTTACTGTGTTGGAGGTTTGCATTGAAGATTGAGCTCGTTGTGGAAGATTTCCTCCTTGGTGTTGCTGTTCTTCCCAGTCTTGGCTGATCAGATGTTTCAAGCATGTTACAGATGATCCAAGAGCAATTCTCTGGAGCGTAGCGTGTTGATCGAAGAAAATTCAAAGTCCTAGATATGTTTGCCCGATAGTACAGTGATCCACATTGAATCAAGCTGACCTTGATGTTTATTCCAAGGTTGATGAAGTGTATAAATACTTGTGGATGAGTTGTGGAATGTTGTCCTTGTGCAAAAATGATAAAATCCTAAGGAAGGTTCAGAGGCAGAACAGAGAAGAAGAGGAGGAGAAGAACAAGAGTAGTAAAGGATGAAGATATAGTGAAGAAGTGTTTGGGGCAGAACAAAAGTTTAGTGAGCTATTAATGGGACTGACCTAGGCATGAAGAAGATGTTATTTCTCAATTCATTCTTTCTATATTAAACATAAAATCTTGTAGGCAGTGAGCCTCCTGTAGGTAGTGAGTCTCCTTGAGCAGTGAGCTTTGGGCAGTGCACCCAAAGGCAAGTCCCTTTCCATTTCTTTTAAAGTACTTTTAACAGGGTAAGAATCTTGTGGGTTAACCCCAACCGTGGTTTTCCCTTAATCAGGTTTCCACGTTAAAAATCTTGGTGTCAAGTGTGTTAATTGTGTTTCTGCTCATGTGTTGTTGATTCATACTTTAATCATTAATCTGTTTATAAGTTGTGAAAGATGACTAAAAGTAGAAAAGGTTAAAATTGTGGGACAACTAATTCACCCCCCCTCTCAATTGTTCGGCCTAATTCCAATAGTGGGTGCCACCACCACCCAGACCAATAATAGATGCCACCATCTAGAAACACTAATAGGCCACCTCTACCCAAATGGCGATCAGGGCACCACTGCTACCAGCAATGCCACCCTTCTGCAGTCTAGTAGCCACCAGAGGGCCACCATGGCCTAGTTTATAAGCCTAGTTGGGAAAAGTTTTAGTGAGCACCATAACTTTTTCCCACAAAATCATATTTTTAACTTTTTATAGTCAACAAAACTTGCTCCTTCCGAGTACTACACCGTGGTGTCATAGATCTACAAGTTTCATAGATGAATTAGATGTGGGTTGTCTATACCCGTAGATATTTCAATGTTTATGTAGATTCTATTTGGTTTGCATGGTTTGGTCACCTAGTTTATTGGTTTGGTTGTCATTATGAGATGGAGAGAGATGGTATTGCTTGATATGGTCATGATATGGGACCTAGAATTGTTGACTATATGTACAATTGTGTGACACTTGATGGGAGTTTGGTGCAACTACATTGGGTGGTAATCATGGTGTCATGGAGGTTCCTTGTTTTGTTGGGACTTTGGCACAATATGATTGTTATGTAGGTGCATTGTTGGTGGTGTTGGATTTGTTCTTGGTTTATCGATGGTTGTTCATCTTCATGGTTTGGAGATTATGCTTTTACTCTACCTTTTGGGAGATGTTTATGTCACAACGGAATTATTTGATTGTGTTGGAGGCCATGGAGGATCTTCATTTTGGAGATGGTTATCATGATGTCATGGATAGATTGGTTACACAATTCAGTGGAAGCTTTTGACAGTGATGGTTTGATGTTTATCATGATGCTATGTATAGTTCAATATCACACTTCAGTGGGAGCTTTTGGCAGTGATATGGATTCATCATCTAGGTGGTGGATGATCTTTTGTAGTAGTTGTTGGTGTCATGGAGGAGCTCTTGGATACTGTTTCTTCTATGTAGTGAGAGTTCATTAACATATTGGGTTTTATTGACAAGAGATGATTATCTTCATGTGTTTTTGAGATGTTGACATCTTGGTACCATGGAGGACTCTTTTATTCTTTGGTTGATGTGTTGGTTATGGTTTGTTAGTATTGATAGGTAATCCTTTCTTACAATATAGAAGGTATTGTGTCTTGGTTTACTCTTGATCACATGTTAGAGTGTTGACATTATACAAGTGCTCTTTGGAGAATGATATGTTCTTATGAGACATAGATCTTCCTTTGAGGAGATGATTAGATCATGATTTCATGATGTGTTCCTAAGTTATATAGATGTGTAGTGGGAGCTTTGACAATGACCTTGTTGATTCTTTTGGTATTGAGTACATTGCTCATTTGCTTGAGAGCTTCATGATAGTTCAGTGTTGCATTTGGAGTTTAGCATAGATTGATCATGAAGATGCTTATGGATAGTTGGAGAATTGGGTGAGGCTAGAGATCTCTTGTTCTTGGAGATTAGGTGTTGAGATGTTTACTCTTTGAGGTTTCATCAAAAAGACTGGGGAGCCTACACCTTGGATATGGATGTGAGTTCATTATGGACCTAGAGGAGATTGTTCTTGAAGAGAGTCATTGTGGTTTGGTGTATCGTGGAGGAGCATTTTCATTCCCCACTCTTGGTCTGCTCAGTGGATTATCATCTATGAGGTATTATCCATCCCTTTAGATGAATTTTTCATTATGTTTTATCCTCTCATGGATATGGATCTTAAGATATGGTTATTGGTTTTAGAGGGTTCATTTGAAGAATGTTGGCATGGTTATCTCCTTGTTCATATGGTTTGATTTATGATGTCTATTATGAGGAGTTTAGGAGACGTGATTGGGCTTTTTCCTAGTTATGGAATGGTTATGAGTTTGATCTACCTTGGTAAGATAGGCATACATCCATGTTGGTGATGCAGAAGGGTACTCCCCTCTTGACAAAAATACAAATAATTAGCAAACAAACTCCCACAACCAAATATACACACATTCGCATGGGCAATACTCTGCCCAACACAATAAAAGATTGCAACCAAATTTATGATGTTATTTATTCAAAACAAAGTTAATCTGTAAGAATATTACAAATATGGCCTTCAATGGCTTTCTTAGTTACACATGACAATCTACTCACCACTCTGCCTTTCCACAAATCTTCCTCCCAACACACCAATTCTCATTTCTCTTTTCTTTGTTGTTCTATGCCATCATTCCAACCCTTATGGTAGAGAACTTCTGTAGGTATTTACTCTTCTTCTTAGCAGCAAATTCATTTATCTCTGCTCACTCTTTTCATTCCTCTTGGGCAACGAATTACAATTTCTCTCTTGTTTCTGTTTGGGCAGTGATCACACTTCTTTTCCACAATCTCTCTTTTTTCTCTCACTACCTTCTGTAATTTTCTTTTGGCAAAAAACCCTACTATAGCCATACATTAGTTTTCTTTTGTCACTATGGAGATGAGAATTGAAAGGTTTCAAAACCATTCAACTTCAATATGTTTTTAATGTACATTCAATATGCAATCAGCCATATTTGATTTTCTTAAATATTCTGCCCACTAATTGATTTTCTTCTTTTGTTTTGTTAGGGAGCAATTATATAGTGAAAAGGTGAAATTGCAGCAAGAATAGAAAATCCTCTGCCACTGCCCATTTTGAATTTTCAATTGGATTCAAAATATGAATATGAGATAAATAAAATCCACCAAACAGTACCTTGTGAGGCTAAATACACCATTTGAAAAACAATTCCAAATATGCGACTTCGACAATGTGTGGAATCAGGTGCCACAGGTAGAAAATTTCAGACATCTCAAAATTTAATGAAAATTGGTGAGTAGTCTTGGAATGACATCCCAAGGTCCCCTACAAAAGGATTTTGATCTAAACTTCCAGAATTAGGAGATATTAAATTTTTTGTAAACTGACAACACACCTTCAGCATTAATGGCACAAATTTTCAGCATTAATTTATCTCAAACCATGAGAGATATGACTTCAATTATTTTTGCACTTTTGAGATGGTACCTCCAAGAATGTTGTTGCAAAAGGATTCTACTCTGGCTCTTATGGATCTTTGGGAATAAATTTCATAAAACTACCTGGAGAGTATCAAAGTCAAAGTATAGTAAAAACTCAATTTGATCAAATTTGATTATTTTACCTATACCCCAATCCTGAAAGATGCCAAAATAGACCCAAGAAAACCAAAGATGAAAGAAACAATTGGAAATATTTTTGGGTGATGCCGATTGCTCATTTGCCTGGGATGCTCCTACATTAGACATGTTGGGTAAGAAGTTTGTGAGCATACACTCACAAACATGGAGTTGAGTAGTAGAACTACTCTCCTCGGTTGTCAACAACTTGCAATGAACTCCATCGCTATGATATATGCACAAAAGTTATTTCTTTTTTTCTCCTCTTCCAGCATCTCACCGAAATAAGTGTCATCCTCCTCCAACAATTCTACACTCTCTTCTTCCTTCCTCTTGTGGACTCATGTCCACCATGAACCATCCTCCTCCAACTATTCTCTCCTTTACTCTCCTCCTTCATGGGATCCAACCCACCATTATCAACCGCCCACCTCCACCAAACAAACTCACTACTTTTCTCCTTTTTCATGGGTTTTAACCCACCAAAATTTGACCACCTCCACGAATTTCCCTCATCATACACATCACAATATGTATCATATGCATAAAAATCTACCCCTACATTGTCATGGAAATCAACAACTCCCATTTTCTCTTCTTCATACTCATCATCTCTCAACATTACAAATGAATCCAAAACAATATCATCACAGAATGCAAACAAGTTTACCTCTTTCTTCACTACTGCAATGTTTCCTTAATCCTCATTAGTTGTAACCTTCATCTCATCCTTCGCTATGAGGTTTTCATTTACCCCATATATTCACATCATCATTCCCATATCATCAACTATTGTACCAAATCTTCCAACTATAACATCTTCTACAATCTCCTTTTCACATAAACATGTTGCATATAAATTTGCATCTTCATTTATTTTATTTCCCTCTATTTGTAACTCCTTATTATTGTTATATGGAGCCTAATCAGACTCGGAGGTTAAATTTTCCCCACTTTTATTGGCATGGATTCCCTCCAAATTATTTAATGGGGTTTTTGGGGCAGTGCCCCCAAGACGGGGTCAAGGGGCAGCGCCCTGTTGATCATGATGTTAGTCATTCACAAACATAGAATAAAAGTTACACAACAACCTTTACTCATCTTGAAAGATACGATGAATTCAGAGAATTCATGATCCCAAGTCTCCGTTGATTAGGTCTTAATCTACTGACGTTACTCAGTGGTTGATGTGTGTTGCTGTTTTCCATTCAGGGGCCTTACGTGTTTCTGTAAAGTTCATCATTATTCCTCCAAATATCCTGCTCTGTATGTGTGCTCTGCATAAATCTCCAACAATTCTACCTCTGCACTGTGAATTTAGTCAAATAATGTGCCTACAGACTGATATTTGCATGATTTCTACCATTATTTACAATTCTTTGCATGATATTTTCAATACTACATGCATTTAACTCAAATATGCTAATGATTTTCAGCTACCTACGGGATGTCAGCATATTTCTCTGTTTCTGCTTGTTATTTATCATGATTTACAGTTATGATGATGAATTTATGAAATTGAAAAAAGGAAAAGGGTTAAAGAATGAGATTCCCAAAATTACTTGACTTAGATCACTGATCCACATACAAGCTCCCATACATGCAATGAAAAGAAGGAAACTAAAATCATACTTCACCAGGACATTCCACAAATCCACATGATCTAGTGCAAATATTCAAAGGAAAATTTGACAACAACATGTAATGAAATGAAAGCGCTTCCAGTTGAACACAGCATTCACCAATACATATCTAGAAATCAACATGAAGATTACGTAAAATTTACAATCAGGATGTAATCTGAAACTTCATATCCATTCAGTATGCTCGAGAACAGGTACATTTACAGTGATCTGAAGAAAGAACCTTGACATTTCAACAATTCTATCCTCATTAGTCTCAGTAATCCGATCTCCTAATTGATTCTACAGTAATCGGCCTTAATGTGCCAGATGCGTCTGTGTATCTTAATGTATATTCTTTTTTTTTGCAGCTCAGGATCTGGCTCTTATATAGAGCAAATGCCAGAAAACAGTTACAATGATCCAAGGATCAGGATCCTCTCATAACAATCAAGGGTCCAGATGAAAAGCACATGCTTCGCCAGTTGGCAAATATACAGCTGGCACAGAATATTCCAGCATCTTTGATTTGATTCGGTCTCCAGCTGACAAACAGCATATTTGACAATATCCTCCTCATTTCTGGTTCATGTTGCCTCCATGTGCAACTTTGTAATTATCAACTTCAGCAGCAGCTCTAACAGCATCATGACTTCCTGCAAGTAAACAGACAAACATTAAGTTCATCATCATGTGGATAAACAACAGGAAGTTAAACATTTTATTAACCAGGCCTCCAAAATGTGCAGCTACAGGCAATTGGGCTTCAAATTTCTATCGCTCTGTTTTCCTGCCCATTTTCTTGTATATCGGGTTCAAATATGATCATGTATGTATCGGCGTGACTACATACGGTCGGGATGACAATTTTACATTAGGCCGACGGCAACAGTTATACCGACGCCAAAAATCATGATGATGTCCATCCATCGGGAAGACATGTTCTATCGGCGAGAAAAATCCAGACTTGGCCGATAGCAAGACTTAAAACTTTCGTCTGCATGATATTTTGGAAATATGATGCTCCCCCTTCCGAATGTCCAGATGATGCAACCATTATGCTTTGCTTCTGTATATTGGGGAAAAGAAAGACATCATCATCATCATCATGTCGAAGGAAAATAGGAGGATATGAAAGATGATCCTGCTGCTGAGGAATGGAATATCATGGTGACATCATCGTCATATTCGGGCTTCATTAAAATGCAAAAGATGATGTCACCGTCATGTTTAGTTAATATCAGGGGATAAAATGTAATATCGGGTCACCCAAGGAAGATGATCAGGTGGTGAATGTAATATGACCCCTTTACGGCCAAGGTAACCCTCTCGAAAGATCAGGATGATGATGATCATCAGGATATCTGGGACTTTTGTTAAAACTGAGAACATGACGTCATCATCATATTCGCGAACCGGATCATGTTTTGGAAAATATCCTGCCGAAGGAGAAATGTGATGATGATGTCATCCTGATATTTGCTTCTTCGTTTATCAGATCGGGATGACGTCATCAGGATGTTTGTTAAGGGTGATATTTCGCATCAGGATGATATTAACGAATATCAGGTTACTTTCAAAATATGATGCTCGCGATACAAAAGACCATTCGACGGGGAAGACTTACTATTACTTAAAGTTGACGTCCAGATATTTGAACCTCAGGATATTATCGGGGGGTGTTTCAAATATGATGATGATGTTCTTCATACAGCAAAACTGAGTTTATAAAATATGACCCTCCCTTGAAAGATCAGGATGATGACCCTCCGATAGGATTTTGACATGCGCATGCAAATATGCAGATGGTGGACTTTCTAAGCAGGGTGATATTATAATATCAGCATGATATTATAATATCAGGTGATGTTAAAATATCATGATGCTCGTATAATTTGAAATATCGGGTTACACTCAAAACATGATGCTCACGATGCGCCTAAGGTCATTTGACGGGTAAAGGGCACTATCACCTAAGATTGACGTCTGGATATTTCGACTGCATGATTTTTATCGGGTGATAGATCAAAATCAGGATGACCTTGACAACATGACTAAGGATAAAAATATGATGATCCTCTTGCGATTATCAGGTTTGACCAAAACTTTGACTGTGCATAACTCCCTCATATGAACGAATTTTCAAGTGATGTAAAAGGCAAACCTGCATGGAATTTCAAGCTCTTTCTAAATATGAGGTCATAGAAACAAAAGATGAACTTTGACAAACTGACCTCATGATGATGACCAACCTCATCGAATATCATGATGATGATGCACCTGACTCATTTTTATCAAACCGCTAGAAAACAGACAACACAAGCCAAGCCAAAAGTTGGGTCCCTGTTTTACCAAGTTAAAATGGGGCGTGTTGTGTAACCACACAACAACTTGCCACCAAAGAAAACAACAAAATTTAAATGATTCAAGTGATATGATCATATCCATCTATAGTATTCTAATTCTTTCTAAGTAAAATCATCATGATCTTTGAATGATAAAGTTTCATCAAGGTAATAGTGCTAACAAAGGATCATGTGTGTGCATATGATTAATTATCCTCATCTTGAAAGCAAGTTGAAAATATAAGTAAATGGTGTTAAACTACATAGTTGGAGATCATCCCTCATAGCCAACCGGATAGAGCCTTGCTGCCAGCAGGCATTCATAGCCCCGGCAAGGTTATCTATACAATCTCCCTAAGTAGAGCCCCACTGCCAGCAGGCATCTATAGCCCCGGTAGAGTTACTTAGATGGCCCAAGTTTATTGTTTATATATATTTTTATTTATATATCTGATATCATCATGTCAGCTCATTTGTACAAGGTATGGTCACTTGCAGCTTTAGGTTGGAGATTGTATTGGTAGCAAGGGAGTCCCTTTAGATTTTTCACTTAACACCTATACTCATATCTTCAACAAGCCCAAGGCTGTTAGGTGTTTCATTGTGTTTGATTCACTTTGGACAAGAAAAGGCACCTAATGAAAAGATATTATAAAACCTGATCATGAATATTTATCAGAATGAATTACAATCTATATCTAAATCTAATCTCATCACTTGAATCCTAACAATTTAGTTATTTTCTTAGGTGATGAAGTGCATCATCTTGACTTACCAAAACAAAAACTCAACCAAAACAACACAAAACAGAAGAAACACTATACAAACAACTAACCTACAAAAAGGAAACAACAGAAACAGAACAAGAAAGCAAAACAAGCAGACTGTACAAACAACTAACCTACAAAATTATATACAAACTACTACTAGGCAAACAAGAACCAGAAAATGACCCAAATACACCTGTATTTGCATACTTCTTTTGATTGTGCAGGAGCATCAGGGTATTAGTTATGGTTCTTAACCTAGCAAATTTATCTTTATATTCTGAAAAATATTCTGATATTCTGAATTCATTGTATTCAACAGAACTACTCTTGATGATCAGCAACTGAGGAAGCTCATCATGTTCATGATTAATCCATATGCATGTCTTATCTCCTGAATTTCCATAATTAAAATAGTATTCAACATCATTTACTATGGAAAGGAGAAATACAACCTGGTGTATTTCTGATTCTGTTGGACATGCTTCTTCATTGGCAGCTAATCTTCCATTTGTCATTATATTTTCATTGCTTAGCCCAGTGCCTGGTCTCTCTTCAAATTGAAGGATGTATGACTCTTGATGTATTAATTCTTCATCTTTATCCAACTTTATCCCTTCATTCTGGATGTTCAGTTTATCCTTCAGTTCAGGAAACTTCTCAATATTTTCTTCAATTTCCTGCACATCAGCATCTAAATAAGTATCTTTATTATCACAACCTGATATACAGAAATTTATCATTTCTAAATCATTCGACTGCAAAGGAGAAACAACTTTCACTTGATAAGGACACTCCCCTGTTTCATTCTCAAAATATTTCTGGAGTAACGTCTGGTTATGCATAACAACTCCAAAGTCTTCTACATCTTCATCTTTCAGGAATTGTTCATTAAATAATTCACATCTTCTATCTAGTAGAGGATCTGGTTCCATTAACCTGCAACATTCTTGCATTTGATCATTTAATTCAACCCAGTTAGGTAGTAAATCAGCATTTATTTTCTTTTTTATGACTCCCTGAGTTACCACCATAGGAACTTCATCATCAGTAGTGAATTTAAATTGCTCTACTATCTGTTTACCATAGAATGACTCCAGGAAAGACGTTTCATCTTCTTTATCAAAAGTATTAGGATCAGAATCACAAATATTATCCTGATGAGTGGTTTCTTCTCTAAAATTTTCACAAGATTCATACCTGCATACTGACTGATCCTTACTTGTAGTAGGAAGTAGAGAACTCCTATCAATCTCACCATAAAATGAATCCAGGAAAGATGTTTCCTCTTCATTACCTTCTGGAACCGACTCAGCTATTGTATTTTCTAAAATCTTTTTCAACATGACCAAGCAAGGGTAGCAATCTCTCTCTGAATGCTCTTCATCATGTAATCTGCACCAGCTTTCAATCAAGACATCATCAATGGGTAAACCTAATAATTGACTACACTGTATATTTCTAGACAAGTATAATTCAAAATCTTCAGAACGATCCACTTCAGTGTCTGGACAATTAATAACTTCTGGTGCTGCATCTGCTTGTTGCTCCAGAATTTCTTCATTTTCCTGCCAGACTTCGGCCCTGAACACATCCAGAAAGAGTATCAGTCCTTTCCAATATAAATCCAACCTTGTAAGGAAAGTTAAACAATTAATTTCACTGTGTTCTACAGTCTGGTATATCCTGCAACAGGTAGATAAACCAAAGTTAGACAAACTGTGAGGGTAAAGCTAACTACTCAAAGTTTCTTGAAATAAAGGAATGTTAACTTGACAATTGCCTTCATATACATCCATCAAATTGAGACTATATTTTTTAATTTTTTAGTATTTTGAAATTTTAAGGAGATCCATCATATCTCAGAATAAAACTTGAAAGTTCAGAAAATCAAACAAATATTTGATGCTTTGGGCTAGATCTTTGCAAAGGTGCAACCAAAACATCTCAGATAAGAGATATTTGCAGAAATTTAACTGAAATGCTGAAATATTTATGCAATATTTGTAGAAATCCAGAAATGTGACAGGATATTGGGATATCCTGGCCCGTAACACAAGATCTCGAGTGCCTAAGGCTTAAAAGTCTCAAAGTTTGAACAAATTTACGTACCTTTAGCCAATATTAGTGAATTCAGAAAGATCTACTGTAAAGCTTGCAATATTTATGTGAGATCTGGAAATCTTTACATAGAATGAACACATACAAACTTCTCACAACAAATATTTATGTAATTTACTGAAATTCACGGGTGATCTGAGGTTACCTTACTCTATGCGTCATCAAACCTGAAAATACTGATGATGAGCGTGATCTTCCGGGCCTGCCCTCCTTCTAGCGCCAATTTATGTTGCGTTAGAAGCGAGGGGCCTGCATAAAAATGAATGATGACTAAAGCAGTGGCGTCTTTTCCAGTTCTGCCCTCCTTCTAGTGCCAATTTATGTTGCGTTAGAAGCGAGGGGCCTGTAGATATGTTTGCAAGATTTTAAAGCGGGCTGATAAACAGAGGCAAGGGATATCACTTCAACTGAAAAGAATTTATTTGCTGAGAAACAGCTCAGCTGCCCTCCTTCTATGTTGAAATCCAGAAATTCTCTGTCTGGCCCTCCTTCTAGTGCCAATTTATGTTGATCATGATGTTAGTCATTCACAAACATAGAATAAAAGTTACACAACAACCTTTACTCATCTTGAAAGATACGATGAATTCAGAGAATTCATGATCCCAAGTCTCTGTTGATTAGGTCTTAATCTACTGACGTTACTCAGTGGTTGATGTGTGTTGCTATTTTCCATTCAGGGGCCTTACGTGTTTCTGCAAAGTTCATCATTATTCCTCCAAATATCCTGCTCTGTATGTGTGCTCTGCATAAATCTCCAACAATTCTACCTCTGCACTGTGAATTTAGTCAAATAATGTGCCTACAGACTGATATTTGCATGATTTCTACCATTATTTACAATTCTTTGCATGATATTTTCAATACTACATGCATTTAACTCAAATATGCTAATGATTTTCAGTTACCTACGGGATGTCAGCATATTTCTCTGTTTCTGCTTGTCATTTATCATGATTTGCAGTTATGATGATGAATTTATAAAATTGAAAAAAGGAAAAGGGTTAAAGAATGAGATTCCCAAAATTACTTGACTTAGATCACTGATCCACATACAAGCTCCCATACATGCAATGAAAAGAAGGAAACTAAAATCATACTTCACCAGGACATTCCACAAATCTGCATGATCTAGTGCAAATCTTCAAAGGAAAAGTTGACAACAACATGTAATGAAATGAAAGCGCTTCTAGTTGAACACAGCATTCACCAATACATATCCAGAAATCAACATGAAGATTACGTAAAATTTACAATCAGGATGTAATATGAAACTTCATATCCATTCAGTATGCTCAAGAACAGGTACATTTATAGTGATCTGAAGAAAGAACCTTGACATTTCAACAATTCTATCCTCATTAGTCTCAGTAATCCGATCTCCTAATTGATTCTACAGTAATCGGCCTTAATGCGCCAGATGCGTCTATGTATCTTAATGTATATTCTTTTTTTTGCAGCTCAGGATCTGGCTCTTATATAGAGCAAATGCCAGAAAACAGTTACAATGATCCAAGGATTAGGATCCTCTCATAACAATCGACGGTCCAGATGAAAAGCACATGCTTCGCCAGTTGGCAAATATACAGCTGGCACAGAATATTCCAGCATCTTTGATTTGATTCGGTCTCCAGCTGACAAACAGCATATTTGACAATATCCTCCTCATTTCTAGTTCATGTTGCCTCCATGTGCAACTTTGTAATTATCAGCTTCAGCAGCAGCTCTAACAGCATCATGACTTCCTGCAAGTAAACAGACAAACATTAAGTTCATCATCATGTGGATAAACAACAGGAAGTTAAACATTTTATTAACCAGGCCTCCAAAATGTGCAGCTACAGGCAATCAGGCTTCAAATTTCTATTGCTCTGTTTTCCCGCCCATTTTCTTGTATATCGGGTTCAAATATGATCATGTATGTATCGGCGTGACTACATACGGTCGGGATGACAATTTTACATTAGGCTGACGGCAACAGTTATACCGACGCCAAAAATCATGATGATGTCCATCCATCGGGAAGACATGTTCTATCGGCGAGAAAAATCCAGACTTGGCTGATAGCAAGACTTAAAACTTTCATCTGCATGATATTTTGGAAATATGATGCTCCCCCTTCCGAATGTCCAGATGATGCAACCGTTATGCTTCGCTTCTGTATATTGGGGAAAAGAAAGACATCATCATCATCATCATGTCAAAGGAAAATAGGAGGATATGAAAGATGATCCTGCTGCTGAGGAATGGAATATCATGGTGACGTCATCGTCATATTCGGGCTTCATTAAAATGCAAAAGATGACGTCACTGTCATGTTTAGTTAAGATCAGGGGATAAAATGTAATATCGGGTCACCCAAGGAAGATGATCAGGTGGTGAATGTAATATGACCCCTTTGCGGCCAAGGTAACCCTCTCGAAAGATCAGGATGATGATGATCATCAGGATATCCAGGACTTTTGTTAAAACTGAGAACATGACGTCATCGTCATATTCGCGAACCGGATCATGTTTTGGAAAATATCCTGCCGAAGGAGAAATGTGATGATGATGTCATCCTGATATTTGCTTCTTCGTTTATCAGATCGGGATGACGTCATCAGGATGTTTGTTAAGGGTGATATTTCGCATCAGGATGATATTAACGAATATCAGGTTACTTTCAAAATATGATGCTCGCGATACAAAAGACCATTCAACGGGGAAGACTTACTATTACTTAAAGTTGACCTCCAGATATTTGAACCTCAGGATATTATCGGGGGGTGTTTCAAATATGATGATGATGTTCTTCATACAGCAAAACTGAGTTTATAAAATATGACCCTCCCTTGAAAGATCAGGATGATGACCCTTCGATAGGATTTTGACATGCGCATGCAAATATGCAGATGGTGGACTTTCTAAGCAGGGTGATATTATAATATCAGCATGATATTATAATATCAGGTGATGTTAAAATATCATGATGCTTGTATAATTTGAAATATCGGGTTACACTCAAAACATGATGCTCACGATGCGCCTAAGGTCATTTGACGGGTAAAGGGCACTATCACCTAAGATTGACGTCTGGATATTTCGACTGCATGATTTTTATCGGGTGATAGATCAAAATCAGGATGACCTTGACAACATGACTGAGGATAAAAATATGATGATCCTTTTGCGATTATCAGGTTTGACCAAAACTTTGACTGTGCATAACTCCCTCATATGAATGAATTTTCAAGTGATGTAAAAGGCAAACCTGCATGGAATTTCAAGCTCTTTCTAAATATGAGGTCATAGAAACAAAATATGAACTTTGACAAACTGACCTCATGATGATGACCAACCTCATCGAATATTATGATGATGATGCACCTGACTCATTTTTACCAAACCGCCAGAAAATAGACAACACAAGCCAAGCCAAAAGTTGGGTCCCTGTTTTACCAAGTTAAAATGGGGCGTGTTGTGTAACCACACAACACGCCCCTTACGAGGTCCAGGGACAACGCCCCTGGCGCACTCCCTGTCACAATACAGGGCATAGTCGAGGGGTAGTGCCCCCGCAGGGGCTCGGCGATAGCAGCCCCAAAACCTCAAATAACTTTTATTATTTTTTAAAGGTGTCTCTATTGGCCGACATAAAAAACCCTATTTTGTAACCGACATAAGTCTTGATAAAAACAACTAAGGGTTAGGGTTTCCGTTGATATTGATTTGTAGCATTTGCAGTGGTATTGAGTTGCAAGGATTGCTGGTTGTAATCGGTTTGATTTGCTGGATAATAATATTGGACTCTCTATTGGTGGATGTAGCCTGAGTTTGGGTGAACCACATTAAAAATTGTCTCTTGTTTTTATTATTTTTGTGTATTTTTTATTCCTCTATTTAATCTTTATTTGCATTTAATTGATATCTTCTGCATGCAATTCCTAACACTTATCCACCTCAACAACAAACAAATTCATATCAACTTCTTCACAAAATTCAAAAAAATTAGAAGTTACCTCTTCACTCTTAGCTGCCCCATTCATTTCCATCAAGTGCCCACTCAAACTAAACAATTGTTCTATCCTTTCACTTCCTTCCTCAAGAAAATTATGCTCCTCTTCAACAATCAAATCTATAGCATCCTTATGAAAATGGAAATCTTCCATGTATCTAATACCTTATTCATCTATATCTTTTATTGTATTCATCATTTGAAACAAATCAAACACAAAATTATCAAATTGTACCTCATATGTTTTCATTGTTTCAATTTCTTTGCTCTCATTTTTTGCTGCACCATTCGGCTCTTCACATTTTTCTATCCATTCTCCTTCAAGCATTTGTTTTATTTTCTTCATCTCCTCTTTCCATAAGAGATCATTCTCTTCTTCATCCACTTGTTTATCAAATCTAGGGCCTTCCAACTTTATGTTTTCTACCTCTACATCTATTGTAACTTTTTGCTTCTCAACTGCAAGTTTGTGTCCTTCCGCTTTTACCTTCGTATCCTCCAAAGGATCTATTGTTATTACTGTTACATCAATTTCATCATCTTCTTCTATGTCTTTCAAAAGACATACCTCTTCTGCAATCTCCAATGCTTCTACTCTTTTCATTTCTTCATGAATTGTCTCTACACCACATCATTTCCCTACATATTTTATGCCCTTCCATGGGTCCTTCTCTACTGCAATTTCACATTCCACATCTTTTCTACCTTCAAACTAGCATGCTACAACTAGATGTTCTTTCTTTTTAGACTCTTTTCTCTCCTTTTCTCTTCTCTTTTCTAGTTTTCTTTCCTTTTGGAATGTAGGGGCTACTCCTATATGTTCTTCTTCCTATGCCCTTTCTACCAAAGGGTTGCAACTCTTCTTCTCCTTTATAACTTTGATATCATTCTTCTCTCTTTCCTCTCGATCCTTTTGCATAATGATCTCCTCTTCATTCTTCATATATGCTACCATTTCTTCTTTCTTCTTTTCATCTTTCTCTTTCATGCCATCTTCATGATATTCCTTCATTGCAAACTCATCCTTCTTACCTTTGTCACGCTGCCTAGCTTCCATTTGGTCACATTTCTCCAACAACTTATCAATCCTCTCAATCTTTTCTGTCATCTCTCTAAGGAATCCCTTCCTCTTGTATCTTCTCCAACCATCCCATATGACTGGCTTCCACACATGTATTCTCATCATACTCACTACTGCAATCCTTTACTATCCTCTTTCATTTATCCTGCAACTAAATTCTCTCACCACTATCCTTTACCCGACAAGATGCTGGAACACGCACCTTTCCAAGACCTCTTCTACCCACTTCCTCTCAGTGAAAGAAGTCTACACACCTTCTACCTAGCTTCATCTCTACTAGAGGACAGCTAAAATGATTCTCACAGGATCAACTCTCTCTCGTGGCTTCACTGTTTCACTCCTCACTGCTCTTCACCCACAGATCTTGGTGCATACTCTACACTCTCAAGATCTTATGGCTCTTATACCATATGATGCAGGAGGGTACTCCCCTCTTGACAAAAATATAAACAATTGGAAAACAAACTCCCACAACTAAATATACACACATTCACATCAGCAATACTCTGCTCAATACAATAAAAGATTGCAACTAAATTTATGATGTTATTTATTCAAAACAAAGTCAATCTGCAAGAATATTACAAATATGGCCTTCAATGGCCTTCTCAGCTACACAAGAAAATCTACTCACCACTTTGCCTCTCCACAGATCTTCCTCCCAGCACACCAGTTCTTCTTTCTATTTTCTTTGTTGTTCTATGCCATCATTCCAACCCATATGGCAGCAAACTTCTGTAAGTATTTACTCTTCTTCCTAGCAGCAAATTCATTTATCTCTGCTCACTCTTTTCATTCATCTTGGGTAGCGAATTACAATTTCTCTCCTCTTGTTTCTGTTTGGGCAACAATCACACTTCTTTTCCACAATCTCTCTTTTTTCTCTCACTACCTTATGTATTTTTTCTTTTGCCAGCGAACCCTTCTGTAGCCATATGTTGGTTTTTTTAATCACTGTGGAGATGAGAATTGAAACGTTTTAAAACCATTCAACTTCCATAGCTTGGTGACGTCTTAATAATAAATTATATCCTTTAATATTTTTTAATGCACATTCAATATACAATCAGCCATATTTAAATTTCTTAAATATTCTGCCCACTAATTCATTTTCTTCTTTTGTTCTACCAAGGAGCAATTATATAGTGAAAAGGTGAAATTATGGCAAGACTAGAAAATCCTCTGCCACTACGCATTTTGACTTTTCAATTGGATTCAAAACATGAATACGAGATAAATAAAATCCACTAGACATTACCTTGTGAGGCTAAATACATCATTTGGAAAAAAAATTCAAATACACGACTTCGACAATGTGTGGAATTAGGTGCCGCAGGTGGAAAATTTCAAACATCTCAGAATTCAATGAAAATTGGCGAGTAGGCTTTGAATGACATCCCAAGGTCCCCTACAAAATGATTTTGATCCAAACATCTAGAATTAGGAGATACTAAAATTTTTGTAAATGGACAATAGACCTTCGGCATTAATGGCACAAATTTCTGGCATTAATTTCTCTCAAACTGTGAGAGATATGACTTCAATTATTTTTGCACTTTCGAGATGGTACCTCCAAGAATGTCATTGCAAAAGGATTTTTCTCTAGCACTTACAGATCTTTGGCAATAAATTTCACAAAACTACCTACGGAGTGTTGAAGTCAAAGTATGGCAAAAACTCAATTTGATCAAATCTAATTATTTTACCTATACCCCAACACTGAGAGATGCCAAAATAGACCCAAGCAAACCAAAACTGAAAGAAATAATTGAAAATATTTTTGGGTGATGTTGATTGCTCATTCACCTGGGATGCTCCTGCATCGGTTGGTTACATGATACATATGTTTATTTGATCTATGGGATTGAATGGTTGGGTGGTGTTAAGGTTTTTCATTTGGGGTTGTAAGGAGATCATACTTGACACAACTTAGTGCTTTGAGGTGTTGGTAGACAGACATGTTATCATATGATTTACAAGTTTTCTCTCTTTGTTTTATGGTTTTTTCATGGAGGTTCATGTTGATATGGTTGGACTTGGGAGAGTTATGGTGACATGTTGTGAGAGAGTATGGAGTGATTTATTTTGCATGTGTGGATCATTGTGATTTTTCTTGATACTACATTAGCCACACCTTGGTTTGAGTGTTGATTGGTAGGCTTGGTATGCCTTGATCAATTTTCGAATTTGGCATTATCCATGTAATAGGAGTTCCTAGATGTGTATGTTCTTTATTGACATGATGTATAAATGGAGCTTGTGATTATGGTATATGGGTTGGATATGTTGTTGGCATGATTTTATTGATGTTGTTGATTCCTATAAGGTATGGATGGTTGGATGTATTAGCATATGCTATGGGTGCTATTTCTGATCATATGGGTTTTTACTTTTGACAACAGTGTGGAGCCTTTGTTATCACTTGGATTTGATGCTTGCATTCTTTGGATTGGTGCATCTTCACCTTGGCATGTTCCTTTTCTTCCATAGGTGGCATGTTGGAGGATGAGAGCGTTCGAATTGGTCTGGACAACTGAGAGGGGGGGTGAATCAGTTGTCCCACAAATTAAACTTTTCTTCCTTTAATCCTCTTTTAAAACTTCTAATCAAATTAATAATATGAACATTAAAGCATGAATCAATAACACATGAGTAGAAACATAAGTAACACACTTGACACCAAGATTTTTGATGTGGAAACCCAGTTAAGGGAAAAACCACGGTGGGGAATGCACATGCATTTGGGCTCACTACCCAGAGCTCACTGCTCAAAGAAGGCTTACTTCCTATAGAAAGAAGATTACAATGAGATTGAACTGATAATTAGCATCTATCAATGCAAGGATTCAGTTCTAGTTAAGCACAAAATATTGACTTGATACACTTCATCTTCACTCTACCCTTTTCACTATTCTGCTCACATCTGAATCTTAGATCTCTTCTCTTTTTGTACTTATTCCATAGTCACATCACACACACACCAAAATCATTCAAATCCATCTACTATATATATATATCCGCATCCTAATCTTCAACCACTTTTCAGTCAGCTTCAAGAACACTTAGAACTTTATTGAGAATTCTGCTATGTCAGCTAAATCCATGAACACTTGTAACACAGACCTAAACTTGCACTCACAAATCATTAATTAGGTTGGCTACTATCACTGATCATCACAGCTTGTCCAACCAACAACTTCCATACATCCAGAACCAAGATCAATTACAAGGTCAACTTGTTCTTCTTCTACCTGTTCTGTCAAACTGTTAACTCGATACTTAGATGCTAATAACTATTGAATCCTTCATCACTGGAGGCCAAAAATATGGATTTAGATTATCCTGACAATGCTTATGACTCCCTCAAATCTGCAACAAACTCTGATCTACTCCTGGAGAGATCTGGACCAAGATACCCGACCCTATCACACATTCTATTCTTGACTTCCTAGACTTAGACAAATCTTCAATTTGATTTTTGGTATGGGCAAATTATGAAATGCGGATGTGTAGTAGAGACTTAGTTGCCATCAATGACAACACTTATCATGCCTAGCAGTGTCTCTTGCCAACAATCTCCCCCTTTGGCATTAATGGCAACACTTAGTGAAAAATGACTGTCAGAATAACTCCCCCTTTCCTTGTGCTCCATACTGTTGTTCACACTACTTTCTAGTGCTCCCCCTTCACTGGATTCTTCATTTTTCACTACTCTTCACTCCCCCTTTGACATCAATGGCAAGATCCACAATCACTAATCATGCAAAAATTTTGCATATAAGGCCGCATATGTACAAACAGTCTATATGCTATATTTACATATATTTAAGGATATCTGCAAAAGTACTCTTTAACTGTGCAAATTCGATGGCCCAACCTCTCTTCATACCATCCAAAATTGAAATGTGTCCACTCAGCAAGAATGCATATGCTTTTTCTTTTCTTAAATATGAGGGATTGCTTGCTCGAGCAGTACTTTGGGCCTTTGACAAAGTGTTAAACATTGTTTCCAACTTAGGGATAATCAGTCCTCAGAGCTCATCCATTCTTTCCATAATGTTCTTCTTTTCTTTGATAAGCTTATTTATTTCATTTGTCAGGCTAATTGCTTAACACTCTTGGCTCACCAGAGATACTGATAAAGGATCAAAACTTTGAGATAGGTCTAGTAGCTTTTTCTCCTGCTCCTTTATCTTTTTCTCAGTATCCTCTACTATTTTGGGCCATGATAAACAAAACTTATATAAATCACCACCATCCTTAAGAGCATTTTCAATACTCTTTATATCAATATCGAGTGTGTTTCTATCATTATCTATATGGCCTTTTAGTTCACTAAACCTCTTATCCAAAAATTCTTTATGAACCTTTACTTCGACTGACTTCCCAAAAGACTCAAAATTTGTATTTACAAAATGCACAAGATTTTTCAAATTACCAGAAGGAGAATTAGATGTATTTTTCTGATATGTGGGAATGATCTTCTCCAGTACTCCGGATGCTAGGCCTATCAACTCATTATTTTCTATGTGAGACTTGAACATTTTCTTCCTTGCCTTGGCTTGTGTAAGTGATGATATCTTTAGCATTTGGTCCAGAGAGAGAGTGTCCAAATTAATTGGTCCTTGTATCAGTTTTGGCTCATCTAACTCTAGCATCTCCTTGTTGAGAAAACTCTGCACTACATCCTCAGTGTCTCTTGTTACACTTGCTATTTTAGTTTCCTTCCCTTGTGCTTTGTCAGTGGCAGCAACTAGACTGTCTTGCTCTAGTGCATTAGCACCATCTCCTTCTGTTAGATATTCTTTTCTCTTTGCTTTTTCCTCTTCCTTTTCTTTCTCTTTTTCTTCTTCTTTTTCTTGGTCCTTTTCGGAGTCATCAGTAGTAGGAGGATCTAGAGGATCATGGCCAACACTTGCTTCTTCTATCAATACTTTCTCTTCTTCTTTTTGCACTTCCTCTTCCGTAACAGAGGAATCTAGAGTTTTAGTTTGTTGTTTATTCTTCTTTAATCCTTTGATATTCATGTCTGAGGAATTAATCTCTACATTTACCTCCTCTGCAATAGGAAGATTGTGCTTTTTCAAAGCACTCCAAAGAATTTCTTTGGTTTCCTTTGCAATCTTGTCTATCTCCCCAAGCATAAGCTTATTCATTTGATTTTTACTTCGGAACTCATCCTTGGCTTCTTTGAATATCAAATTTATTTGCTTAGGAGTAATTTGGGGGTACAATTGTATTAATATTTGTTCTCAAATCTCAAGATCCTTTCTTATTGCATTCTCTTTTCTCGGTTCCAAAAATTTTTCAAGGCTTTTTGGTATCAATGAAAATATCTCAATAAGAGCCTTGTTGTAGATATTCAAATATCTTACTATTGCTTCCTCAAGTACTCTTTTGTCAGCATCAGTATAGTCATCATAGAATTCTATCATTGGAGCCAAGTTTCCATCTACAGTAACAGATTTAATGATGTCATCTACTGAGAGGGTAGGCTTCTCTTCATATTCCTCTATCTTTTGCCTCTTGCTTTCCCTTTTGCTTATGGAGGGCATCTCCTTGGATATCTTGGCTGCTTTTGTGCCTATGGCTTTTAGTTCTTTGATCTCAATGTTAGAATATGTATCTTCTTCTTCTTCTCTTGTGCTTTCATAGGTCTGGGATGCTTTTGTTTTCATTCTTTTCTCCCTTTTTCTGAATGATTTTGTTTCTAGTTTTGTAGTCTTAGGAGGAATAGGGGAAGCAACAAAGCTCCTAGTAGTCCTTGAGGTGGAAGAGGGTTCCACCGAAGCACTTCCTTGTTTCTTATCTTGTTTCTCTTTTTCAACCTTTTTAGTTCTTTCCCTGAATTACCTCACAGCCTCCTTAGTTAGGCCTAGATTTTCAGCCAACTACTCAACTTCTTTTCTTACTCTCCTATTAGTTTTAGGTTCTCTGAGCTCAGTATGCAATTTTAAACTTAACTCCTCATATGTTCTAAATCTTTCAACTGTTGTGTCTTTAGGTTTGCTTAGAAGATGTTGAGTATACGTATTCAGGATTTTTCCATCTACTTCATATCCCATGGGCATGATCCAAACAATTCTGGGTTCCACTGCTTCCATTAGGCATTGATCAATGTCAACCATGAAGAATATTTCATTTTTGTACTTCTGAACAATTGATTTAGGGATTCTTTCCCTTAAATGCATCATACTCTTAAAATTCTTGAAGGATCTCCATATTGCAATTTTCTGAGCTTTGAAATCACCAATGCTGCAAAGATGATCTCTAATCTGAATGGCAACTAGCTCATCATTAGTCTATTGAACACCCTTTACTCCAGGTACTTCATTAATATAGTAGAAAAACAAGCATAGAACTAATGTACCATATTTAAAAGTGTTTTTCTTATCCCTTTTGATTTTATTCAAGTTCTCAAACAGCCGGTTCTGTAACAATTCACAAAGTTCATAATCTACATTCTCCTTCAACATTTGATATGGTGCATATATGGAAGTTTCAGAGACAGAATTCTCCCTGCTTTATAGTCATAGCCCTCTTATCAAATTTTGCACTGGTTGCATCAGTAACAGTTTGGTTTTTCACAAATTTTAACATGGGTAATCCACTGGTTGAGTTTAACCCAGTCACAATTCTGATAACATCATTGGTAATCTTGAATGGTTTTAATATCCAAATGAATTCATCATGCATCTGACTCAAAACATACAAGACCCATTCATCTTCATCAAATATTGGAAACCCCATAATTTGAATAAAGTGTTTATCATGTAGTGCCTTATACTCTGGTTTAAGATCATGATTTTCACCCCTGAGATAATTCCCAAACAATTCTACATACCTTGAATCACCAAATTCATCTATGTTTGCATGAATATAAACCCTAATATCTTCAACATGCAGCACACCATACGAAACACTTGAAAAAGCACCTAGCGGGTCGACTTCTATTGATTTGTGAGGATGTTTCTTAAATTTGGGTCGAGGCCTTTCAGTAATGTCGACAACATGAGGAGAAGCCATCTCAATAGATTTTAGATCCAAAGCTTTACAGAGAAGTACCTTTTTCTTCTGTGAAGTTAGGGTTGATCAATTACCGGTTGAATTCGCTCTTCGTTCTTCAATATCTAGATTTTCATCTTAGAAGCTCTTCTACTCATTTCCTTCAAATGCAAAGTGGTTCAAATGCATGATTAAGTGACCTTTTATCTTTCATAAAACCTAATTTCGCATTGTAAGAAATGCACTACCCTAACTCCATCTAGTTACTCTGCTTCTTGAACTGTTCTTCATGAATTACTCTACAAATTTCCATATCAACATTTTTCCTTCTAGAAATCCTTCCAAACGTTTTGAAACACTTCAAAATATATTCTCATTGTGCCATATCCTAGCACCCAATTACTGACTAGGGGAATTTGATGTCAATGTAGCTCCCCCTAAGCCATAGCTCCTAATTTAATTCTTGAAGGAATTGTCAGCACCGGATTCCAATGCAGACCCATCACCATTTTTCATTGTATCTTTCTTCACCCAAATCTTGTTCATTTCACTCTGTATCTCACTCACATCAATTTTTCTTTTACCTTTGTCTTGTCTTAGCTCATCTGGTTTTCTATTTACCGGACCTCTTCTTTGATTATTCCTGCTTCTATAGAATCTTGCAATATGACCATATTTATTGCAATTAAAGCACACAACATTTCCTTGCTTATATACTTGATTTCTTCTTGATCTGCACTGATTAGCCATGTGCCCAAATCCATTGCAAGAAAAATAGTAGCCACTGAAAGAATTGCCATTGGAGTTATTCATTATCATACTTCTACATTCATTGGATCTATGACCATACCTCTTGCACTTGAAGCATTGACCGAAGAAGGATGGATCATTTTGATTTACTCTACTTCTGCACTAAGTAGCTTTATCACCAAATTTATTGCAGTTGAAACAATTTCCATTGAAAGATGGATATCTTTGAGCATTTGGATGTCTTACCAGAGGTTTTCTGGTTCTGTTTCTCCCATTCCTTGGTTGGAAATTTCTCTGTCCAGATCCATAACTTTCACCTTTCTCACATCCAAGACCATGTTTGTCATCAACCTTTTTCTATCTTTCAAGCAGTGCTTCAAGTTTAGCTGAGCTTATCTTGAACTTCTCCTTGTATTCATTTGCAACTTCTAGGTTATGTCTGAGAGTGATAATTTGTCTCTCAAGTTCTCTCTCATTGTCTCTACTTTCTTATAGATTAGATTCTAGGAGACTAGCTATTCCATCCAATCTACAGCATTCTTCAATACCCTCTTTCAGAATTTGTTTCATCTCTTCTTTAGTTTTCTTCCTATCTTCAATTTCCTTGGTTAGTCTCATCACCCCAGATTCCATCGCATGTTTTAGGACAACAACTTCTTTAGCTAACTTTTCACATTCCTTTGTCTTCTCTTTCAGGGCCTTGTCTTCATAATGATTTCTCAGTTGAAGAGGTTGCTCCTTTCCCTTTTCATTTGATTTGCTTAATTTTCCTTTTAGAATCTCAATGAAGTCTTCATCCTTTTTGAGATTTTCTTGTAGCTCTTGGACTTCTACTTTGGACTGCTCAAGATCTTCTAGGGCAAGTTTAAGTTGCCCTTGAAGGTTATATTCATCTATTTTACTACCTTCCCAGATCTTCCTTAATCTATTAAACTTTTTCAAAGGAACTTGGCTCTGATACCAATTGTTGGAATTGGTCTAGACAATTGAGAGGGGGGGTGAATCAGTTGTCCCACAAATTAAACTTTTCTTCCTTTAATCCTCTTTTAAAACTTCTACTCAAATTAATAATATGAACATTAAAGCATGAATCAATAACACATGAGTAGAAACATAAGTAACACACCTGACACTAAGATTTTTGACATGGAAACCTGGTTAAGGGAGAAACCACAGTGGGGGTTAACCCATAAAGATTATACTCTGTTAAAGTATTACAAAGGGTAATGCACATGCATTTGGGCTCACTATCTAGAGCTCACTGCTTAAAGAAGGCTTACTGCCTATAGAAGGCTCACTACCTACAGAAAGAAGATTACAATGAGATTGAACTGATAATTAGCATCTATCAATGGAAGGATTCAGTTTTGGTTAAGCACAAAATACTGACTTGATACACTTCATCTTCACTCTACCCTTTTCACTATTTTGCTCACATCTGAATCTTAAATCTCTACTCTTTTCACACTTATTCCATAGTCACATCACACACACACTGAAATCATTCAAATCCATTTGCTATATATATATCTGCTTCCTGATCTTCAACCACTTTTTAGTCAGCTTCAAGAACACTTAGAACTTTATTGAGAATTCTGCTCTAGTAGCTAAATCCATGAACACTTGTAATGCGGACCAAAACTTGCACTCACAAATCATTAATCAGGTTGGCTACTATCGCTGATCATCACAACTTGTCCAACCAACAACTTCCATACATCCGAAACCAAGATCAATTACAAGGTCTGCCTGTTCTTCTTCTGCCTGTTCTGTCAAACTATTAACCCGATACTCAAATGCTAATAACTATTGAATCCTTCATCACTGGAGGCCAAAACTCTAGATTTAGATTACCCTGACAATACTTATGACTCCCTTAGATCTACAACAAACTCTAATGTACTCCTAGAGAGATCCAGACCAAGATATCGGACCCTATCACACACTCTGTTCTTGACTTCCTAGACTTAGACAAATCTTCAATTTGATTTATGGTATGGGGAAATTATGAAATGCAGATGTGTAGTAGAGACATAGTTGTCATCAATGACAACACTTAGCATGCCTAACAATGTCTCTTGCCAATAGAGAGGAGTTTGTGATTGAGATGTTGGTTACATTGATTTTAGTGTAGGTATCTTGACAGAGTATGAGAACATCCTGGAGATTCATGTTGTTTCATGTTCACCTATGATGATGTATTTCATTGATTGACCCTTACGCAATGTATACAAGTGAGAGAATGTTAGGAAATAGGTGTGTTTTACACCTTGCATAACATTAATTATTTGTATTTATGTAAAATAAATATTTATTTGTGGTGCCTCTTAATTGATGTGTTTAGCTACATTATATATTTATTTAGGTGCCACTTGTAAACATTGTATGTCACATTGGGTTAGTTATTTTATGTATGTGGGACACAGAATTATTAATTATTTATTTGAGAAATTATTTAATATTGGGCATAAAGTGAAAACTTAGTTGCAAATATTAATGAGGGGTCAATGGTTTTGTGTATCCATGGTTTTGGAATACATGGTTTTCTCCATAATACATCTTCTATTTGTGTGAACTTGATTCTATAAAAGTAAGCACATGGTTAGTAATTTAGGTTGGCTTTTTGGTTGTTTTAGCTGTTGGCTGGGTTTGGCTAGATTGAACTTCTCTTGTAAGCTACATGTGTGAGGAGAGAAAGCATGGATTGGGATGCATGGTTACATGATTCTCATTTGTTTGTTCACATGGAGTGCAATTAGGTAGCTTGATGGTTCAAAAGTATTCATGGAGACTATGTATTGTAATCTTTGTTCATGAGATAATACAATGGATATGGATGCCTTTGGAAGCTGGATTTTTCCCTGGGTATATCTTGTGTCACCTTGATGGTATTTTTGCTTATTCTTTTGCATGTGAATTTTTGAAAACTATATTTGTATATTAATCCCTCATAGGGTTATGAGAAAATTGTCTTTATGGCTATATATTTCCATCATGTTTATAATAGCATTCATGCATTTTAAATATTGAGTAACTTCCCCTTCAATCAAATCATTTTTTTTTTATAAAATTCAAAAAATATCTTTACTTTTTTTATTATTAGAAATAGTAAAAATAGATATGTATGTCATGTTGATTGGTTTATATATAATGAATTGATAATTTATTGTTTTATTTTAATCTATTTTTCATTACACTAATGAAATCAAAATATTTTTGACAATTGGGGTAATGCACTATGTACAATTGTTAGAATTTCATCGACCTCTCTTTCAAATAGGGCCTAATCCCCTGCTAGAGCATGTCAATGTGGTAGAAGTCATAATGCCTATGGACATGAGTTTCATGCTTCTTAGTGTAGATCTTGTGGTCATAGTGCTCAAGGATGGTTCTTGGCTTCTTGTTAACCATTAGCTTCTTCCCAGTCCCTGATAGAGGTGCCTCTAGTTAGGAATAGTCACAAGTTTTCTTGTCTTGCCTTGGTTATTTCTCCTTTTAGGGTTTCTAATTACGTCAAAGGTGTTCCCTTTGGCAAGAAAAGACCTCGCTTGGCCGACCAATGATTCATATTTACACTTAAGTTTGCAAGATGATCAAAGTCATCTGAGCTGTTGATATTTTTCGTTTGTTGTTTTCACGTTTTCAGTCATCATTTTCCCATTTTGTTTGTCATTTTATTTTTTCCCTATTGGTTTTGTTTGGCTAGACGATGCCTATTGCATGTCAAGTTTTCTAGATGAGAGCCATGCATTCAGACATGAGACATGAGAGTTGTTGTTGTATGCTAGTTAGAATTGTGGGTCGCAAGCAGGAGAAAAAGTGTGCAGCGAATGTTTTTTTATATTTTAACAAATCATTTAGGTTAAAATTTAATTATAATATTTTTTAATCTTTTAAGAAATAATTTAGTAAATTAATTTTAATTGTATTTATTTTAAAATTAATTTTGATATAATTAATAGAAGAATATATTGTTTATAATATTAATAGTAAATATAAATTAATATAACTAATATTAAAATTATGTTATGAATTTTGAAAATACATGTGGTTTTTTATGTATAATCTTTTCAAATTTAGTTTCTTATTGTGTTGCCATTCTCTTCATATTTCTCATTTGTAGTAACATAGTTAAAAACTTATCAAGAATGGATCTACATATTACATTACTTCATGTACCATAGGGATTAGAGGAAATTAGTTCCTCATGGATTGAGTGTCAATGTGGAGGTGAGAGAGCCATGAGCTTTTGAAGCTAGTAGCCACTACAATACCTTCACATAGCCAAATGACATTAACACCAAGTGAGTTATTTCCAAGAAGAAATTCAAAATATGCTTATCTCAAACCTCTTGTGGCATGCAACAAATGGTAAGTACTCATTGTAGGAGCTTTGATCGATAATGAGGGTTGATCTATCTAGCACAAAGGGTAGTAGAAGACTTTTGATTCTTTATACGTTGCCAAAAATGGTAAGGGATGCAAAGGATTGTGCACAACAATCAACCACTACCCTTAGGATGATGACTTTATGTAATCTTGGACATCCAATTTGAATTTTTTGGTACATATGCCAATGGATAACTATTATATCTAGAGATTGTTGCCCTTCGAAGATAGGACTTTGAAATTTCAAAACTAGGGAAGTGATCACAACTATAATGGCATGTGTATGGTTCCACATTTTTGCATACATGTCTATTAGGATAGTTGCATTATTATGGTTTAATAAATTTGGGAGTATTTGAAAAGGAATAATGGTGATGTGGAAATAAAATAACCTTGCAAATACAATCACCACAAATTCAAACTCCTCTCATGGAATTTCAACATGTTGTTAGCTAATCTTTAGTTTAGAAAGAAATTAAAATTACCAATTACCTTCTCCAACTAAATATCCTTATTCAAAAATTCAAGGAATGTAGACCCACTTTGGAGAAGGGAATTCCATACTGAATTCTCTCTACCGTTCAATGTATTGGAAAAAGATTTTAAACAAGTGCTTCACTGCATTTACAAATAGTGTTTTCAAAATACCAATAATTTAGTACTGCATTCATTTGTGACATTTATTTTTGTAAAAAAAATCAATTTGAGTTGCCAACTATTCATGGAGTCATAGCTTACGCATAAAACAACACTATAGCCTCACACATTGACCTCATGCATTGCCCCACTATATGCTAAAAATGATGAACTCAATAAATACAACCATCGTCGGTGTATAGAAATGTAGTTTGGGATACATTGGAGCTATTTGATGCCACTAGTATTGAATGGATACAAAGGATCCCCAAGTGTATGGACCACTTGGCATTGTTGTCCACCCACCTTTTGATACAACATCAACCTAACCTTAACAAACTACAAATAATCGATAATTGTTATGAATAAATAAATTAGGAGACAACTTTGAAATGCAACTAATTACTAGTGGTTTCATACGATGTTTGGGTGAAGAATGCAGTGAGTTCTCTTTTCTGAGTAGTGAGGTCACCGATGGTTCCAAATCCCTTGAAGCCATAAGCTATTGCAATGAAGGAAGCATAAGTGTAGAATTTGTTTCCTGAGTAACTGCCACCATTGTTTAGTTTACAATCAACATCTTCTCATTCTCAGTATGATGTTGAAGTGTGTGTGTGTGTCTAAGAGATAAATTTTTGAATTCACTAAAGTAGCCCAAATTGATGGGTACATTGGAATGAATTTACAGTGTGTCACACATAATGGATTTAAAAAATAGTAGTAGGTTGCACTGTCCACGATGATCTTTTATTTTTTCTATACATATTAGTAATGACTTGAAGGTTCCAACTTTTGTGAAGTGAATCATTCTTTACAGTTGAAACATAGCTTTACATTTCATGGTTGTATGATCAAACCTTATTTCAGCTTCTTTATGAAATAGAGTATTTTATGTACAAAATAACATCACTGTATTTTTCATGGCATCATTTTTAAAATTTGTTTGTCTATAATTTGTAATTTTTTTCTTGGAAAATATACAAATCTGTTTTATGATTAGTGTGTTGGAATTTTGCTACGAAGAAAATGAAATTTGCATTAGTAAGAGAGAGACATATATAAAGATAGAAGGAAAGAGAGAGGAAACAAAGAGATAGTAATAAAGATATAAAGATAGAGAGAGGAGACAAAGACTTAGATAGGGACACAAAAGGAGGTAGAGAGAGAGAGAGTAGACAACATAGAGACATGGATAGATAGAGAGGAATACAGAGATAGAAACCATGGTTAGCATGACTAATCAAACTAATAGTGTTGGGATTGTAAATGGCAACATCCAAGCCTAAAATTAGCCCCATGTTGATTAATGAAAATAATTTTCTTTGTATAATCAAAATAATGTTCATACAGTCTACAATTGGCAACATCCATACTTGCAATTAGTCCCATGTTCATAGTGCAAACAAATTGGTTACATAGAATCAAAATAATAATAATAATGTCCATACTTTTCAATACTTGTCTTTATTAGCCTCTTCAATTTGGATGGGAACTTGGATATGAAATCTAATGAGTTTATAACCTATTGAATTCTCAATTAGTATAAAATGAAGGTTTCATTATTTTGTCAAGTTACACTTGAATGCATTGCATGCCTTATCTAATTCACAATCCATGAAAATTCATATAAAAGAGTGGAATGCTTCCCCTCTAGTCCATCCCTTGTGTTCTTGTTGTTGCTTGTCAAATTATTATAAGGGCTTCCACTTATTATCATATCAAAACCTCCAATTGAATTAATCATTTCATCAAGTCTTTCCTTTGTCAAATTCTACACATCTTTCACCTTAATTAATTTACCCTTTTTATGTGAACTTTTCCATCCAATGTTTGAGGATATGCTTGTTTTCTTTACAAATTTTTACAGATACAACATAATTGAGTGGTACCCAAACAATACAAAGCAACTTTTGAACCCCCTATTCTAGAGAACAAAGAGAGGATATTGATCCCCTTTAGGTAGATAGACTTCAAAATAGAAAATATGGTATCCTATAGTGAACAAATCAAAGTTTAATACATTTTTTCTCTATGGAAGCCAATTGGCTCACTACTAGATGAAACTAATTTAAATGTTTGATTACAAAGTCTCCTTCATGTATCTTTAAAGAATATAAATTTCTTTTCAAAAAAAACTTATTTACAAGACACTTAGTTTGATATAATGTAATAATTTTATCTCATAATCTCTTAGCAATGTTTTGAACTAAAACATTCATCAAGACTAAATTAGAAAGACACAACCTAATAGTAGATCTATCTCTTCTATCCAACATGTACTATTCAATTTGATCCATTTTTATGGTAGAAAATTGAGTGCAACAATTATTATGATCCACTTATCTATCTCCACTAAAACATCTTCAACCTTCAACCTTCAATTTCCACAACTCAAAGTTTTACCTATTGAACTTCTCAATCTCAATTGTTCAGGTGTTGGCCATGACTTTTGATTTTCAAATGTTATTTTAAATCCACTTGAATTATCCCACAAAAATAATTGAAATTAACATAAGAAATGCATTCCTTCCTTCATGAGATCAATCCAAACAAAGGTTTGATACCAAATGTTGGTTTTACAATGCTTATTCCTCAAGTAGGAGAAATGGAAAGTAATAAAACTCATTGACATAAAACACATGTAACCTTAATTAAACATAGAAGAATAAGTGAAGGAGATAGAGAAGATAAGATGACATATATACTTAGGAAAACCCTTCTGAGTAAGAGACCCACCACCAAAAGTAAACCTTACTAGATTAGTTAAACACGTCATTTTCTTAAGGACCTAATAATTCACCTTTAACACCTCTTTAGTGTACCCATTCCACACTAAAGTGTATCTATCTCTAACAATAGAAACATCCTATCTCCAAGCTTCATTCATTCATACATGGCACGACCAATACAATTAGAAACAATGCCACTTATTTAAGTGGTTTAAAAATGGACATTTGTAACAACTAACTCGAAAGTCTAACAAATGGAAAGAATGCTTAACACCAAGTCTATCACACAATGAAACACTTTTTGCCTCTATATTTATGTAGTTAAGCTTAGTGTTGTTTCCTTCATGCATCTTAAAGAATGCAAATTTCTTTTCAAAAATAACTATTTATAAGACACTTAGTTTGATATAATGCAATAACTTTATCTCATAAACTCTTAACAAAGTTTTGAATTAAAACATTCATGAAGATTGAATTAGAATGACACAATGTAATAGTAGATCTTAAAATAATTATTCATATGATCGTTATAATTCATGTAGCCATGTTTTCTACTTAACTGAAAAGTACTTTCAATCCATACATGTTAGTTACCCTTTGGCATACTATACACATATTTAGAGTAAAAGTATGGTGGGCTTTGCTCAAACTCTTTAAGCTTCTACTACCGACCCACATTGTGATCTGGAACTCCAAATCTAACCAATCCTTTAACATGTTGTGGTAAATGAAAATTTATATCTTTATTTTCTATAGACAAACATTTCGAAGAGATACATTCTTTGAGCTTTATCTTCCGAAATGGTTTCTTGTGATGGGTTTCATAGTAATCATTTTCTAAATCTAAGTGCTTTCTTTTATGAAATTTAAATTTTTGCAATCCTTTAGGCTTTCATTCAATCCTTACAAAAGGAAATTATGGTTAGCATGACTAATCAAACTAATAACCCTAGGATTGTAATTAGTAACATCTAAGTCTACAATTAGTCCCATGATGATTGTGCAAATAAATTTTCTCCATATAATAAAAATAATATCCATATGGGCCTACAATTGGAAACATCCATTAATTATGCAAACAAAATTGCTACACATAATCAAAATAATAATAATGTCCATAATTTTCAATACTTATTTTTTGTAGCCTCTTCAAATTGGGAAGGAACTTGGCTATGAAAAATAAGGAATTTATAATCTATTGAAGTCTAGATTAGTACAAAATGAAGGTTTCATTATTCTATCAAGTTACACTTGAATGCATTACATCCATCCCTTATGCTTCCATTGTTGCTTTTAGACTATTATAGGGGATTCCACCTATTATCACAACAAAATCTCCAATTGAATTAACCATTTCATCAAGTCTTTCTTTTGTCAAATTCTACACATTTTCTACCTCAATCAATTTAACCTTTTGATGTGTTTTATCTACCCAACTTTTAAGGATAAGCTTGTTTACTTTACAATTTTTTGCAGATAGTGGTATACCCAAATGATGCAAAGCAACTTCTGCATCCCCAATTCTAGCAAATAAATAAAGGATATTGATCTCCTTTAGATAGATAGGCTTCAAAATAGAAAGATGGTATCCTTTAATGAACAAATCAAAGTGATTCCTCTTCTTCCATTTTACATCTATAGAAGCCAATTGACTCACTACTAGATGAAAATCATTTAAATGTTTGGTTACAAAGTCTCCTTCATGCACCTTTAAAGAATACAAAATTCTTTTCAAAAATAATTTTTTTACAAGACACTTAGTTTGATATAATGCAATAATTTTATCTCATAAACTCCTAGCAAAGTTTTGTACAAAAACATTCATCAAGATTGAATTATAAAGACAAAACCTAATAGTAGATCTATCTCTTCTATCCAACTTGTTCCGTTCATCTTGATCCATCACTAATGGTAGAAAATTGAGTGCAACAATTACTATGATCTACTAATCTATCTCCAGTAAATGATCTTCAACCTTCAATTTCCACAACTCAAAGTTTATGTACTAAACTTCTCAATCTAAATTGTCAAGGTGTTGGCCATGTCTTCTAATTTTCAAATATTATTTTAAATCCACATGAATTATCCCACAAATTTTTTTTAAAGCAACATAAGAAATGTATCCCTTCCTTCATGGGATCAATCGAACATAGTGTTGATACCAAATGTTGGTTTTACAATGCTTATTCCTCAATTAGAAGCAATGAAAAGTAATAAAATTTGTTGATATAAAACACATGTAACCTTAACAAGAATAAATGAAGGAGATAGAGAAGATAAGATGACATATATACTTGGGAAAACCCTTTTGAATAAGAGACCCACCACCTTGAAAGTAAATTTTAATATATCAGTGAAACATATCATTTTCTTAAGGACCTAATAATTCACCTTTAAGACCTATTTAGTTTACCCATTGCACACTAAAGTGTAGATATCTCTAACAGTGGCAACATCTTGTCTCCAAGCTTCATTCATTAATACATGGCATGACCAATACAGTTGGGCACAATGCCACTTATTGAAGTGTCTCAAAAATGGACATTTGTAGCATCTTGCAAGTCCAACAAATGGAAACAACACTTAACACCTTCTACCGTTTGATTCTCCCCTTGTTTTACCACCATCCCAATAGTAGATGATCAATGTTTACAAGCATTCTATTGGAGTGAACTGTTGCTATACCATCCATTAATAAACTTTCAGATTGATATTGGTTTTGTTGTTATATGGAGCCTAATCAGACTCAGGGTTAAATTTTCCCCACTTTTATCAGTGCAATTTCCCCCCAAATTATTTAACGGGGGTTTGGGGGCAGTGCCCCCAAGACGTGGTCAAGGGGCAGCGCCCCTTGCCAACATAAAAAAAACCTATTTTGTAACCGACATAAGTCTTAATAAAAACGGATAAAGGTTAGGATTTCCATTGATATTGTATTGTAGCATTTGTACTGGTATTGAGTTACAAGGATTGCTGGTTGTAATCGGTTTGATTTGCTGAATAATAATAATGGACTCTCTATTGGTGGATGTAGCCCGAGTTTGGGTGAACCACATTAAAAATTGTCTCTCACTGTTATTATTTCTGTGTATTTCCATTCCTCTATTTAATGCATTTAATTGATATCTTATGCATGAAATTCCTAACAGGTTCATTGGAGAAAAATATTATAGCCCATTGGGAAAGAATTTCAAATAATTACCATATATGGAATTTGCATCATACATCTCCAGATCCATTGACACATTGATGATGAAAAACTCTAGAGCCATTGTCATCATATAGAGGATGAGTAAGAGACAGAAGGGGAGACAAAATGAGAGTGAGATAGAAGGGGAGAGAAATACCGATAGAGGAAGAGAGAAGGGAAGAGAGAGTTATATATATATAAAGGGCAACTCACTCTCTCTTTTCTTTCTCTCTCTTTCTATTTTTGTAAAAGTATAATTTCATACAAAGCTCCACTTTTTACATTGTAAAAAGTACCATAGCCTAATATTTAATGTAGGGTTTTCCATTACAATGCTTGACCATAGCCCCAAGTCTATCACACAATTTAACACTTTTTCCCACTATCAATTCTACTGATGGATAGACAACAACTATTCACCATCAACAAAATTGTATGCTCTCTTCTCAAGAAATTACTTATTAATTTTATCTACATGCTATGTCGGCGTACCCATTGCACACTAAAGTGCGATTGCTAGTTAGTGTCCAAATGAACAAGCTAATGCTAGTGCTCTTACAAGCTGTGAACATATCCTAAATGGTTTAGATAGTGGAAGCCAGATGTCCAGTTCCTTGGCTGTGTGCTTCCACCGGAGAACATTAATTCCAAAACGTTAAAATATTTATCAAAATATCTCATTGCAACAGAATTCCAGAACGTTAAAATATCTACCAAAATATCTCATTGCAACAGAATTCCAGAACGTTAAAATATCTACCAAAATATCTCACCACAAGAGAATTCCACAACATATCGCCACCGCAGCAAGAATTCCAGAACCACAGCCACAACGCTTTTGCACAAAACTGAAAAAATATCTCCCAAAATATCGTCACCGTAAGAGGTTAAAATATCTACCAAAATATCGTCACCGCAACAAAATGCGAGAACGCTAAAATGTCTCCCAAAATATCGCACCGCCAAAATATAAATTGCGGTTGCTAATAATAGTAAGTAGATAGACACAAGTCTGGAGGCAACACATGGTCGTTGAAGTATGGTGGAACAACATGTTAGCATCTAGATTCAATTTGCCAAATAATAATGCATGGGAATGTGATCCAAATTCATACATGACAAATAGAGGCAATTTACAAAATGCCCATCAACTTAACTCGAACAAAATTAAGAAATATGTAGATTGTGACTCTGGTTACACACCACATGGTAACTTGATCCATCGCAAACCACCTTCATGTGTCCAATGTTTGTCTACAAGTGGACACACATAATATGATAATTGACAAACTGCCTCTCTTCATCTACACACAAATGTAAGCTAAAGATCAAATACATACACAATGATCCAACATTTATTTATGCTCTTTTAATTGAATATTTTACACCTCAGCTATAAGGTTGAAGCTAGAAAAAGTTGTTCTCCCATCAAACTTTAATTTTTGTTAAGTGTAATTGAGGTTGGATTAAATATTCATGAACTTTAACAATTTTATTTTTATTTTTTAAAAAATAAATGGGTAAAAAATCACTATATTCCAAATTATTTTGATGAAGTATATAAAGATTTTGTAGTACACACAATTTTGAAACCCAAAATTTTTAGACTTATTCTATTTGAACAAAAAGGGTAATTTTCTAATTTTTAAATTTATTTATTTGAAGGAAAAATATTTGTTATAAATATTTTAGATTTTTTGGTAGAAGAGCAAAGAAGAAACCAAATAAATAATGTATTAGCAAAATAATCACTTTTATTATAACATCACCCCATTATCTCTATGCTAACCTTGGAAATGAACTATCCATATTCCACCACCATTTTTTTTATGCATGCTACAAAAAACATAGGGGCAGCTCCACACAACTCAAACAACTTATACATAATAGATAAGTTCAAAACTTCTTGTTACCTTCTACCTATCAAATAATTTATTTTATTTATGCTGGACATAAACAAAGGTTAAAATAATTATCTTGCAAACATGTGTCTATATATAATCATGGGTTCAATATTTTATCTCTATTGAATAGTCCAAATTTTAGATTCATTTATTAATTATATTCCTTAGGATAAAAAATTATGATATTTATATAAATATATATTAAAATTAATATATTTTATTATAACAATTGAATATATAATATATATAATATTATATTATATTTATTTTTTAGTTGTTTAGAGCGGTAGGTGGCCCCTGCGCATTTAATTTAAAAGAGTGGGTAAAAACAATTGAATATGCTTCAAAAGACCCTTGATGAGGGGAGCCAAGGCAAATTTTCGATTAATAGGAAAAGCCTAAATGAAAACTAAACTTTACTCTCACCCATTGCTCCCATTTTATTATGCAATTGAAAAATCATATTATGAGTAGCTTTTCCCTTTTTAATGAATCTTTTTTCTTCTAAACTATAGCTCAATCATCATTGTCTAAGGATCTATGATAAGCCTTGACCAAATTAGCATGAACTTAAGCCTTCACTTGATGTGAGGAGGTTGACTTCTTCAGAAGTAAAACTATATCAAGATGTTTGGTGGACAAACTCCCATTAGCTCTTGAAGCAGTAGATTTTTGGGGGGATGCACATGGGAGAATGCCCATTTGAATCACCTGGAAATCAAGGAGATCTATCTGCCAAGTAGTTGGGAGGAGGAGTTCACCTTCTGAGTATGATTTGGGTCAATTTAGTAGTGATGATACTCAATACCTTTCCACTAGGTAGCTTTCCTCTTGTATAGTTAATTTGAAGCACTAGAAGATCTCCTTGAACATTGAGTAGAAAAATGGTCATACTTGAAGAACCTACGACACTTGAATGGAATATTGACATAGTCAAGAGTTTGAGCCCAACACCATCCATTCTTCTTCAAAGATATTGACTCCAGAAGACCCTTGTCTAAGTCCATTTTCTACAATAATCACTACAATAGTGTGGTAATTATCTTTAGAATCCTCGGAGCCATGCATAAATTTCCTTATCAAATTGCTAATCACTTGTAGACCAAATTCATGCCAAAATCATAATGAATGGTAGGGGAGGTGAACCCACATAAGAATTGTAGAAAATGAGTCTTTGTTGGGGTGAAAATTAGGGTACCAAGTATTTAAACACAAGAAGTAATTGTCTAAAATATAAGGCCCTAAATCTAGAATTTCACATTCATGTCTCCAACCATCATATAGTTAATAATGAAAAATCCCTTTGCATAGGGGACAAGTTAAGTGGAGCCTTGATTTGTAACTCTTTCTACTTTTTCAACCATCTATGTAAGCCTTTTAATATCAACCCAAAAACCTTAAAATTTTCCTATCATTGCTAGGTGCTTTAGACTAACTTCAGTAGCATTTCAGATGAAGTCAAAGATTACTTTTAGGATCTAGTTCAATTTTTTGTTAAATTAATTTTCTTTGGAGTATAGATCTCTAGAAGACTACACTTGTATAGATCCCATATTAGCAATTATGGCCTTCCTTCCCACTATCTTAGAACCCATGGTGTCCATAATCCCATCTAAAATATCTTGTGATTTTGAATCTTGATCTGAAAGGACATCTTTGCATGAATGGGGTGCCGAAAGATAGGATTTTGACTATTTCTTGAAGAAGAATGAGGAAGAGAAATACCATAAGGAGAAGATATTTCCAAATAAAAAGGGGTTAGAGATAAGAGGGGGGTGATATATGGAAACCTCAAGGTGGAGAAATGGACACTCAATATGCATCCACACCATCAAATATTTCCATGCCACAACAACCTTCACAATATCTTATGGATAATAGAAGCTTTAGGAGCATGGTTAGGGATTTCATGGGCTAGGAAAACTTTGATAGAACCATCTCTAGCTTAATTTAATATTAAACTTATAACATCTATAGTAAATTTATATTACTATTATTCAAATATTTAATCTTTCATTTCATTTGTGTATGCAATGATAAAATGACCCATATGCAACTCATGTTTAACTAAGGATAAAGGCACACTATTCCTTTTCATTTTCAAGTTGGATTTGTGTAGAAGACATAAACATTTACATAATAACAAAGGTTGCATAGATAACAAACCACTTTACATAATGTGCTTAGTCTAGGACTAGGTTGTGGGAAACAATTCTATCCTCAACAATAGGAACCAAGAAACTCTAGATGGCATTTACTTATTCTTTGTTCTATATCCAAATCTCATATTTAGATCTTCTCTCAAAAATGCTCTTGGACACTAATAATTTTTTTTTATTGAATTGACTACTTTATGCATCATGTATTGTTAAATCACACAAGTATCTAAGAAAAATGTTAAGGCTCTTTCAATTTCACAATCTTTATTAAATCCACTCAACAAACAAACTAGGCAACAACATGATTTAGACATAATGCATTTCTTGTTAATAATATTTTTTCTCATTATTTTTAAATCATATCTTGTACATATCTAAATATTGTTAGCGTGTGCTAGTAATAATTGTGAGAAAAAGCATCTTTTAAAACATTAATGTTACTATAAGATAGACATTTATCAAACATATCTTTGAGGTAAATGTCCATAGGTTAATTATGTAATAACACATTTTTATTTTCAATATTAATATCAATAATGGACTCTAAATTATTCCATATTGAACTTCCCTGGCTTGTGATTACTATCATGTATTTTAAGACAAGTTTTGGCTTTCATTTCATTGTAATATTGTGCCATAAAAAGTTTTAATTTTGTATTAATAACCTTTGCACATGTATAACAATTGGGGGAAGATGTGGTTTATAAGGCATTACTCAAACATAAATATTTGTATTTCTAAAATTATCTCTACCTAGTGAAAGCCCCAAGTTGATGTGTTAAAATCTATAAATGAAAATTATCTACCTACTATCTATTTAAAATATTATTTATTCCAATTGAATTATGTGTTGTCTAATGATGGCACAACCTTGCCAGTCACCACACAAATCAAAGCAGAAATCAAACCCAAAGAACAATATATGAAAAATGACAGGAGATTCAATCAATAGTGACAGGAAGATTGAAAAGAGATTCTTATTATTGATTATAATAGTTCATTACAAGGATCATTATCAGCCTTCTACAGTCAGCTTATATGCAGAAAAAACAAATAGCAAAACTAGAATACCAAAACCTTCTCCTATTCTCCTATGTCGACTTCCTCACAATGTCGAACTCACTTCCCTCTCCCAATAATCAGCCTCTATATCATATATTCAGCCTCCTCCCCAAGCCGTTGACCACCAAAAATAGCCACCAAATGCAGCCATTGCTACCAAGAAGATGTAGAAATTTATTATTGTAACTGTCAATCAGATAAGGCCATCGACCCCAAGGAGGAAAAGAAAAATGCTAGAGCTTTTAGTCCTGGATCCCACAACCTCAAACATCCAAGTCTATAGCTAGAATAATAATGGACACTGCCAGGGAATAGATAAACCACGATGCCATGAAGTCATAATGAAATTTGTAGAAATAAACAATCATAACTGTCATTGCAATAGAAGAATGGAACCACTAGAGGATACATGCAGACTCACAAAATATAGAGAGGAAAAGCGAATGGAAGAAGCACAAGCAACCTCTCCAGCAAAGGTAATAATGTATATTTAATGCTTTTTTCTAAATTGGTCAACCAAATTGGCCAGCTGGGAGACATACCCACTAAGCATGATTTGTGGCCTTTATGATTTGTAACAGAGAGAATAGAAAGCCACAACCTTAGAAAAGAAATAGAAATTTATTGCCTTTGCAATAATAAAATATAATAGCCAACCAAGCTCCGGTCATATGAGCAACAAGAGGTCAAAGACAAAATGACAGGAGCAATGAATAAGCAAGGCGACAGGAGCTTCAGACACACACCAAAAATTATAGAAAAAGAACCTGCTTTATTCACCTACACAACCAAAATGTTAATCAAAACAACAAACCAAAATGAGAGGGACAAGATCCCCCTGCATCAAACTCCTAGGCTGAAAGAAATCATGAGCTCCGGCTCATGAGGTCTTCAACTAAATGACCCATCCTTTTGATCTCATCCTCAATAAGCCATGATGCATCTTCAATAAGATGATTGCGCCAATTGACAAGATACTTGTAATATTCTTTCTTGCGGTTCTTCTTCAACACTTGTTGATCAAGAATGCATTCTATTTGTTGTGGAACATTGGCTGTCCCAACTTGTTCTTCATGAGATGAATCAACTGCTTCAACTTCTTCAACTTCTGTATCTCCTTTCTATGGATACAAATCTACAACATTGACAATGGGAGATATATTCAACCCTTCAAGCAGTGATCTCTCATAAGCATTGGCTGAAAACTTCCTTAGTATTTTGCAAGCACCAATCTTTTTCATCTATAGTTTATTGTATGTCCTTGTAGGAAATATTTCCTTTTGGAGATGTGCCAATACAAGTCTCCAACTTGAAATTGCAGCTCTCTCTTCTTCAAATCAGCATGCCTCTTATACCGCAAATTGTTATCTTCACTGTCATTCTTCACCTTCTCTTGAATGCCATGAATGACTTGAGCAAACTCTTCCCCATCTGCACTTCTTTTCTCCATTCCAGTAAGATCACGAGGCTCAAACACACCTCTTGGATGCATACCATAAACAACATAAAAAGAACTAGAACCTATGCTTTTATTTGGGGAATCATTATAAGAAAATTCATCTTGTGCTAACATAAGATCCCAACTTCTAGTTGACTTACCAACAAGACATCTCAATAAATTTTCAAGGCTTCTATTGACAACCTCGGTCTGTCCATCTGTTTGAGGATGATGTGTTGAACTAAAACTCAGATTTGTACCCAACTTCTTCCATAGGGTCCTCCAGAAATGACCCTCTAACTTTGTATCCTTGTTAGAAACAATACTTCTAGGAATCCCATGCAGCCTTACAACTTCTTTAAAGAATAAATTTACAATGTTAGTTGCATCACTAGTCTTCTTACATGGTATAAAATGAACCATTTTTAAAAATCTATCAACAACAACAAAGATTGAATAATTACCCCTTTGAGTACGAGGTAAACCCAAAACAAAGTCCATACTCAAAAAATCCCAAGGCCTGGTTGGAACCAACAATGGCTGATATAAACCAACATTTTGACTCTTCCCCTTAGCATGTTGACAAACTATGCATCTCTCCACATATCTTCTCACATATGCCTTCATCCTTGGCCAATAATAATGTGTACTCAACTGCTAAAAAGTTTTATCTTGTCCAAAGTGACCAGCAAGACTGCCACTATGTTTTTCCTTCAACAAATTGTCTCTCATGGAGCCTTGAGGAATACACAACTTATTCTCCTTGAACAATAAACCTTCTTGTATCATATATTCATTCCATGGCTCTTTACTCCTACAAATAGGATCACTATAAGCTACAAATGCTTCTCCAAAATCTACATCTTCTACATACAACTCTTTCAAACTTTCAAATCCCACACTGTTAGTCTTCATCTCACATAACAACAAATTCTTTCTACTTAATGTATCAGCAACCTTATTCATTTGACAACTTTTATGCTTCAAAACAAAATTAAAACTCTGAATATACTCAAGCCATTTAGCATACCTCTGATTCAATTTGTGCTAGCTATTAATAAGCTGCAAAGCATGATTATCAGTATACACAATGAACTCCTTGGGCAAAAGATAATGTCTCCACATCTTGAAGGATTGAACCAAAGTATAAAATTCTAAATCATAAGAAGAATACTTCCTTTTTGCATCATTCAACTTCTCACTAAAATAAGCAACTGGCTTACCCTCTTGACTCAAAACTACCCCTATAGCCAAACTACTAGCATCACATTCAACTTGAAACACTTTATCAAAATCTGGCAAGGCAAGTATGCGCTGTTCACTCACCTTCTTTTTTAGAAATCTAAAATTTTCTTCAGCCTCTTTAGTCTACACAAATGGTCTTTTACTTCCCTTAATTGTTTCCAAAATAGGTGCTACAACATGACTGAAATTTCTTATAAATTTTCTGTAGAAACTAGAAAGACCATGAAAACTTCTTACCTCCATGATACTCTAATCAAGTATAGCCTGAACCTTTTCCATATCCATCTTCAATCCATCCTTTGACACCACAAAACCCAAATAAACAAGTTTAATCTGTAAGAACAAACACTTCTTCAAATTAATCTGTAACTTCTCTTCTTGTAGTCTCTTCATAACCTACCTCAAATGATCAAGATGCTCCTCCTTTGACCTACTAAACACCAAAATGTCATCCATATACACAACCACAAATTTACCAATAAATGGTTTCAAGACTTCATTCATTAAACACACAAAATTACTAGGAGCATTAGACAACCCATCACTAGTCTTAAAAGTAGTTTTCTACTCATCCCCTAGTCTAATTCTAATTTGGTGATAACCGCTCTTTAAATCTAATTTAGAAAAATACATAGACCCACTCAAACAATCCATTAGATCTTCAATCCTAGGGATGGGAAATCTATATCTTATTGTGATTTTATTTATGGCCCTTGAATCAGTGCACATATGCCATTCTCCTCCTTTCTTTGGCACAAATACTACTGGCACAGCACACGGGCTTAGACTTTCTCTTATCAAACCTTTCTCCAAAAGTTCTACCACTTGCTTCCTCATCTCTTCATTCTCCATAGGTGTTAATCTATATGCAACCTTATTTGGAAGGCTAGCTCCTAGAGTCAAATCCATATGATGACTTATGCTTCTAATAGGAGGCAACTCATTAGGCAAATTATTAGCAATAATATCCATATTTTCATTCAACATATCTTGTATCTCCATAGGCAAATCATCCAACTTCGTAGAAGTCGTAACACAATGTGGTTTAGGAACCAAAGCAAAACCAATTTCTTCATTCTTCAAATATCTCAAGAATTTTTTTCCACTTAACAACATTACCTGATTGTTGTTGCTGTTGTCCTCTTCTTTCTCCTTTATGGGCAGCAAGGTATGCTTCTCTCCATCCTTCATAATTGTATATGTATTCTCCTTCCCATTATGGACTGAATTTCTATCAAATTGTCATGGTCTTCCAAGAAAAACATGGCACACATCCATGGGCATTATATCACATAAAATAGAATCCTTATAACTACCAATCTGAAAATCAACATAGGCTTGCTCACTTACCAAAATTTGATGGCCTTTTTGTAACCAAGTTACCTTATAAGGAGTTGGGTATTTGATTCTTTTAAGATTCAGCTTCTCTACCATTTCATTGGAAACAATATTATCGTACTACCACTATCTATAATGAGCTTACAACATTTACCATGAGACTTACACTTCGTTTTGAACAATGCTCTCCTTTGAATTAGTTCTTGACTTTCCTTCTGTGGCTTCAACAATGTTCTTTTCAGCATCAAGGATTCTCTTGATTCTGCTCCATCCTTGTGATGAATGGGAGATCCTACACTTTCTTGATCATCTTGAACAACTTGATTGCTTCTTTCAAATTTGGAATGTCCTCCTTGTGATGATTCAGTACAATCCCAACTCTTGTACCCAATTTGATTGCACTTGTAACATTTCCCAACAAATTCTCTTCCTCTACCTTGAGAACCACCTCTTCCATAAGATCTTCCTCCTCTATTTTGAAATCCACCTCTATCATTGTGGGTTGTCCCATTAGAACTTCCAGCTTCTTCATTTTGATGATGTTGTTGTCCTCTACCAGATTGTTGTCCCCTTCCTCTAAACCTCTTCCTCTTTTCTTTTCTTGCTGATTCCGCTTCCTTTGTAGCTTCTCTTCTACCTTTAAGGCAAGTTGGTAACCCTCTTCTAGGCTTCTAGGAGACAAAAGACTCATCTCATCTTAGAGACTGTATTTTAAACTATTCACACAATGGGCTATCTTTTCCACGTCTTCTTCAGCATACCCAGATCTAATGATGAGCTTGTAAAATTATTTTGTGTAATCTTTTACTGACATTTCCCTTTGCTTAAAATTTTGTATTCTCTTGAAGAGATTAGCCTGATAGTCACTAGGCAAAAATTTAGCCTTCAACTTGGCCACCATCCTATCCCATGAGTTAATCTTTTCCTTATTTCTTTTTCTTCTTTCGGTCTGGACAAAGTCCCACCACATGCTAGGATGACCTTTCAATCTTGTGCAGACAAATTTTACTCTCTTCTCTTCTGCTACATTCTCATATTCAAAATACTTATCCAAATCATTTATCTAGTCGATTAATTCTTCTCCATTAAGATTTCCAGCATATGTTGGTACATCTATCTTGGGTTTGGAACCCTAATTCATCACTGACCTTATCAACCTCTCACCAAATTCATCTCTTGGGTCTCCTTGTCCTTCCACATTTTCTTCTCTCTGGGGTTCTTCTTCCTCATCACTAACATCTTCAATGTCTGGATTTCCTCTCCTTTGTGCCCTCTCAAGAGCATCCATTCTCTCAATCAAAGTCTGCATCAACTCAAGGTCTATTTGGTCCCTTCGGTCTCTTCCTCGGCCTCTACCCATGCCTATCCTTCTTGGAGGCATATTGACCACCCTCGATGACTAGTTTCAATCTAACCTGGCTCTGATACCAAACTGATGGCACAGCCTTGCTAGTCACCACACAAATCAAAGAAAAAATCAAACCCAAAAAATAATATATGAAAAATGATAGGAGATTCAATCAATAATGACAGGAAGATTGAAAAGAGATTCTTATTATTGATTATAACAGTTCATTACAAGGATCATTATTGGTCTTCTACAGTCGGCTTATATACAGAAGAAACAAACAGCAAAACCAGAATACCAAAATCTTCTCCTATTCTCCTATGTCGACTTCCTCACAATGTCAAACTCACTTCCCTCTCCCAATAATTGGCCTCTATATTAGATATTTAGCCTCCTCCCCAAGCCGTTGACCACCAAAAATAGCCACCAAATGTAGTCACTGCCAAGAAGATGCAAAAATTTATTACTGTAACTGTCGATTAGATAAGGCTGTCGACCCCAAGGAGAAAAATAAAAATGCTAGATCTTTCAGTCCTCGATCCCATGACCTCCAAACATCCAAGTCTACAGCTAGAATAATAACAGATGCTGCCAGGGAATAGATAGACCATGATGCCATGAAGTCATAATGAAATTTGCAAAAATAAACAATCATAACCGTTGTTGCAATAGAAGAATGGAGCTGCGAGAGGATACATGTAGACTCAAAAAATATAGAGAGGGAAAGAGAATGGAAGAAGCATGAACAACCTCTCTAGCAAAGGCAGTAATGCAGATTTAATGCTTTTTTCTAAATTAGTCAACTAAATCGGCCAGCTAGGAGACATCCCCACTAAGCATGATTTGTGGCCTTTATGATTTGTAATGAAAAGAATAAGAATCCATGACCTTAGAAAAGAAATATAAATTTATTACCTTTGCAATAATAAAATATAACAGCCAACCAAGCTTCGGTCATATGAGCGACAGGAGGTCAAAGACAAGTCGACAGGAGCAATGAATAAGTAAGGCAACAGGAGCTTCAGTTACATCAAAAATTGTAGAAAATGAAACCTACTTTATTCACCTACACAACCAAAATGTTAATCAAAACAACAAACCAAAATGAGAGGGACAAGATGCCCCTGCATCATCTAATCTACTATTAAATATAAAACCAATTAAAGATAGAAATAAACCATATTTTTTGTTTAAGTATAATAAAGTACAATAACTAGAGTTGGAAATTGAAATGGAACTATAACTTGTAAAGGAAAGATAGTATGGTGAGAGAAAGAGTATCTAGATGATCACAAAGGTTTGAATTTGGTTGTATATGGATAGAAAATGGATTGGATGTTCTTCTAGACATTTATATAAATTATAGAAAGTGCTACTATAGAGACTAGTGTCCTTATACACACTTGTATCTATTAAGGGTGCTAGTTACCCTCTTTGGGTGCTTATCTCCACTAGGGGTGCTAGAAAACGCCTCCAAGTACTAGTAACCTTCTAGGTGTTAGAGATCTACTATAGATGCTAGTGTCCTTTATTCATATGACCCCAAAACTTATTGAAGTTACCTTCCAAAATGTATGCCTTCTTGTGGTGCTTGTAGAATCAAGGAATACTCCTCCAATTGAGATAAATAGCCTACCAAAGTATGAAGGAGAAAAATAATGTTATGTTTCGTTGAGATCTTGCATCAATCAAGTCCCTACTTTGGCATGTTTCAACCCAATGTATGGAAATAGTTGGAGTAGTTGACACCCTTATGTGTAAGAGTGATGGTGGTGTATGAAAATTATGTAGGAGACAACCCTATGTGGTTATTTAAGGATTAATAGTGTATGTAGTGCAATGGGATAGAGACAAGGAGATGGATACTTAATGGAGATGCTTAAATATGTAGATACAATAATCTTTAGCAATGGAGGAGTTTCAAGTAAGTTTCCTTAATGGAGAAATACAAGCATTAGAAAATAATATTATCAATTAGGAGTGTAGAAGAAGAACCAAAAACATGGAAGAGAAAGAAGAATCCAAGAGAATCAAATGAGGGTGAAAAGTGAGCCAAATAATGTCACATTGGTAAGATAAATATTGGAAAAATGTAGTAAGGAAAAGAGGTAAGGTTTTGGTAGATAAAAAAATTCAAATTTGGTGGAGGACACTAATGTGAAGGTGTTGTGTCCTTAAGGATACATTAATAGAAATTAGTGGGATTGCCAAGTTTCTAATAGAGGGGGTCTTTATTGGAGTGTTTGGCACACCTATGAGGAGTTTAAGGCTTGGAAATTAGCAAAATAGACCCTAATCACGACTAGGAGTTGTATACATCAAAATTAGTTCAAAACATTTTTCCCTTGCTCTGGTGATCTTGAAAACTAAGTGAATCAAGCATGGTAAGGTATATAAACATTAATTTTAACATACTTAATGAAAAGATACATCAAAGGATATTTGAAGATTCATGCTCTTTTTCTTCTCTCCATATCTCACCCAAGTATCCTCTCCAACTTGCAACACTTGTAATATAAAAGGAAGCAAATAAAGTCCATTAAGAATAAATGTACATAGAAAAGTAGTATCACACACTGTGATCTATTAACTATCTTTTTCTAAAACTTGATCAAGTAGAAGGGAAGGGATACATGAAGGATCATTTAAAAATCGAAATGGTATGAGGAGATTGAAATGACTATGATCCAAAATTTAGGTCAAATTTTCTATTTCCAAACAAGAAAAATATCTTTGCCCTTGGAGTTAGAAATTTATTAATGTTCAATGTAGTATGATATAGAAGGAATCTTACTTTTGTGAATGGAGTGATTGATGTGATCTAGTCCATCTTAGGGATTCACTGAATTAAGGGTGTAGGTGTTCAAATTGAGCGAGAAAACTAAAATGACAAAATCAATGGTTTCCATAGGTGGATAAATCATTTTAACTATGGCCTAAATTCAAATTTTCCTTGATCATGGCACTTTTAAAATCACCTCTTGATGGAAGCAACAAATTTGCCACTATATGGACATATCATGGAATGTGAATGGTTTTTGACATTTCAAATGTATTTTATGATGTTATAAATTCCTCTTGGCATGATTTAGAAGTATGTTGGAATGTCATATAATCATGTTAGAGTAATTTTTTAGTGTTTGATAGCATGGTAACTATTGTCTCTATGCAGAATTGTAAGAATATGTTTGGTTGCAAAGCTACATATAACCAACAATTTAACCTTCCATCTATGTTCATTTTTTCTATTATAAGTTGCAGAATAGGGGTTTATGCAATATGAAAAGGCATATTGCAAGTGTGTGGAGATGTTTTATACATTTTCAAGGTTCTAAATCATCCTAGAGGTGTTGTAACATCTATAATTTAGCAATGTTGATTTGAATGCATAAGAAGAAAGAATGCAACAAATAAAAAAATTGACACAATGAAAAATTTCCTCAACTAAATTGATACCAAACCTTCATATTATCCCTTTTATATAACTATAAAGATAATTCTACAAGAAGGAAGCTTCAAGAAGGAAAGCAAAATGGAAGCTTCCATAATAACTAAAAGTACTAAGAGAATATAATATTCTTTCTCATTTAATATTATTCCTCATCTAATTTATTATTTAAATATCAAGAGAGTATGTGTTATCAATTCCCCCTCTTTTTAGATGAAGGTTTCCTTGCTTTCTCCTTAAAATGAGGAAATATCTTCTTAAAAGTGTTTTGGGAGACACACTTAGCTTGGATTGGAAACATACCCTTATAACCAAATAAGTGTGTGATGGTAGTCGTGTTTCAAGTATGGATTTTTTAGTTGTGAATCTTTGCCATTGGCATATAGTTCAGATTTGTGAATTCAAAATTGGCTAATATATTACAACTAGTGAAGGGCTAAATTGACTTATTTTTACAAAAAATTAATTTAATCTTGGTTAAATCACCTAAGTATTATTTTTTAAACCAATAAATTAATTTTTTAGCCAAGTAAATGATGTGTCATTAGAGCTAATTTGCCAATAGTTTATAATATAATTATAAATCTTAATTGGATTCTCCATTAATATTATATTCATGTCATTAATTTTGGGGTAATATCACCATTATTAATAAGTTATCATGTACTTTTAGGGATAATTCACTTTGAATATGACTTTAATTCATTACCATTGATTATCATTTCGATTGAATGGTTGAGGTTGAATTTCAGGGCACTATTAGCATGTGCCTTTTAAAGGCTTGTTGGGCCATGAAATTTATTTTCGGCCAATTGATTAAAGTATGATCATGTGGTCCAAAATAAATTCTACTACCTAGCAAGCCTTCTAAAAGGCACATGCTAATAGTGCCGCTAAATTCAACCTCAACCATTCAATCAAAATGATAATCAATGGTAATAATTCACTTGTCTTTAAGTCTTGTTTTTAAAGTGTGATATTTAAAAAATGTTTGATCCAAGTATTCTCCACTGCATTTTGGATAGTTGATTTGTGCTTGGTGGTGAGGGGCTCCGCCCCTTGAACCTACCTATATCGCGAAATAAGCGCGTTAGGTTCACTATCCCTGGACCTCGCAAGGGGGTACTGCCTGCTTGACCCCCACAAGGGGTACTACCCCTTAAAACCTTGTTGGTGGCTACCACCCCCAAGCCCTTGCTTCAACATTAAAAAATAAAAGAATAAATGGGAGAATTGCGCCGACCAAATATGTAATTTTTGTAAGGATTCACCATTATAATTAATTTCTTTAGTAATTATTCACTAAAATTCACCATTGTATTTAATTTTTTAGCGAGTATTCACTAGGATTCACCATGATTTTATAATTTTTTAAATTATGTGCATAGATTCCCCAAGAAAATTAATATTTTTTAAAAAAAAACCAAAGATTCGCCAAAACAAATATAGCACTTAGCTAGGATTCGCTAGGATTTTATAAGTTTTTTCAGGGGTGTTCCTTAAAGATAACAGTGGTTTCAAGTATTATGTGTAAGAACATAATGGTGTTTGCATCCAAAGGAAGCTAAGATTCTAGAATATTATGCTTGGAACGAGAGATTGGAACTTCTTCTAAGTGAGGTGGATCATACCAATTTAATTGGTTAACATTAACTACATCATGAATGCCTAGTTGGGATGGTAGATCTAGTTTGAAGGCATTATCCCCAATCTATTAAGTGAAAATATAGGGACCATATCAAATATATTTGAGCTTATGATACCAGTGTTGATTCTTAAACATTTGCTTATCCATATAAAGACATACTCTATCTCTAACCTACAATTTGGAAGGAATTCCATACTTATCATCCATATATTTATACTTAGACTGAGAAGTTGAAGTGCTACATGAGCTTGTGAAAATATTTTTCATGTTCTATATAAATGAGAAGCTTATCCTTTTTCCTTTTTTCATTGTACAAATAAGGTGGAGGAAAAGAAACTCAAATCTCATATGGAGAAAATTCTTGGTACCCATAACATCTCTCAAAAGGAGAGTGATTAGTGTTGCATATGTGTTCTCATTGATGTCAATAGAGCTATGTTGTGAAGGTTGTATATGATATCAACAGAATGGTGATTAGTGATGACAACAGAGTAAGTAATCAGAAGTGTTGTAAGGCAGAAAGCAAAGTGATGTGTATATGATGTGATGATCAAAGGTGTTGTGAAGTAAAGGACTTGGTGATAAAATTCTTGTCAGTATCATTTGTACATAGTGGTACCTTATCTACTAAAGTTCATGGACAGGTGAAAGTTGTGCTAACATGAAGATTCTTGTTTGTCTTGAAAAGAGCTGTGATTGTTGTCTATGGTGTTGTGAATGTTGTATTCATTGTCTCCTAATGATAAGCAATGCATAAGATATGAAAGAAAGTGTGTAAAGTGTTTCAAACAATCAAAGGCATAGGGAGATGCACTGAAGAAGCTCAGGAGAATGCTTTGCATTCCTCTTCATTTGAAGATATGGCCTTGTAATCTAGATGTTAGATAGAGACATGTGTGAAATATGTATGTTCCTAATTTCTAAGCATAGAAGGTACCGCAGAAGATTCCAGAGCTAACAGAGTGAAGACAGTGGTTCATACTTGTTGCAAATAGAATGAGTAAGAGGAATGCTCTGCATTTCTTCACATTAGAAGATGTGATCTGATGACATGAAGGATTGTCAGATAGAGATGAGAGGTGTGTTATATTCCAGTCTCATATATGATAAGTTGTACCATAGAGGTTCTCTAAAGTTAGCAGAGTAAAGATAAATCATGTTGCTGATTAGGGTTGTTAGTGTTGCAAATATGGGCCTAACTGGTGTTGTCATTGATGTCAACATACTCTTGTTACATTGATGATAAGGATTGGATGAGCTATGTGCTGAGGATATTGAGAAAATTAGTCATATTAGGAATATAGAAGAATAGTGAAGACAATAAGGTAAAGATCCAAGATGAGATGAAGATCAGAGGATGTGGTTCAAAGGGTTTGTAGATATGTGTCTTAAGATGATCCAATAAAGATTTAGAGGTTCACATGAAGATCTGAAGAAGTTATGGTCACTTAAGTGAAACTGGTTCTAGCAGAAGTTTAGAGGTGATAGAGTGTTACAGAAAGGTTTGATGAGATATGGAAATGCAATATCCTATTCTGTGGATTTGGTGGAGTGTTTAGGAAGTCCATGTGAAGTGACAACTCAATTGGTTCATGGTTTGGAGTCTGGAAGAATCTATTCTATCGTGACAGTGATGACATACTATGTTCTTGAGGTTCGAGATGAAGGAGATAAGGATTTCAGTAAGCAGATGGAGTGTGGATGTTCTTGGTGATTTAGGCAAGCTTGTGGAGTTCCTTGGATCATGTCAAATTTGTGTTGGTGGTCTGCATTGGAGTTTGAGCTCGCAATTGAAGAATAACTTTTGGATGATGATGTTCTTCCTAACTCTGGCTGATCGGATGAGTTACTCATCCTGCGGATGATCTTGAAGATGTTATGTGAGGATTGGCATGTTCCTAAATGAAGATTGAAGTCTCAGATCTGTGTGGCCGACAGTGTGTTGATCCGCATGAAGTCTTTTGTAATTAGTCATGATGTATTTATGTATTTTCTCTGTAATGTTTGCTGACTTAGATGATCATTCCTAAGTCGATGTCTTGTATAAATAAGGAATTGTAAAGTCATTTCAAAGTGAGCTTGTGGAGATGAGAGTGTGATAGCAAGGACGAGAGAAAAAGGCAGAGCAGAAGTATTGGGCTTAAATGGAACTAACTCAAGCATGGTGAAGATGCTATTCTTCTATTCAAGTATGTAATATTTATTATTCTGTAGACAGTGTGTCTCTTGTAGGCAGTGAGCCTCTTGTGAGCAGTGTGCTCAGGCAGTAAGCCTTAATTGGCATGTGCCATTTTGTTCTTTCTATTCTTCTAACAGAGAATACAATCTTGGGTTAGTCACCCCATGGTTTTTCCCTTAACTGAGTTTTCCACGTCAAAATCTTGGTGTCTCATGTGTAAATTTATTTCTGCTCTTGATTTGATGCATTGTATTTCCATGATTGATTTATTATTATGCTGCTAAATTACAAAGTGGATTTAAGTGTTTAATTGGAAGAAAGTTTTAGACAACTGATTCACCCCCCCTCTCAGTTGTCTATCATGAATCTAACAATTGGTATCAGAGCTAAGTTCCTCTCAAAGAGCTTAACTGCTTGAGGAGATCTAGGATGTCATCATATAAGAAGGATAGTCTGAAGTTTGATGGAACCAATTTCACTCTTTGGAAAAGTCACATGGAATGTCACTTACAATGTATGGGAATGCAATATTGGACTATGGCTTCAAAGAAGTATACTCCTCCACAGAATGGTCCAAGATCTGTTGATGAAATCAGAGATGCTGAAGACAATCTACAGACTAAAGAAGCTCTTCTAAGTACCTTATCTGATTCAGAACTGACAAATGTGGTTGATCTAAAAATTGCATATGAGATTTGGAAAAAATTGGAACTTCTGCATGAAGGAGACAAGTATGTGAAATGTGCCAAGCTACAGAGTCTAAAAGGAAAATTCAAAAACCTAAAGATGAGAGAAGATGAAAATATCACTACATTTATGCCCAAAGTAAATGATCTTGTGTGTGGTATTAGATGTGTTGGTGGAGTCTTGGATGAAGATGAGATTGTTGGTAAAGTTCTCAGATCTCTTCCTGATTCTTACAAATACAAGGTTGCTGCCATTGAAGAATTCAGAGCCCATTCAAGTGTCACAAGAGATCAATTGGTTGGTAAATTGGCTGCATTTGAATTGACCAAGTTTGGAGATACCCCTCCCAAGACTGAATTTGCATTCAAAGCTAGTGCCTTTGTGAAAGGAAAACAAAGGTTTGATTCAGGGGAGAACTCTTCAAGGAAACTATCATGGTATGAAATAGCAAGAAAAGACCTGGAAGAAGAAGAAGCAGAAGCTGCTCAACTTGAAGCACTTATTGCAAAAAGACTACCAAGAGGATCCGGTAAGTATGAAGGGAAATTGCCTTTTAAGTGTTTTAACTGCAATAAGATTGGTCATTTTGTCTTAAGGTGTCTGAAAAGATTTTTAAGGCCAAACCCTAACAGATCAAGGTTCTAGAAGAACTGTTACTATGTTCATGAAGATGATGATAATGAAGGAGTAATAGATGATAAATCAAAAACAAGAAACAAATCTAGAAGTGACTGGGTGTTTATTGCCATCAAGGAAGAAGATTTGATGCCCTTTGACTCTATCAATCATAAAGTAGTAGAAAGAGCTCTGGCTTCCCAAGTTGAAGAAAATGATGATTGGGTCATTGACAGTGGATGCTCCCACCATATGATAGGTGACAAAAATAAGTTCATAGATTTGGAAAGGTATGAAGGAGGAGTGGTAAAATTTGGTGATAATTCTATTAGTAGAATCAGAGGTAGAGAAACTATTTCTTTTGATGGAAAGAACAAAACTGGTAATGGACTATATGTTGAAGAATTGAAGCACAATCTTCTCAGTGTTGGAGAGTTGGTGGACAAATGCTATGATCTCTGATTCAAAAATGGAAAATGCAAGATCTTTGAAAATTTTAGAACAGATATTACATCCGGTACTCAAACTAAAGGTAATATCTTCCACTTGGTTGGTACTGGTAAAAGTTGCTTATTTGTTCAAGTTGATCAAAGTTGGTTGTGGCATAGGAGAATGTGTCATGTGAATTTTGATAATATCATCAAGATCAACAACACTCAGGATGTAAGAGATCTTCCAAGATTTGTGAAACCTACTAATAGCTTGTGCAAAGAATGTCAGTTGGGTAAGCTGAGCAGAGTCACATTCAAAAGTAAGGAATGGTCTTCTACCAAATTACTGGACTTAGTTCATACTGATTTATGTGGTCTGGCAAGAATCAGAAGTGTGCAAGGTGATAGATGCTTCATGCTATTAATTGATGACTACTCTTGGATGATGTGGGTGACTTTTCTGAAAGAGAAATTAGAAGCTCTTGAGAAATTCAAAATATTCAAGGATATGGTAGAGAATGAAACTAGATTCAAATTGAAATGTCTAAGGTCTAATAGAGGTGGAGAATTCACATCTGGTGAGTTCATAAAATTCTATGAGAAACATGGAATAAAAAGACAGTTGTCTGCTCCTAGGACTCCACAGCAAAATGGAGTAGTGGAGAGAAAGAATCGGACCATCCAAGAAGCATCTAGAACCATGATGATGGAAGCAAATGTTCCTCAGATCTACTAGAGAGAAGTTGTGACCACTATAGTCTACACTCTTAATCAAGTTCAAATCAGAAGCAATACTAGTAAGACTCCTTATGAACTCTGGTTTGGTATCACTCCTACTGTGAAGTATTTTAGAGTTTTTGGTAGCAAATGTTACATTAAAAGAGATGAAGATCTAGGCAAATTTGATGCCAGAAGTGATGAAGGAATATTCTTGGGTTATTCTACTCAAAGCAAAGCATACCGGTGTTACAACAAAAGATTGAGAAAGATTATAGAAAATACAAATGTGAAGGTTGATGAAGGTATTGAAAAACCCTCAAGGTTTTATGAATGTGATGAAGATGATTAGAATGATGTTCTAATTCAAGGAGTCCAAGCCCCTTCTAAAATTTAGATTCAGACTGATCCGGTAAATCAGAAAAAAGAGACAAGTTTGAATAACCCTGTTCAAGAATCAAAAGTGCAAAAAACTCCCAAAGCTCCCAGGTATGTAAGACTGAATCACTCTGAGGATCAGATCATAGGTGATAAAAGCAAAGGGGTACAAACAAGAAGAAGGATTGCTCAAGATTCAGAAGAGTATTGTCTGATTTCAAAGATTGAACCTAAGACAGTGAATGAAGCTTGTAATGATGAAAACTAGGCTAAAGCAATGGAGGAAGAGCTGATGCAAATTGAGAAAAATCACACTTGGGATCTTGTTCCCAGACCTAGAAACAAGAATGTGATTGGAACCAAATGGGTCTTCTAGAACAAACTGAATGAAGTTGGTGAAGTAATAAGAAATAAAGCTAGATTGATCTGCAAGGGTTACTCTCAAATAGAAGGAGTTGATTTTGAAGAAACTTTTGCTCTGCTGGCAAGAATTGAAGCAGTCAGATTATTTCTTTCTTTTGCTGCCTTCAAGGATTTCAAAGTATATCAGATGGATGTCAAGTCTACCTTCCTATATCGTGACTTGGAAAAAGTATACATTGGGTAACTGGATGGATTTCAATTATCTAATCATGGTGATATGGTCTGCAAGTTGAAGAAAGCACTGTATGGACTCAAGCAAGCCCCAAGAGCCTGGTATGAAAGATTGGATAAGCATCTTTTGAAGATTGGTTTCAACAAAGGTACTGCTGACAGTAATTTATATTTCAAAATTGATCATGAAAATATCTTAATTGTTGAAGTATTTCTTGATGATATCATTTTTGGAGGAAGAGATAGTATGTGCAAAACTTTTGCAAATCAAATGAAAAGTGAATTTGAGATGTCCATGCTTGGGGAGATGAATTTCTTCTTGGGTCTGCAAATCATTCAAACTAAGAAAGGAATCTTCATTTCTCAGACCAAATATGTGAAAGAATTGTTGAATAAATTTGGGATGGAAGACTCAAAGCCAATGAGTACTCACATGGCAACCAGATGCAAATTAGGCAAAGATGATGACTCACCTAAGTCTGATCAGAAAAAGTATAGGTCAATGATTGGAGGATTGATGTATCTCACTCAAACTAGACCTAACATTATGAATGTTGTTGGTCTTGTTGCTAGATTCCAATATGATCCTAAAGATGTTATCTCAATCAAGAGGATTTTTAGGTATCTAAAAGGGATAGTTGAGTATGGTTTGTGGTATCCTAGAGATCATAATTTCTCTCTTCATGCATATACAGATGCGGATTGGGCAGGAGATGTGGATGACTGGAAGAGTACCAGTGATGGAGCATTCTTTTTGGGAAAGAGATTGGTTTCTTGGCTGATCAAGAAATAAGAGGCAATATCTCTGTCCACTACAGAAGCATAATATATTGCAGCAGCAGGTAGTTGTACTCAAGTTTAGTGGATGAAGCAAATGCTACGAGACATAAGAGTGGAATATGAGGAGCCTATCACAATCTTCTATGATAATTCAAGTGCAATAAATATATCTAAGAAGCTGGTGTTGCATTCAAAGACTAAACATATATCCATCAAGTTTCACTTTTTGAGAGAGCAAGTGAACAAGAATGAAGTTAGATTGGAGTTTGTGCCTTCCAAGGATCAGATTGCAGACATCTTTACTAAACCTCTACCTAAGGACTCTTTTAAGTATCTCAGGGAGAAGTTAGGGGTTATTACCCCTCTGGTGATGAACTAAGATGCATTGATGTGCATCAGTTTGGTGGAATCATAGTCATATCTTGTGGTCTGGATTGATGATGGGGAGCTTCTACTTAGGGGGAGCAGTTGGTATGATTCTAAAGTGTTGGAGTTGCAAGTATGTGCCCTTTGCCATTGATGTCAAAAGGGGAGAGAAGACATGTGAAAAACAAGTTGTTACTGATCAAAGGGGGAGTAGTAAAGGAAGAGAAGACATGTGAATGGTTGTTGTTGATAGGAGTTGTGTCAGTAAGAAAAAGTTCTTATCTTGATGGTCAAAATAGTTTTTCACATCATATGTTTCCATCAATGACAAAGGGAGAGATTGTTGCAAGTATGGGCCTAACCGGTGTTGTCATTGATGTCAACATACTCCTATTGCATTGATGATAAGGATTGGATGAGCTGTGTGCTGAGGATATTGAGAAAATTAGTCATATCAGGAACAGAGAAGAATAGTGAAGACAGTAAGCTAAAGATCCAAGATAAGATGAAGATCAGAGGATGCGGTTCAAAGGGTTTGTAGATATATGTCTTAAGATGATCCAGTAAAGATTTCAATAAGCTGGGTAAGCTAAAAGATAGGATTAGCATTACTCCATAAATGTGTCAAAAATGGTTAATCAAAGCAAACCAATTGGGAAAGATTGGTGGAAGCTAATAATAGATAGAATTCTTAAGTAAATACCAACCATACACTAATACAATTATCGGTTAGGGAAGAAGAGTTTTGTAAGTATGGAATGTATTCTAAATAAGCTACTAGATTTGAGAAACTCCTCAAAGCCCTCAAAGTTATTCATTTGGTTGATTACAAAATCATTTTATATTGCCAGGAGGCACATGTTCTTATAATTGTATTTGAAAGATATATAACAAATGACCATTATATTCCTAGAATTTTATACAGGAACAAGACCCAGGAGAGGTCATGATCAGGATTATAAATGTTTGAGGATCACAAGCTCTATTTGTGAAACAAAAGAAAGTTTACTCATTGCAAGGTCTGGTGGGACAACATGCAGAGGGTAATATGACCTAGAGAAAATTACCATGATTTAATAGCAAAGATTTTATCCATTATTTGCACTTTTGCAAGTTAAACAAAATTCTATGTTATCACATTTTGGATACACTAAATCATTAGGGATGATGATTCTTTAGGGGAAGGATATGCTACATCCCCTTTTTGGTTTCAATTTTACTATTTACTTTTACTTGTTTCATGGATACAATAGACATGTGAATAAGTTTTAAGTTCATGGGAAACAATGTTATGATTAGAAATAATTTTATGGAATCATGATTATATATCTCTTAAATATGATTAATTTGATGAAACAAATTAAAATGTCTTTTTCAATGTAGAAAAAATAAATGTTATGATTGTATTATGCTTTGATCAGGATACTGGTATGTTGACCACAATTTGTATGTGAGAATTTTTTGACAGGAATAGGTGGATCAGACTCTTCATGAAGCAAAGGGGAGAGAAAGTATCTTAGGGGAAGGGAGTATAGACTCTAGATCACCAAAGGGCATTTGCCATTGAGTACACATCAGATAGATCAACCTAGTTGACTCGAGGTAAGCTTTGATTTTGGTTAAGTCAAGTTATCCATGAAGTCGTTATAAGTTGTAAGGGTAAGTCACTCTTTGTTACATCATTGTGGAAGAACAATGTTGTCTGTCCAAATGTTGTTGTCACAACGAGTAAGATTGATCGACAATTACATCGTAATATCATGAGTTCATGTCACCCATTATGGACGATAGGTATAAATGTTGGGAATGTGTCATATGTTATGTCTTGTTAAGTTTACTTGACATAAAACATTGACAGTGGTTTATCAATCGTATGCTTTGTCATTGCAATCACATATTTATTCCAAATCACTGTCATTATAACATCTGACATGCGTGTGACATAAATGAAGTAAATCTAACAAGGATAACATTGTGAAATAGGTTTCAACAACATTTTAAGTTTATAAGAACATCGAGTGTCTTACCATTGTTTTAATCATAAAGAAATGGTATAAATAAAATATATGTGTTTATGTCTTTAAGTGCCACCATGAGAAAATAGCTCCATTTCAATAAACAAAATGTTGTTATTGATTGGGCACTAATTTATTAGACCATATTATTAATTGTTAGTCCTTAACCTTTTCAATTTTTGAAGATGGTCAATAAAACAAAGTTGAAAACAAGTTATTTCATGATAACCATACTTAGCTTAGCCATAAGTGGAATGACATAAAGTCATCAACCGTTGTGCCACCCCACCTAAAAATCCATCATTCAAACTTAAGCCACGATGACATGTTAATGGAATCAACGCCATTAGTAGTGGATCATCATGGAGGCAATCGACGATGATGATGTTTCAAGCTTATCTCAAAGGCAACCACGATAGTTAGGGTCATTGAAATAGTTATCATATTTCCTTTTGCCACCTTAAAAAGAGAGCATTTAGGAAGTCTTGGGGGATAACAGGAATTAGTTATCAAGAAAACACAGTGACAAGAAGACAACAAGTGTGAGGAGATGGAAGAACAAAGGGATCAGGTGGGAGCTACAGTATAGTCCTTCGAATAGGTTTACTATTATTTTCTGTATACACTGTACATTCTTGCAGTTTGTATTTCTTTTACAAACATAAACTAGGCAAATGAGTGTTGAATGCTCCATTGTGTAATGATTTTACATTCATTAAGATGTTAGGGAATCTATGATATCGTTAAATACCATTTCTTTCAGACTTAAACTCTCATCGACTATCTTGTATGCAAAATGAAGCCACAGTTTATCCCTTAGATGCTTTCTCTCTCATCAACTAGAGGGTAGTCGAGGCTTGTGACATGGAGGACAACATTTGAGTTGTAGTGATCTCTTGGTGAGTTTTATTTTGTAAATTTTTCCTATGAATAATATATATAAATATCATATTGTTGATTCATTGAAAATGAATGGACCTTTTGTGATTAAATAAGTTGTTGATTAAACTTCAATGTTTGAAAAAGTAAAAGAAATTTTATCACCCTTTTACCTCTTCAAATTTTACTTCATGGTAAAACTGGATTATAGAGTTGGAATTATTTTAGATATTACAATGCTCAAATCATATGACAGTTGATAAGAGTAAGTTTGTTAAACTTGAAAAATATGAAGGTGGAGTAGTTGGGTTTGGTGATGATACAACTGCTAGGATTTGTGGAAAAGGTTTAATCAGTTTTGATGGAAAACATAACACTGATAATGTTCTTTATCTTAAAGGATTAAAGCATAATCTCATCAGTGTTGGATAGATGTGTAGCAATGGTTACAAACTTATGTTTCAGGATGATGGATCTGAGATCAGAAAAAGCTTTGAAAAGGTAATTGTTGTTGGAAAGAGGACAGATGGAAATGTGTATCAGTTCAAAGGTGTTGATGGATGTTGCTTCATGACTCAAATCAATGAAAGATAGTTATGGCATATAAGGTTGTGTCACATTAATTTTGACAGTCTAGTGAAGATAAGTTAAGTTCATGCTATGAGAGGCCTACCAAAGATTATCAAGCTTGCTAATGTTGTTTGTAAGGGATGTCAATTTGGAAAGCAAGTGAGGAGTAGTTTCAAAGCCAAGGAACAATCTTCTACTGGTTTGTTGGAGTTGGTGCATATAGATCTTTGTGGTCCTACTAAGGTTATGAGTCTTCAAGGTGACAGGTACTTCATGTTGTTAATTGATTATTATTCTAGGATGACATGGGTTACTTTTCTGAAACAAAAATTAGAATCCCTAAATAGGTTCAAGACATTTAAAGCAGTGGTTGAGAATGAAATAGATGTTAAAATCAAATGTTTGAGATCTAACATAGGTGGTGAGTTTACTTCAAATGAGTTTAATACATTTTGTGAAGAACATGGGATAAAGAGGCATTTATTTGCCCCTAGGACTCCTCAACAGAATGAAGTGGTTGAAAGGAAGAACATGACTATTCAAGAAGCTACAAGGACAAAGATAAAAGAAGCAAACTTATTGGAAGGTTACTGGAAAGAAGTAATTCATACTATTGTCTACATAAAAAATAGAGTTCAAGTAAGAGCAAATGACACAATGACTCTGTACAAGCTATGGTATGGAAGAACTCCCACTGCTAAATACTTCAAATTATTTGGAAGCAAATGTTATATCAAAAGAGATGAATATCTAGGAAAGTTTGTTGCAAGATGTGATGAAGGCATTTTCCTTGGGTGTTCTACTAGAAACAAAACTTACCGATGCTACAACAAGAGGTTAAGAAAGACTATTGAGAGTGTGAATGTGAAGGTTGATGAAGACATCTAAAAGATCTCAGAGGCTAACAATTATGAATCATATGGGTCTTCATCCAATGGAGAAGAAGTTAAAGGAAAAGAAGTAAAAATTGAAGAGGAAGAAGCTCTGTTAAAGTCTCCTAAAACTCCCAAGTATGTGTAGTAGGATCATTCTGAAGACCAGATCATTGGTGATAAGAGAAAAGGTGTATTGACAAGAAACAGAGCTACTAAAGAACAAGTGAATCTATGTTTGTGCTTACTTTCCAAAGTTGAACCAAAAATAGTGGTTGAGGCATGTAAGGATGAGAGCTGGATCAAGGCTATGGAAGAAGAAATAATGCATATTAAGAAGAATTAGACTTGCAAGGAACTTATTCCAAGACCAGAATACAAAAATGTGATTGGAACTAAGTGGGTTTTCCAGAACAAATGAAATGAGAAAGGAGAAGTAGTAAGGAATAAGGCAAGACTTGTGTGCAAAGGCTACTCACACTTGTGGAAGGAATAGAATATAGATAAACTTATGCTCTAGTGGCAAGAATGGAGGCCATTGGAATGTTTTTGGCCTTTGCAACACATAAGGATTTCAAGGTATATCAGATAGATGTGAAGTCTGCTTTTCTTAATGGTGAGTTGGAAGAGGAAGTATACATAGAACAAACGGATGGATTTATTTTATCAGATAAACCTGACATGGTTTGCAATTCAAAGAAGGAATTATATGGATTAAAGCAAGATCCTAGAGCTTTGTGTGCAAGGTTAGACATGTATTTGTTATAGCAAGGCTTCATCAAAGGGTCCACAGATAGCAATTTGTACATCAAAGCAAGTGAAGATCAAATCCTGATTGTGGAAGTATATGTAAATGACATAATCTTTGGAGGTAATGAAAGTATGTGTAAGAGTTTTTCAGATGAAATGAAGAAAGAGTTTGAAATGTCTATGTGTGTGGAAATGAAATTCTTCCTTGGGTTATAGATCAATCAGACAAGTAAGGGTATTTTCATTTCTCGGTCAAAGTATGTGAAAGAGTTGTTGAAGAAGTTTGGAATGGAAGATTCTAAACAAGTTTGTACTCCCATGACTACTAGTTGTAAGTTGACCAAGAAGAATGAATCTCCTAAGGCAGATCAAAGAAAGTATAGATCAATGATTGGAGGACTATTATATCTAACTTCTACTAGACTAGATATTATGCATGCAATCTATCTTGTGGCTAGATTTCAAGAGGATCCCAGAGAGTCACATGTTATGGCAGTGAAGAGAATATTCATATATTTAAAGGACACTCTAGATCATGGCTTGTGGTATCCAAAAGATACTAAATTTAACCTACGTGCTTATATAGATGTGGATTGGGCTGGTTGTGTTGATGATAGGAAAAATACAAGTGGTGGTGCATTCTTTCTTGGATGCAGATTAGTGTCTTGGCTAAGTAAGAAACAAGATTTAGTGTCATTATCCACTACAGAGGAAGAGTAAATTTCTACATCATCATGTTACACACATGTGCTATGGATGAAACAAACCCTAAAAGATATCAAAGTTGTGTATGATGAACCAATTCCCATTCTTTATGATAATACAAGTAGTATTAACATTTCTTGAGAGAGAAGGTTGCAGAGAATGAAGTGAAGCTTAAGTATGTGCCTACAAAGGATCAGGTTGCTGACATATTCACTAAGGCTCTTCCTATGGATACTTTTGTGTATCTCTAAGAGAATTTAGGAGTTACTACCCCTCCTTCTTTGATCTAGATACATAAGGAGATGCATTAGTCCAATGTGTATCAAGATTCATTCTTTTCTAGATGGATGTTTGGAGGCTACCTCTCAGAGGAGCATGTAGTGTTTATGGTGACAGTTACAGTCAGGAGGAGTATTCAAAATAGTGAAATAAAAAGATATTGTAGAGTAGTAGTCAATAGTGCAAGTATGTACAGTATCATGGAAATGGAATGTTGTGACACCCTTTGCCACTGATGTCAAAGGGGGAGAGAGTTTAGTGTGAAAAACAAAGGGAGAGATAGAGGATAAGATGTGTAAAAGAAAGGGGGAGAGTGAGATCAGTGTAGAGGTGTGTCATGAAGGTTTTTGACATCATATGTTGCCATCAATGATAAAGAGGGAGATTGTTGCAAGTATGTGCTAATCGGTGTTGTCATTGATGTCAACAAGTTTGTGTTGTCATTGGTGTCAACTGTGTCTTCTGATAAAGTTATTTTTGTTTAATTCAGTTTCTTTGCTAAAGGTCATTTGGATGTTTGACATAGATGTTGATAATTTTGGTAAGGTGTTCATATCTCTAGGTTTCCAAGTGCTTTTGAGAAAATTTGATTAATAAAGGAAACAGTGTGTTGAATAAGTCTTCTGGCTTACAGAATCCTGCTTGAGTTTTTGCTCTGCATTTCTCCTGTGTTGAAGATCTGAGTGTGTAGTTTGGATATGTTGGTTAGAGGTGTTTGAAGATGTCAAATCCATGATTTGGTGCTCTAGATTTCTGTATAGTGAAAGTTGTGTTCACTAGTTTGAGAATAGTGTTTGATAGTGTTTGCAGGATGTCTAGGAGAAAGTATTTTTCTCTGCATTTCTCCGTAGAATAGTTTGAGGTACTATAGTTCTAGATTTGTGTTTTTGAGGTCCCTATCTATCTTAAATCTAGGGGATTTGTGAATTGGTGCTCTAGAACATGATCTTTTGTGTAGCAGAGTTCGACAATGTTGAGTATAAGTAGATTATGAAGTGTCTTCAAGTGAAAGCTGGTGTGGTTGAATTTATTGGATTTTAGGTGAAGCCAAGATGTTCATTGATGTTTCTAGACCATATTAAAGCTTTGTGAAAGATCCATGTGGGGTCTTTTGGTCTTGAGGAAGCGTGTGATTAAAAGGTTCATAGTGTTTAGACAAGTCTTGGTCGACTTGGTTGTTTAAATGAATTACAATTGTGCCTTGTGGATTATGGAAGTGTGGAGTAGTGTACTTGGATGGATTTAGGTCCATGCTAAGGTGTGACATGGTCTTCTTTTTTTTCCTTCCTCTGCAGGAATGTTTAGGTCCAGACCTAATTCAATTTTCCTGGGTTAAGTTGTGTTACCTACGTTGGAGAATGTTTTCAAGGGTAAAGATGGTATAAATAAGTGTCAAGGATTCATGTATGTGAGTATGCACAAGTAATATGATGTGTGTGATATGAAAATGATTAGGCAAGAAAGTGTTTCATGTATAGGCTACAGGATGCAATGAGCAGAAGGTGTCTGCCATGTTTCAGTGTGGTTCTGAAGGAGGTATTTGTGTTCTTTATTGGAACTGAACTTCATGCATAGGTTAAATGCAACTACATTAGTTCATGGTAGAGAGACACTCTTCTCTTCTTTCTTTCTTTCTCACTAGATAGTGAGTCCACTTGGACAGTGAATCCACCAATAGTGAGCCTTTCTTTCTTTTGGGCAGTGAGCCTTTGTAATTCAGTATTGCTACTACATTATATTGTGAGCTAATCCTCACCATGGTTTTTTACTTTTAGGGTTTTCCATGTAAAAACCTGGTGTCCTCTTGTACATAGCATTGATGTGTTTAAGTTTCTATTATTTGCTTCTCATGCTAAATCATCATAATGGAATAAGGGTTTAAGTGAACTAATGTGGATGTGAATGTGGTTGTGAGGGTTTGAAATTTTAGATACAACTGATTCACCCCCGCCTCTTAGTTGTCTTGTGCATTCAGCAGAGGGAGTGGGCCCTTGCTCTTTGTCTAGAATGGGACTAAGCTATATAAGTGTTGACAACATTCAAAACATAATATTCATTAATAGAACTGAAATTACATAAAATAGTTTGTTGCTCAAAAAATAATTAATTCTATTGAGATTCCTACTATCTATTCTCTATTACTAGTTTTCCTATAGCCTCTCCAAAATGCTTTTTACATTTTTATTAACAAAGTATGTTCCTCTCCACTTGATTGAGAGTTCTAACTAAACACAATTGCTTACATTCCTACACATTAGGCCATCATGCTTTATCCATATGTTTATGCATGATGGATTTTAATTTATTGATATAGGACTCTTAATCAAACCTATTCTAATCTAAGACTTTATTCATTTATGAATCTTAATGAAAGGAAGGAACTTATTCACACATTTAGGAGAGAGAAACTATGGGGAGAGACTAAGCATCTTTATAGCTCTTGTGTTTTATATTTTCATACTAGTTCTTTATTGTTGACTATGTTTCCATGACTCCTATGTACTTGAATGAACATTAGAAGCATGTGTTGTGGTTGTTAGATATTCCTAGCATGTTGTTATACACTACAAATGTTGCATAATAGGATTATCAAGAATTTTGAAGCTGAGTCTCTTTACTTTTATATGTGAAATGCATCCATAGGTGGCATGTTTTTCTATTGGATAGCTTCTAAAGTACTTGGCAGGTCTGTCGGTAGTGGAAAATCATTGTAGGGAACAGTTTGGAGCCACATATGAGAAGTCTAGAGATGCATTCTGAGGATTCCATAGCCAAAAGTATTCCAGTGCTTATCAACTCTGGAGCTATATTTCTAGTGTTGGGTTTCAGAGCTAGATTACATCAACATCTAAAATTTCTCCAAAATGGTCATGTTTATACAAAATTTATGTCTTTTGGCAAGAAGAATAGTTAGATCATATCAACATTTAAGAGTTAACAACTTCCAAAAATAGGGTAAATATCCATCTTCTATTTTACTCTAAACACATTATAAATATTTAAACTACTTTGAAATCCATTTTATAAACGAATTATGGAGAAGGAAAAGGATGTTACTTGGTGTTGTGCCTTTCACACATGCCCCATTTTGCCTTAGAAAGATGTGGAACCCCTCTTTTGACTATATATCCCTTAGTGATTTTTTTTATTAAACTGTGTTAGCACCTTCTATATCTTTGTGCTAATGGTAGGTAGGTTGTTTTCATCAAGAAATGTATTATAAAGTTTAAGTCATGAGAAAAACCTTTACAAAGTTTTAGTGTCTAGAGGGTGAAATTTAAGTTTCTTTCAAGCCTTTGTGAGATTGTGAAATTCTCAAGGACTTCTTGAACTTTTATAAAGTCTTGAAATCCCTCAAACTCCCTCACCCATTGTTTCCCTACATTCCAAAAGTTCTTGTTGTCTAGAATAACTCTGTAATATCACATTTTATGGAATTACGAGATTCCTATGGACATCTTCCATTATGTCTTTTGTCTAAAGTTTGGATATCCCAAATGATTTTACAACATCATAACATCTTATGTATGTGGGTTTGTGGGAACTCTATGGACTTCTTCCATCTTTTTCTTTGTATCCCACTGCATCTTTCCACGTTCCATCTTTTGCTCTTATACTGACTTTCTATGTTGCAATAATGGCTTGTTTGTGTGAATGTTGGTTTTATAAAACTTAAATTATCTTGTCATTTCTTCCATTTTTGAGTCAATTTATTGAGATTTTACACCCTTTGTGCATTCCAAAAATAGTAAAATTACCATTAAACTTGTCAAAGCTTCATTCTTGTTCATTTGTTGTGTGAGAAGCTAGATTATTATACAAGCAGCCATTTTGTAGTTTTTTTCCAAGCTCACAACTGTGTATTATGCCATATTGATAAAGTTTCTAATTCATAGGGCATGGGTGAAATTTGTTCTCTCATACAATTGTCAAAACCGATAATTTTTTTATCTTTCCTTTAAATTTCTTTCATGAATTGACAAATACTACTTGATTTGATGCTAGAGGTAGTTAAAATTTAGGGTAGAATATATTTATTTTATGTGTTTTGAGTCATCTTCTACCTATTCATCGTTATGTTTTTGTGTATAATGTGATTATCAATCCATAAACATCAATCCCTTTTTAATTGACTTAAATTTTGAACTGTAGATCTCTTAGGGCATATGAAACCTTAAACATGCTTTTATTATTAAATTTTTGATACTTTGTATGTCCTAGAAATTTTACATTTCATTACATGATAAAATGAATAAATTATAGAAATGTCTCAAGATGACCATTAGGATCCCACAAGGTTCAATTAGACGATAGTTTGTAGATTTGCAGGTATTCAAAGGACCTCTACCTCTACTTAGTTCAAAATATCATTACTTAATTATGTTTTGTGCATAAAATAAGTCTATGAGATTGTGGGATTCATAAGGAATTCTTACTTTAAAGTCCAAAATACTTAAGTTTGGATATACCCTACATCCCCATGTGAAGTCAAGAAAATTTTAATGACAAGTCAAAACCTATCACTTAGCTCATTATTCATGTAGAGGAAAATTTATGAGGAGGTAATTTTTCCAAGGACTTTTGAACTTTTGACTTTTATTCTAAAATCTTGATGTCTTAATGAACCCAAAATTTCTTTGGTATGCAAGTTAATTTTAGTATTGCAAGATTGTCATGGACTTTTGGAGTTTCAACTTTTAGTCCAAAATCATGTTGTCTTGATAAACACCACAAGTTTGAATAAGGAAAAAGGGCATGATAATACTTCAAACTTAAGGATTTTTTGTCTAATCCTTTGTGCTTATGCATTCCTTGATTCTTGCAAGTTGAATACATGACTTCTTGAGATAGAGCAATGAGGTACAAGTTTCAAGGAGTCACTCCTCGTTCTAATATCAACTCAACCCTAAATGACATATAGATACTAACTTAGGTCATATTGACCTAGAGGATTTCAAAAATAGAATGTGTGGAGATGCTCCTACCACTAGTACAACATGTATTGTCAACAATGGTATTGCTTAGGCAACTGGCTTTCCTACGGAGCCTTGTTTATGGTTCTTTTGACACATCAACTCAAGTAGAACGAAAGCTTCACTCTACTTCTCCTAAAAGGTAAACAAATACAAAGGTTTTACCCCAAGGTCAATGTTTTGATGGGTCATAGTAGTGTTAGAATAGTAGAGTGGACAATGTGAATGTTTGTTCGAGGGGACCACTAGTATAATTTTGGCAAATAAATGACTACTTGACTAAAACTTTTAGTCACAACAACTAAAAATGACTAAATTCTACTAATTTTTTGCAACACAGCTATAAATGATTAAATAAATGACTAATTTGATTGTCACACAAATAAATGACTAAGTAAATTATTGAGTCACACAAATAAAAATGACTAAATAATTAGTCACAATATGATATTAAAGTGGGTAAGTTTTGATTTTTGAGGCATTTTTCGTGGAGGGAAAATGGACAAAATGTAAGGTTTTGATTTCCCTCACATTTTTCATGGAGGGAATATGGGCAAAACCTAAATTCCTATTCTATTATTTTTTGTAGATGGGAATGTGTGTTTTGCATGTTTGGATACATATGTGGTGAACATTTCTCTTCATGGAGTCATCAGAACAGGGTGAAACGGGTACCAGGACAAAGAAGAGGGTTTAAATAACTTATTTTCAAATGGCATTGACATTCTTTCCTAGAGATCCCAGTCTATCTAAGCATCGTGTCATGGATTTGAACAGGTAATGGTTTAAAATATTGTTTAGTTAGTGTGTGTGCCTTTTATTCGTCACTATATTTTTCATTGTACATTCTACATTTTACATGTTCTGTTGTTTGCTAGGGCACTTCCAATGCGTGCAAAGAACTAAACATAGTTTGCGTTGATAGGTTGCTATGCCACTTGTCGATTCACAACCATTATGATGATGATTTCTCCCATAATTTGCTTGTTGATTCACACAGAAAAGTTATGTTCACACACTCCTGGACCCCTATTACCCAAAGCATGAAGTTGCTTTAACTTTTCTTTTTCTATATTGGGGGATCACTTTTGATAAATGGAAATGCCTAAAAGATTTGAGAAGGGGTTTTCATTCCATTCATTTATTTTTCTCTATTTTTCTCTCTTCTTCTTCTTGTGAATATGAATACTTTCATGGGAGGATTAGATGGTGATAACAGGGGTAGGTAGCTGGGTACCCAGGTTGAAGGAATCATGAGGAATGACTAGAGACTTAGGTAAGTGAATTTAACCTAAATTTCTTGGTATTGTATAATTTTTAGATGGTAATGTTTCCAATGGTTCTTTGGATATGTCATATCTTTGGTTAAGAATTTATTTACAATATTATTCTGGGAGCTATTTTGCATAGAATCAAATCTCTCTGCCATCCACTCATTAATTTGCCTCTACATGACAATGGCTTGAAATATGTACTTTTAATTCCTCCTAATGTTAATGGTAGTATACCATAATCCTTTTACACCTGCTAAGCATGTATCTTCTCTATATGTTCTTAATATTTTATTCCATAACTTTAAAATGTCTTAAAATTACAAAATTACTAAGTTAAAATCTTTTATAATTATAGAATGTTAGTTTATAAGATTTTAATTCAGAAATTTAATAATGGTTGTTTAAGTAGATAAACATCATTACACTTCTGGACCCCTGTTACCTAGAGCATGAAGTTGTTTTAGGTATCCCATTGTGTGCTCATCACACTATTTCATAGTCCTAAAGGAGGGTACCAAAGTTATACTAAGTCATTTCATAGTCCACATCAAATGACATTATGAGCATTTTCAATGATAGCCAGGGACAGTCATATAACAGTCCTAAATGAGTCTTTTAAACCATTTTTCAAGAGTATTTGTTATCATTTGGTGCCATGAAGTATGAGAGAACTCATAAAAGTATAGAGTTCTCATGGAATAAAGAGACAATCCACATGCAAAGGCAGCCATGTTATGATTGTCAAAAGAATGGTAGTCTTTCAAAGAAATGAAGGATCAGATAACAATAAGTGGAAGGGTAAGAGGGCAATATAATAGTTGGGTAGTTAGTAGAATGGGAAAGGGTTTGACAACACATGACAGTAGTTCTCAAGACATAGTCCAACTCTCCATATCCCTCTCCCTATCGCCAACTCAACTTCATTGTTTTTTCTAAAGTGGTAACATATATTTCTATTGTAATTTATTAAAAAAATCAAATTCACTTTTCATTTTAGATTATTTATTTTCTTGATTATTTATTTTAATTTAAAAATTATTTTAAATCTAAAAACTTTATATTTAAAAAGCCACACTTCCTAATTTTAAAACAAACTCTTATAGTTGTTTTTTTGTTTTCTTTCTCCAAAATATATTTTATAATAATTGTTAGCTTTTTTTATCCAATAAATTTTTATCATGAATGTTTTTTTATCTTTTTTATGTGTTTTTATGATTTTTAATGCTAAATTAAGGAATAAAAGAAAATTTTAAGAAAAGATTTGTTGAAATATTTTTAGAATGCTTTTTAGATTTTCTTTTTCCTAAAGAATGAAAGTATTTTTTGGAAAACATAATAATTTCTACAATAGAACTTAAGAGTATAAATCAATAAAATAAAAAGAATGTTTATTATTTAGAAAGTTTTATTTTATAAAATAAATAATTTTATTTTTATTTTAATATGTATTTCCTTCATTTGTGATACAGAAAGTGGAGCAAAAGTTATTGAAGAACACATAGTTGATGTTAGCCAAGAGGAGGCCAAAGTGCAAACAATGGATGTTGGAGAGGGGTCAAGATCACTTCCTTTGACTGGTATGGATGAGCATATTAATCTAGCTAAAGAGGTGAAGAGAAACATTTCTTATAGAAATTTAGATCATTTACTTAAAATAGATATTGAGAAATTGAAACATTATGTTGGACAACCTAGACGTACTAATAGGAGGTCAATGAATAAAACTACAAAGGAAATAATTGCTCATTTCGATAATCTTGATACACTTGGCCGAACCCAATTGTTATCAATTGTACTTCTTAGTAAGGAGCTACATGAGCCATTACAATTGTTGGGTGTCAATTTGTCGTTGAAAAAGGGAAAAGGTTCCCAACTAGAAAAAAGATATTGTTGAAAATGTTAAAGAAGGTTTGGCTTCCATCAGGAAACAATCTTGATCTGCAGATAAGTCCATTACAAGAAGAGTGATGTTCACAGGTATTGTAAGTGAAATAAATTTCAAAAAAATACAATTGTCTTCATTTTCATCTGAGCTTGGTTTTAGTAGAAAGACAGTAACAAAATATGTGAAAAGGAGAAAATTATTGGATGGTAGTACCTCAGAAGGGAATTGGACAATTATGTGTAGAGCTCCTTGATCTGACAGGATTCAAGATGTTGTTAGGAACTTGATCTCAACCTTTTGGAATGATAATACTTGTGCTTTATCAAATAGTAGAGATGTTATAAAACACAAAATTGGGCCCAATAGTTATGGATTACATACAAAACATTGGCTAGAGATAACTCAACATGAGATGTGTGTGAACTTTTGTAATTCAAATCCAAATATAAAGATTGGACAAACAATGTTTGAAAGGTTAAGGCCATATTATGCAAAGACAAACAAGGTTTTTAAAACTTCTTGTTGTCGTTATCATATTGAATTTGATCTCTACTATCAGGGGTTTTGAAATATTTGTGAAGATAGTAATGGTCTTGTAAATGCACCTCTTAAATAGGCAAGTCAATTCATAACATCCATCTTATGTGATAAATCAAATGATGATAATGGAAATGGTCAAATAAATTGCATAAAAGGTCTTTGTGAAACATGTGGAAATTTGGCTAAAATGCCTTTGAGAAATGAAGATATCGACCCAATGAAGTTGGTAAATTGCAAGAGGTACAAGTACATAAAGTTTCGAACAAAAAATGGGAAAGAATCCACAAGGTTAGATTGTGTAGAAGAGGAGATACCTATTGGAACATTCATGGAAAATTTTTGTAAATTGATTCAACCATACATACATCATCCTTTTTTTGCTAAGTGGAAAGCACAACAGTTTCAAACATTAAGAGATACTTTCCCACCTAGAACAATTTTATCACTGGTCGACTTTGTAGAAAATTACTCTTTTGTACATCAAAAAGAGATTCAATTAGAATATTACTTTGTAAAGAAGATCACTATTATGGTGCATGTGTGTTATCAACATGCACAATTGGATTTGGATGGTGTTGAAAGTACATTTCAAGTATGAGTCATCAAGAAAGAATATCACTTTTATATTATTGATGATAAAGAGTATGACACACTTTTTGTACAACATTGCTTTAAGAAGTTTTTGGGATATTTGGCAAGTAGGGGTGTAAATTTTGAAAGGCATTTTGTATGGTTAGATGGATGTGCGTCACAATTCAAATCAACAAGGCCATTTTATGCACTATGTAGATATCATCAAAATGACAATATGCCACATGTTTGAAGTTTCTTTGAGAGTGGGCATGGAAAGGGTGAACATGATGGTGCAGGAGCTTGCATCAAATGTGCTCTAAGGAAACATCAAATGAATTATGATGGAGACCGTATAAATGATACACATGATGTTGTTGAATGGTGTAAGTTACACTTTGCACCAAATGAGGTCAGCACATCTTCAAGAACAAATAGATACATTCCACATAGAGTGTTTTGGGAGATATCAGGTATGTATTGTTTAAATTTATTTAATGTATATGGATGTAATTTAAATATATATATTCATGTATATGATATATGTGTACACACAAGTTTGTTTATTTTAGTTTAAATTTAATTATTTAGATATATTATATTCATAATGTATTTGATATATAATAAATTTGTAGGTGTGGATAGAAGATCAATGTATGGATGCAAGAGGGTAGAGAAAACAAGATCTTTGTAGTGTGTCATAAGTGCAGATAGCCCTACATGGATGTTGCACACTAGGAATTACTCTAGTTTTTGGTATAAGTGCATGTTGGGAGATTTTGAGAATTGTAAGAACCAACAATGTGGATATGTCAGTGAATGGGAAAATGTGCCACTAGTTGTTACCAACACATACAATGAAGATGAGGATGAAAGATTTGAAGACATTCCTTTGATTTCAACTGATTATAACCATATTTCAAGATTGATTAAAAAAGCTATGTGTGTATGTATATTTATAAAAATTATATAAGGTATCTCTAAATTTTTTAAGTTACAAATTTTGGACATGTAAATTTGGTGCAGGAGATGTTTTTGCAGTCATAGCAGAGCCTGGAAATATAGAACAAGTTAGTTATTATTTATTGCGTTGCACAGAAGAGAGGCAAAAGCTAATAAATCCAGAAACAAGTGATGGAATGGTGTTTCCCATAGGTTTAACTTTATTTTAATATATTTTCAATTTGTTACATATGTACATGTCAAGTACCTCAAGAGTGATTTAAAATGTGTTCAATTTTTATATTATAATTTATGTTATGTCTTACCAAGCAATGATAATGCTAGATACATGTTCATAGATACATGTAGGTTACATTTACCTTGAAAATGTTATTTCTTATGGTGTGGAATGTTGTTTCCCATAGGTTCAGTTGTAGTGCAAGGGACATATCTCAAACAAGTCAAGATTGTTCAACATGGGATTCACTTTATTGATTATCAACCTAATAACAAGGTATATTAGTATAGCCACCTAGTAATTGCTACCGGCCTAACTCTTCATATAGTTTCAAGCACACGTGGATGCCATAAGTGGAGACTACATAGTGAAGATCATCAGAGAATATTAGATGTCATTGAAGAGTGAGCTGAACCACTTGATGTGGTATGAAAAATATGGATGAAGAACTTACAATTTTTAATGTTTTGAAGACCTAAATTCACTATTTAGATGTATGTTCATGTATTAATTATTTTACAATTCTTGCAAGTTAAATTAATACTTCTTTTGTTGAACAAATTTTAAATTTCAACCATATGGTGGTTCTTAATGTACAAATGATCTCTCTATTAGAAGTCATGTAGAGAATGCCCTAGATTCGTATTCAAGCATGCACGATATGATAATTTTTGAATGTTTTTATTTAATGCTATATATGCTCTTTGAATTGTGCTACAATTTACATGTACATGTATATGCACTAGAGATGTCATAATATAAATTAAATTAAAATCAAAGTTTTCAACATCAATGTACAAATCATCACTACACACTTTAAAACTATCAACCTGTCATGTGATGACCTCACCATGATGGTCATACAAGAGGGTATAGTTGTCAGAAACAAGGCAGATAACTAAGAGGGGGGTGAATCAGTTATCTTAAATATCTTAACTTTCTTTTCTTCTTTAATATTAATGCAGCATCAAAACATAAGAGCATACATAATCATGAGAGCAGAAATAAAATCAACACACATAACACAAGGATTTTTATGTGGAAAACCCTATTAAGGGAAAAACCATGGGGTGACTAACCCAATATTATATTCTCTATTAAAAGAATAAGAAGTATAAAATGGCACTTGCAAATTAGGGCTCATTGCCTGAGCACACTGCTCACAAGAGGCACACTGCCTACAAGAGACTCACTATCTACAAGGTATATAAAAAGTAACCAAGTGTTTGAACTGATGAGAGGCATCTACATATGCTAAGGTTCATTTTTGGTTAGGCTCAATATACTGATCTAATGCACTTCATTCTTCCTCTGCTCTAATGTTGTTGTTCTATCACATACCGGACTTGTATTGCTTCTTCCACACTTCTCTCTACTTTTCCTCACACACTTACACACACAACTCCCCACTTCATACCAAAATCCATTTGGTATATATATCCGTATCAATAATTTTAACATCTTCTAGTTGGTAACTAGAATACTAAAGATATTTCTAAGATATTGATCTGTCAGCTGAATCCATGCTTAATATGTGATGTGTATCAAGGACATAGACATAGAAGTCATCGTTCATGTCAGCCAACCATGTATGATCTCTTAAATAGCTTGACCACCATCAATTTCTCATCTGGATTAAAGTTTGATGCTCTGTCGGTCAATTCTTCCTCAGTCTACTCTGCCTGTCAGGAACCCAACAGTTAGGTGCTCATATCTTTTCACTTTTTCATCATTGAAGGCTTAATCTATAGAATATAATAGTCATGATACTCCTCTTGACTTCGCCAAGTCCGCATTTTGCTATGATACATCCTTTGAGAGATCCGGACCTTGCTGCATGCTCTATTCTTGTTCACCGGACCAAAACACTCTTCAATCTGACTTCCGGTATAGACATACTATCTATTACGGATGTGTGGGATAAACTTTGTTGCCATCAATGACAACACTCATGAAGCCACATAGTGTCTCTTGCTAACAATCTCCCCCTTTGGCATTGATGACAACACTTAGTGAAAAATGACTATCGTAGAAAACTCCCCTTTGGCTGATGCTCTGTCTTATGTATACTTTTACTGAAGCTCCCCCTTAGCTGGATTCCACATTTTTCACTTCTCCTCACTCCCCCTTTGATATAAATGGCAAAGGGTGGAATCTGTACACCAAAATTTTCAAAACTCAACCTATACATAGCCGCATAAGTATATATGTTATACTTACATATACTTAAGTATATCCGCAAAAGTGGTCTTCAACTGGACAAATTTTGTTGCCCAACTCTGCTTCATCCTATCCAAAATTGAAATGTGACCACTCAACAAAAATGCAAAATCTTCTCCCCTTCTTAAGTCTGCTGGATCACTGGTCTGGGCTGTGGTCTGAGCATCAGTTAAGGTCTCATGCATGGCCTCTAACTTAGGGATAATTATCCCTCTAATTTCACTCATCCTTCTTATTATATTCTTCTTCTCCTTTTCAAGCCTCTTTATTTCATTTATAGTGGCAATAGCTTGGCATTCTTGATTCATTATGGATGAGGTGAGAGGATCAAAATTCTAAGATAAACTTGACAGTTTACCTTCTTGTTCTTTCACTTTCTTTTCAACATCCTCTGTCACTTTAGACCAGGATAGACAAAATTTATATATTTCTCCACCATATTTAAGAGCATTTTCTAAGCTCTTTATCCCAATATCTATGGTCCTCCTATCATTAGCTATGAGTCCCTGTACTTCAGAGAATCTCTTTCCCAAAAACTCTTTCCAGAATTTCTCTTCTGTCAATTTCTTGAAAGAATCAAAATGGGTGCTAACAGAATTAACAAGAGATTTCAAGTTACCAAATGGAGAGGCCGAAAGATCCTTTTGGAAGGATGGCATGATCTTCTCCAGCACCCTGGATGTAATTTCTATCAACTCACAGTCTTCCATGTGAGACTTCAAAAGCTTTTCTTCTGCTTTAGCTTGGGCAAAAGATGCTATCTTCATTGTCTAAACTAGAGAGAGGGAATCAAAATTGAGTGGTACTTGGAATAGTTTTGGTTCATCTATCTCCATCATTTCTTTGGTCAAGAAATTCTTCACTGCTTCTACACTATCTCTTGCCAGAGACTTCTTTCCTTTTGTAGCCTTGGAACTATCATCAGAGATCTTCTCTATTTATTCTTCTTCTCTTCTCTTTTTCTTCTCTTCTTGACTTACTTTCTCCTCTCTTCTTCCTTCTCCTTCAGTTCTTGAATCAGCAATGGCATCTAGAGGAGAGATGTTAACTTCTTTATAAATTTCTTCTTCTAGAACAGAGGAATCCAAGTCCTTAGTCTTTTCTTCATCCATCTCTTTGGACTCTTCTACATTTTTCTCAATAGATTCGTATTTTGATGCACTTAATCCTTTGACATCCATGGTAGAAGGTTCTTCATGTATTTCCTCAATAATAGGAAGATTGAATCTCTTGAAGGCATTCCAGAGGATGTCTTCAGTTTCTTTTTCCACTTGATCAGTCACTCCAAGCATAAGTCTGTTCATTCTTGCTTTGCTTTAGAACTCATCCTTGCAGTATTTGAAGATCATGGTCATTTGTTTTGGAGTAATGGAAGGATAGAGTTGAATTGCAATCTATTCTCAGAGCTCTAGGTCCTTTGCCTTAGAATTCTCCTTTCTCAGTTCAAGTTCGTTCTCTAGACTTTTGGGAATTAAAGAGATGATTTCAATGAATGCTTTATTATTAATGTTTAGGTACCTGACTATAGCATCTTCCAAGATTTTATTGTCAATATCACTATATTCATCATAAAATTTAGTGACTAGTTGTAGGTTCCCATCCACTGTGATTGCCATGATGATATCATCAATAGAGAGAGTAGGGCTTTCAACAAATTTTTCTGCCTCTTCTTCTTTATTTTTTCTGGCAGAGGATTCACCTGATGTTTTCTTCTTCTTCCTCATTTTCTTAACTTCCTCATCGGTCTCTATTTCTTCATCATCATTTTGGCTTATATAGGACCTTGTGGCCTTGGTTTTTGTTCTCTTTTCTCCCTTATTGGATGTCTTGGCTTCCGGTTTGGAGGATCTTGAGTTCTTAGAGGTGGTAGGTGTAGAGCTCTTGGAGGATCTGGTCTAGTACGAGGCTTGTACCAGAACACTTTCCTTTTCTTCTTGTTTCTCTTTCTCAACTCTTTCTATTTTCTCTCTATTTGCATCAACTGCCTCCTTTGATATGCCATATCTTTTGGCAACTTCCTCAACTTCCCTTCTCACTTTTCTTTTCATCTCAGGTTGTCTCAATTCAACATGTATTTTCACACTTAATTCTTGAAAGGTTCCAAACCTTTCCATCTCAGGGTCCTTAGGCTGACTCAGTAGGTGTTGGACATGTAGCTCTAGGATTTTCTCATCTACCTCATAGCCCATTGGCATAATCCAGACTGTTCTAGGTTCCACTGCCTCCATTAGGCATTGATCAATGTCTACCATGAAACACATTGTATCCTTATATTTTTCAACTATTGTCTGAGGAATTCTTTCTCTGGCCTGCATCATACCTTAGAAGTTTTTGAAATATCCCCAGAGTGATGTACTTTGAGCCTTGGCATCACCAAGCCCATACATGTAGTCTCTGATTTGTATGGCAACCAGTCTATCATTTTGCCATACCCAACCACTTGATCTAGGTAGCTCATTCATACACTAAAAGAATAAACACAATATTAGCCCACCATACTTAAATGAGTTCTTCTTATCCTTCTTTATTTTATGCAAGTTTTCTAATAGTTGGTTTTGAAGAAGATCACATAGGTCATAATTAGCATTTTCCCTTAGCATCTGATATGCAGTATATATTGCAGTTCTAGACACTAAATTCTCCCTGTTGGAGTGATAGATTTTATAACCAATTATCATAGAGGCAAATTTGACATCTAGATCAGTGATGTCTGTTAGATCTAGGGCACACAACTGAGAGGGGGGGTGAATCAGTTGTACAAAAAACCTTGCTTTTATTTCAAACACTTGATTCTTCTTGGTTAGTTAGCAGCATATCAATTAATCATTCATCAAAGTAGAAAGCATAAACACTAGAGCAGATAAACATCAACACATTAGACACCAAGATTTTTGACATGGAAAACCTGGTTAAGGGAAAAACCACGGGGTGATTAACCCAAGGATTATTCTCTGTTAGAAGAATAAGAAAAAAAATGCATGGCACATGCCAGTCAGGGCTCACTGCCCGAGCACACTGCTCACAAAGAGGCACACTGCCTACAAAGAGACACACTGTCTACAAGATAATAAGAATCACAACCTTGAACTAGAGAGTGACATCTTCACCATGTCTGGATCAGTTCCATTTAGGCCTGAAACACTTCTGCTCTGCCTTTCGCTCTGTCGCTATGCCACACTCATCCATTCCACATCCACACACTGAAACAAACTCACAATCCTTTATTTATACAAGACATCAACTTAGGAACAATCATCTAAGTCGGCAATCAACCATAAGAACATCCGCAAGATGAATAGAACATCCGCAAGATGAATATAAGAACATTCACAGGATGAACAACTCATCCGGTCGACTAGTCAGAACAAGAACTTCATCCAGAAGAACATCTTCAATTCCAGGCTCCACCATCAATGTGGACCAACAAAACAACCTAAATATGATCCAAGAACCTTCACAAGCCTGCCTAAATGATCAGGTACATCCGCACTTCCTCTATTCACTGGAATCTCTTCTCTTCCTCATTTGGAACTTCAAGAACATAGTCTATCACCACTGTCATACTACAAGAGGTGCTTTTGGACCTCCAAAACACATACCAATCGAGATGACACATCACCAGGACATCCCAAACACTCTGTCCAATCTACAGAATAGGAAAATGCACTTCTGAATCTTACCGGACCTTTTTGTAACACTCTGTCACTCTGGAGCATCTCCCGAAACCGGTTCTAGTTGATTGATCACAACTCCTACACATCTTCATGTGGACCTCTAAAATCTTAACTGGATCATCTCAAGACTCATATCTACAAACCCTTTAATCTGCATCCTCTGAATCTCAACCTATTGAGTACTTTTGCCTTCTTCTCAACATTGTTCTTCACTGTTCCTGATTGAGACTAATTTTCTCAATATCCTCAGCACACAGCTCATCCAATCCTTCTTGCCAATGCAATATGAGTATGTTGACATCAATGACAACACTAGCTAACCTCATACTTGCAACAATCTCCCCCTTTGTCATTGATGGAAACATATGATGTGAAAGACCATCAAGACAAGAACTTCTCCTTTCTGTCACAGCTCCCCCTATCAACAACAACTCTTCACATGTCTTCTCTTCCTTTACTGCTCCTCCTTTGATCATCAATCACTTGTTTTTCACATGTCTTCTCTCTCCCTTTGACATCAATGGCAAAGGGCTCATACTTGCAATACTAACACATCAGCATCATATCAGCTGCTCCCCCTTAGTAGCAGCTCCCCATCATCAATCTAGATCACAAGATATGACTGTGATATCCACCGGACTGATGCACATCAGTGCATCCTAGTTCATCTCTGGAGGGGCCATGACCCCTAACTTCTCCCTGAGATACTCAAAAGAGTCCTTGGGAAGAGGTTTAGTAAAGATATCTGCAATCTGATCCTTGGAGGATACATACTCCAATCTGACTTCATCCTTGTTCACTTGTTCTCTCAGAAAGTGAAACTTGATAGATATGTGCTTGGTCTTAGAGTGCAACACCAGATTCTTAGAAATATTTATTGCACTTGAATTATCACAGAAAATTGTGATAGGCTCCTCATATTCTACTTTAATGTCTTTTAGCATCTGCTTCATCCATAAGATTTGAGTGCAACTACCTGCTGCTACAATGTATTCTGCTTTAGTTGTAGATAGAGATATTGCATCTTGTTTCTTGCTTAACTAAGAAACCAATCTCTTTCCCAAAAAGAATGCTCCACCACTGGTACTCTTTCGGTCATCCACATCTCCTACCCAATCTGCATCTGTATATGCATGAAGAGAGAAATCATGATCTCTAGGATACCACAAACCATACTCAACTGTCCCCTTTAGATATCTAAAGATTCTCTTGATTGCCATGACATGAGATTCTCTAGGATCAGCCTAAAATCTTGCCACAAGACCAACAGCCTGCATTATATCTAGTCTAGTCTGAGTGAGATACAACAATCCACCAATCATTGATCTATACTTTGTCTGATCTGCCTTAGGAGAGTCATCATCTTTGCTCAACTTACATCCGGTTGCCATAGGAGTGTTCATTGGCTTTGAATCTTCCATACCAAATTTCCTCAACAATTCTTTCACATATTTGGTCTGAGAAATGAAGATCCCTTTCTTTGTTTGAGTAATTTGCAGACCCAAGCAGAAATTCATTTCACCAAGCATAGACATTTCAAACTCACTTTTCATCTAATTTGCAAAAGTTTTGCACATACTATCTCTTCCTCCAAAAATGATATCATCCACAAATACTTCAACAATCAAAATATTTTCATGATCAATTTTGAAATATAAGTTGCTGTCAATAGTACCTTTGTTGAATCCAATCTACACAAGATGCTTATCCAACCTTTCATACCATGCTCTTGGGGCTTGCTTCAATCCATACAATGCTTTCTTCAACTTGCAGACTATATCATCATTATCAGACAATTGAAATCCATCCGGTTGTTCAATGTAAACTTCTTCTTCCAAATCACCATTTAGGAAGGCAAACTTGACATCCATCTGATATACTTTGAAATCTTTGAAGGCAGCAAATGCAAGAAATAATCTGACTGCTTCAATTCTTGCCACCGGAGCAAAGGTTTCTTCAAGATCAATTCCTTCTATTTGAGAGTAGCCTTTGCAGACCAATAGAGCTTTGTTTCTGATCACTTCACCCACTTCATTTAGTTTGTTCTGGAAGACCCATTTGGTTCCAATCACATTCTTGTTTCTAGGTTTGGGAACAAGATCCCAAGTATGATTTTTCTCAATTTGTATCAACTCTTCCTCCATTGCTTTGGTCCAGTTTTCATCATTGCAAGCTTCATTAATTGTCTTAGGTTCAATCTTTGAAATCAGACAACATTCATTTGACTCTTGAGCAATTCTTCTCCTTGTTTGTACCCCTTTGTTTTTGTCACCTATGATCTGATCTTCAGAATGATTTAGAGTTACATACCTTGGAATTTTGGGAGTTTCTTGCACTATTGTTTCTTGATCAGGCTCATTTAGACACACCTCTTCTTCCTGATTTACCAGATTAGTCTGAATCTAAATTTTAGAGGAGGATTGAGCTCTTTCCACTAGAGAATCATTCTGATCATCTTCATCACACTCATAGAATATTGAGGGCTTCTCAATTCCTTCATCAACCTTCACATTTGTATTTTCTATCATCTTTCTCAATCTCTTATTGTAACATCGATATGCTTTGCTTTGAGTGGAGTAACCCAAGAAAATTCCTTCTTCACTTCTAGCATCAAACTTTCCAAGATCTTCATCTCTTTTGATATAACACTTGCTACCAAATACTTTGAAATATCTCACAATAGGAGTTACACCAAACCAAAGTTCATAAGGAGTCTTACCGGTATTGCTTCTAATTCGAACTCAATTAAGAGTGTAGACTGCAGTGCTGACAGCTTCTCTCCAAAACATTTAGGGAACATTTACTTCCATCATCATTGTCCTGGAAGCTTCCTGGATGGTCCGTTTCTTTCTCTCAACAACTCCATTCTGCTGTGGAGTTCTAGGTGCAGACAACTGTCTCCTTATCCCATGCTTCTCACAAAAGTCTATGAATTCACCGGATGTGAATTCACCACCTCTATTAGACCTCAGACATTTCAGTTTCAATCCAGTTTGATTCTCTACCATAGCTTTGAAGATTTTGAACTTCTCAAGGGCTTTTGATTTCTCTTTTAGAAAGGTAACCCACATCATCCAGGAATAATCATCAATTAATAACATGAAATATCTATCACCTTGCATACTCTTGATTCTTGTTGGACCACATAGATCAGTATGGACTAATTCCAGTAATCTGGTAGTGAACTGATCCTTGCTTTTGAAAGAGACTCTGCTCTGTTTACCTAGCTGACATTCTTTGCACAAACTATTTGTAGGTTTCACTAATTTAGGAAGATATCTTACAGCCTGAGTATTGCTTATCTTGATGATGTTATCAAAATTCACATGACACATCCTTCTATGCCATAACCAACTCTGATCAACTTGAACAAACAGATAACTTTTATTAGAACCAACTAGATGGAAGATATTACCTTTTGTTTGAGTACCAGATGCAATCTTAGTTCCGGAGCTTTCAAAGATCCTGCATCTTCCATTCTTGAACCAGAAGTCATAACCTTTGTCCACCAACTGACCAACACTGAGAAGATTGTGCTTCAACCCTTCAACATATAGTACATTACCAGTTTTGCTCTTTCCATCAAAGGAAATAGTTCCTCTACCTTTGATTCTGCCAGCAGAATTGTCTCCAAACCTTACCATTCCTCCTTCATACCTTTCCAAATCTAAGAACTTGTCCTTGTCACCTGTCATATGGTGAGAACAACCACTGTCAATAACCCAATCATCCTTTTCTTCAGCTTGGGCAGCCAAAGCTCTTTCTACAACCTTATGACTGACAGATTCAGAGGATATTGAATCTTCTTCCTTGATGGCAATAAACACCCATTCATTTCTGGATTTACTTCCCATTTCTAATTCATCATCTGTTACTCCTTCATTATCATCTTCTTCATGAACATAATACAGTTGAAGCACTTAAAGGGTAGTTTTCCTTCATACTTACCGGATCCTCTTGGCAGTCTCTTTGCAATGAGGGCTTCAAGTTGAGTTGTTTCTGCTTCTTCCTCTTCCATGTCTTTCCTTGCTTGATCATACCATGACAGCTTCCTTGAAGAATTCTCTCTCGGATCAAATCTTTGTTTGCCTTTCACATAGGCACTGGCCTTAAATGTAGATTCAGTCTTGGGTTGATCATCTCCAAATTTAGTCATTTCAAATGCAGCCAGTTTGCCAGCCAATTGCTCTCTTGTGATAGTTGTATGGGCTCTAAATTCATCAATGGCAGCAACCTTGATCTTGTAGGCAGCAGGAAGGGATCTGAGAATTTTGCAAACAATTTTATTTTCATCTAGAACTCCACCAGCATTCCTGATTCCACACACCAGTTCATTTACCCTTGGCATAAAGGTAGTGATGTTTTCATCATCTCTCATCTTCAATCTTTCAAATTTCCCTTTCAGACTTTGCAACCTTGCACTCTTGACAAACTCATCTCCTTCATACAGAAGTTCTAATTTTGTCTAGATCTCATATGCAGTTGGTAGGTCAATAACATTTAAGAGATCTGAGTCATTCAATGCGCTTAGAAGAGCTTCTTTGGTCTGCAAATTGTTTTCAACATCTGTGATTTCATTCAGAGTTGATGGACCACCCTGTGGAGGTACATATGGTTTTGAAACCATGGCCAAGTATGCTTTTCCCATACACTCCAAGTGACATTTCATGTGACCTTTCCAGAGAGTGAAATTAGAACCATCGAACTTCAAACTATTCTTCTTGTATGACGACATCCTAGATCTCCTCAAGCGGTTAAGCTCCTTTTAGAGGAACTTGGCTCTGATACCAATTGTTAAATCTAGGGCACACAACTGAGAGGGGGGAGTGAATCAGTTGTACAAAAAACCTTGCTTTTATTTCAAACACTTGATTCTTCTTGGTTAGTTAGTAGTATATCAATTAATCATTCATCAAAGTAGAAAGCATAAACACTGGAGCAAATAAACATCAACACATTAGACACCAAGATTTTTTACGTGGAAAACCCGATTAAGGGAAAAACCACGGGGTGATTAACCCAAGGATTATTCTCTGTTAGAAG